>CM060841.1:45792500-46330000 GCA_030762175.1 Metallyticus violacea | reverse complement strand
CATGTCAAAACAATAAACAATTAAAAATCTTGTAAATGGATATCTGAGTTAGGTAATTTATTCGTATTATAAAACGCCTTGTTAGTGAGTCATAAATACATATCATAAATTGTTTTAGCCAAGATTGATAACTAGTATGGAAATTTATTGGCTGTCGTAATTGCTATCAAATTAAAATTCTTGTGGTTTCTACTTAATCTACTAAAGGGAACTTGAAACATATTTTGTTGTCTAGTATTACAGGTCATTCTTTATTATAAACATTTACAGTCCCCTTAACAAATAACTAATAACAATAACTAAAGTATATATAAATATGTAATAGTAAATTTTTTTCTTCTATAAAACAGATCGACAGTGTTCTGTAAAATTAGAGTTTGTCATAATTCTGGTTGTTTTTTTCTGCAGTTTAAAAACATTGTCAACATGAAAACTATTTCCCCACAATCGAATATCATACTGCAATAGACTATTGAAATAGGCATAATACACCACTTCAAGATATATATAGTGGAAAAATCATCGTCAATCTTTTAATCAGATATAAAATCTACATAATTTAACACAAACAAGCTGAACATGATCTTCGTTTGAGATTTGGTTTGTTTACGAACACTTTAACATCTCAGGTCATCAGGGCGTGAAACGGCCGACAAATTTTGCCCAGAAGTCTCTTCTTTCAGGCTTGAGGTTCTTTATCTTGCCGTAAATGTACGACACGGAACCCACGGCTTTACTTCCCTTCAGAAGGAAGCCATACTTAGTATTTTTATGCCCAAATATATCCATCTACCCTATCCGGGATTGAACCCGCGATCTTGGGTGTAGGAGGCAAATATGGTTACCACTACACCACCAGGACTGACAACATGAATCTCCCAAGTTAGTTTAGAGTTAACTACTATGTGCAACATATTGAATAATGTATTAATATCATTACTGTCGAGGACAGAATAAATCTGATCCTCTCGCTGTTGATATCAGGAATATAGGTGTTCCGCTTAGATACCAGGCCACATAAGAGCTATTCTAAGTGGGAGCACTGCATTCTCTTTCAAATGGATCTTAGTACACGAATTACCTTTTGTGCTAAAATGGAACTATGTGTTTTAATATCCTGCCACAGGGGTTCTTGAGAAACTCCTATGACCTATCACCAATAAAGAAAAATTCCTAGAGAGATGCAGCATTTATTATAAGAGTTTTTTTTGATTGATTTATTTATGGACGCTCTTTAACATCTGAGGTCATCAGCGTCCCATTCAACTCAGGGCGTGAAACGGCCGACAAATTTTGCTCAGAGGCCTCTCTATCAGGCTTGAGGTTCTTTTTCGTGCCGTAAATGTACGATACGGGACCCACAGCTTTACTTCCCTTCCGAAGGAAGCCATACTTAGGATTTTTACGCCCGAAAAAATCCATCGGTCCTAGCTGGGTTCGAACCCGCGATCTTGGGTTTAGGAGGCAAGTATGGTAACCACTACACCACCAGGACCGACATTATAAGAGTAATTGTTACAAAATTTAATGGAACTTAATATTGATAACATTGATTTGTTACGTAGGATGAAAATTCAGATTTCCATTAGTTATGATGCTCTAGCTTTTCTTTTTTAGCCGTATCGTATATCGATCAGTTCTTAAATTTTGAGACTGTACGAGGATGTTCAACCCATTATTGTATAACCGCACTAATGTAATAAAAATCTCTTTTCTTGCTATTTCATTGTGTGGATTTAGGAAAACGTTTCTTCATCAATAACTGTTAAGTAAATTTATGACAAAATGAATAATGGTAGCATTAAACCACAGCGACTGCTACGTTTTAGACGCCCTCAATTATACATTAGGGGTTTTTATTTCATGGGTTATAGTTACTATTTCATTTATGTACGTCTTCATAAAATCTACCAATGAAACAAAATAAAATTTTGAATTTTGATCAAACACAGCTCGATATCGTCATGATATTTATCGAAAAAGTATATCAAATCGTTTTATCCCGCGACGTGCATTTGTCTTGTGGTCAGTTTAGCCAACTCTAAACCCTCACTATATAATTCCTGAGCACGCATCACTGATCTCTTTTCTGTGTTTTCAGTAATTGTAAATTTAACTAACTTAATGCGTATTCAATCAAGCAATTGTTTTTGGGCATTCAGTCAAACAGGCTGAAATTATTTTGTAAATTATGTAACAATATCTGCCTAAGCAACCATAAATCTTAATAAACACCTTGTTCAGAATGGTGAACTCTTTCCTCTGTTTTATTTTTCTCAGTTGGTATTAGTAAATCTAACGGTAGCGACTGTAACAGTCGACTTTCGTCTATTTCATTCTCAAGGTTTCTGGATGGGTAAGTTCGTAAGTATAACATTTTATACAGCTGTTAATAATCCGTGCACGAATTTCAAATATATATTACTTTTATTCTTATTCTACTCATGAAAAAGTCCCAAACCGGTATTTGGTTCTTCTCTATTGACATAACTGATAATCGACTTTCGTCTATTGCAAGATGGCTTGAAAAGATTAGATATTTATAATAAAAATGTATAATTATTATAATATTGTAAGCTAAATTTACAGAAATAACATTTAAATGCTTATTTTATTCGTGAAATAGTCCAAAAATATTTCAATACTGCCCCACCAGGTTATTTTGATTTCTAGTAGGGCTTTCTATCATACCAAATATATAGATATATAAAATTACAAGAACTAGAGACGCAGAAATAGAAAATAACTTAAATAATCACAAAAATCTTGCTATAACCGAGCCGCTTGTGTTCTTCTTCAAAGGTAGAAGATAAGCGAAGGAAAAAAAATGGAAGATAATGTGTTGCGCGGAAATGGATAAAACAAGCAACAAGGTGAAAGCGAGGAAAATAAGGATAAATATACTAAGAACACACACACACATTATATGTAAATTAAAAATAAAAATAAAGTAACACTATAAACAATGTAACAAATTAACAGTAATAATAAAAGTAGAGGATAAAACACTTAGATAAAGTCACACTTGAAACTGCTATATTTCGAACTACTGGAGTTCTTCAATGGCAAGAAGCTGGACCCAAGTCTATAGCAATTTCAAGTGTGACTTTATCTAAGTGTTTTATCCTTATCTATTTTTATTATTACTGTTAATTTATATATGTGCTTGTCTTCTTGCCATAGAAGAACTCAAGCAATTCGAAATATAGTGATTACTAATCTGTGACATTTTCTCAGCATTTTATCTTTTTTTGCTTTTCTAGTTATTGTTATTTTAGTTACATTGTTAATGCTGTTAACATTATTTTTCATATATATTATATATGTACATATATAATCTATAAAGAGAGTTGCCCAGGTCACCCTATAGTTGTCAGTTATGGTTCAGCACCTGAAAGGATCTCAGCACTTGTCGACTTCTTCATTAAACCTTTCGTCACTTTCAGAGTGTCTTACATAAGAGACCCTTACCTAAGAGAAATCCTAAAGGAGATAGACCTCTGAATTTATGATGACATTCTTCTGGCTACTGTTTGTGTTACATCCCTATACATTAATATTCTATGCCGCGTTAAGATATTTTTTAAATAATCGTGTTCCTCCTCACACTTCATTCACGCATTTTACTTATTTTGTCACTTTATTTGGTAATGTATTATCAAATTATCTTGCTGTTAAAATGTTTTAATTATTTATTTTTATTATTATAAAAATGGTTGTTTTGTTAAAATAAATGATTCTGATTTTATTTGCATCTTGCGATGCTTTCCCTTTTGAGGATCAATATATTTTATAATTAAAAAGACATAAGTACTAGGGTGGTCCCGTGGTATGCTAATTTATTTATAGGCCTCTAGAGGAAGAATTTTTACAATTTGAGACTCTGGCTGAAATTCATCGATGTATTTTTTATAATTTAGACGTATAGCGTAGACATGTTTAACAGTTTTATAGTTGCAATTATTTTATAACATTCATCGCATTTCTATTATTTTTTAGATGTGACTATTAATCTTGCTAACAAACAATTCCTGATGCTAATTCACATAAAATCCACCAACTCTTCGCAATATCTCCATTTCGACAGCTGTCATGCTATGGGGTTGTTATGTTCCCTTTATTTATTAGTGAACACTGCCTATGCAACATCATTGTTTCTTTAGATAATGTATTATCAATTTTGCTCAAAAACCCAAAGACAGGAGCTACCCTTCATCACTACTACATTCATGTATTATTCCTTCTCACAAGATTTTAACTCCAACAGTCACCAAATTCACTGATGATAACGTACTTAACCTCATTATTTTCTATTAAAGATTGTAATGCTATCCGCACGTTTCTTCAATAAATATCTGATTTGAATTTCGAAACTTTCTAAGTATTTTTCAAACGAAATTTAACAACTACTTGTAAAGATTTTGTTTCCCATGTACCATGTGAAATGCAAAACTTGTCCCATCACTCTCCAACTATTAGTTACAGAATCCCGGCCCTTAACCTTAATTTTAAAATTTACTCGTTTGCCAACATGAATCAAAATACTATGTACTTGTTAAAATGTAAATTTTGTCACGTTTTTAAATTTGGTTTCAGTTTAACTGTGGTTTCTCTTCTGACGAATAATCATAGATGGTACGTTAAAACTAAGTCATCACTAATGGTTGCTAAAGCTATATCTGAAGGCAAATTCTGGCAGAATGCAGGGAAACAGATTTTAAGAAGCGAGCATTTACAACCGTAATTTTTGAATTCCAATAGAAGTTTGAACATTTGCCGGGAAGTGTTGGTGTATGAGAGATACACAATTTGGGAATATTTCTAGCAAAGACCCGACAAATGAGGTTAATGGCTTTAGTGAAGAGGAGGGAATGGGTGAGGGAGTTTTAGTAAAGGGAAGAGGGCTAAGAGTAAAGATATGTGTATATATGCATATAAAATTACTCACAGAAAACGTGTGATGTAAGTATATCGATGTGCTTGTATGTATGTATGTATGTATGTATGTATGTATGTATGTATGTATGTATGTATGTATGTATGTATGTATGTGTGTGTGTGTGTATGTATGTATGTATGTATGTATGTATGTATGTATGTATGTATGTATGTATGTATGTATGTATATTTTGATTGTTACAAGGACGATATTAACATGTACGACAGTAAGACGTGGGATAGTTGTACTGTGAGTGTACGTTAAAACTGGTACATTAAACAGTTCATTACTACTACTAAACATGCTTTATCCCATGATGTTTCGTTTCATGATTGTGTTCTATTGATGTTTTATCTCCTCTGAATTTTGAAATCACACTTAGAGACAAGGAGGTGGCTGCCATAGTATTTTTAATAAGCACGCACTTAGCCGGATCTCAATTTATCTCTATAGTTCTTCTTGCAAACTTAGCAAACTAACTGTTAATCGTTTACTACTTTACTGTCTGAACTTTGACTAAAAATAGCTGAAATATTGAAAAAAGCATTGACTTGTACTAAAACCAACTTTGGAGTAATGTTGGAAAAAAAGGACTGCCTAAGATATTTCGATCTTTATTATAACATTTAAAAATACTGTAATCTTAATAGAATTTGTATTGCAATTAGTAAATAAGGGACTACGGTATTTGGAGATTTTATATTATATTATTATTATTATTATTATTATTATTATTATTATTATTAGACTAGTTATTGTTTTTAATCAATTCAAAATCTTATTCTTAAAGTTCCTAAATCTCTTTCCAATAAATAATTATCGCTCCTGAAGCCTAATTGTTTCAAAAGTGAATATCAACGAGTTAAATGTTTAAAACGTCTTTGTTTACATTATTAATTTGCTATCTATACATTTCTTTTATAATACTTAAACTATTTTCCTCCAAAGTTTAACTCTTAAAATGAGAAATTGATTTTGGAAACTTCCTTAACTGAAATGAAAACAATATTTTAGTAAAATTAAAACACCAGAATTACTACACAAGGTGAAGAAGACCGCTACAGGTGGCCGAGGTCGTCAAGGCGCGGACTGAGAGCGTGAGGTTTGGGGTTCGAACCCCTCTAGGACCTTCCTCCCTGACTGAGGTTTTTTCCAGATTTTTCTCAGTCCTCATAAATGGCAAGTGTCGGAAGGGTACCCTAAACTTAGGCCTGGAACGTTTCTTTCCTAAATTCTTTCCCAATGTATCGTTTCATCTCATGTATCATCAGTGTCCATCGCCTGTGGTGCTTCAGTAGTAAAAACGGCAGTTAATCACCATTAAAAATTTAAAAATAGTGAAGTAGGGAAAAAGTAACAAATTTATGCACAGAACACTTAACAGCATGTGTTTGGAAAATCAGTGCGTTACTGCAGTGGTCATCCCTATTGACGAACCGAACTTAGCAGCTCCATGGTTGCAGTTAATAACAAGAGTATTATTTATAAAACAATTATATTAAAATGCATTTGTGGCAATTGTATTGTTTTTTCATGCTGATGTTAACAGCATGAAAAAGTGCTATAGCAGCTTAAAATTCTGTTAATTGATAGTGAACAATTAAAATCAGAGTAAAAGATCTTCGGAAATCTAAACAAAAATATATTTTGAATATTATTTAATACTCGTTTAACAACGTGACATAAGAGGCCAAATAGAGATGAAATGATAAATAAACTGGGAAAGAATTCTAGAACGGAAGCGTTCCAGGCCTAAGTTTAAGGTACTTCTCCGGCAGTTGTCAGCAATGAAGACTGTGAAAAGCGGGAAGAAAAAAAAAAAAAAATCTCAGTCAGAAAAATAGATCCTGGCAAAATTCAAACTACAGACCTTTCATTTACAAAGTTCGCATCTAAATTATCCCATACACCCGCATCGATAAAAGATCGTGACAATCCTTTCCTACACAAATAACGCAGCTGAATTATGTTTACATTATTCAGATATACAAACGCCAGATGCAGTAAATATGGCCAATGCTGCTGGCGTAAACGTCTCTTGTTTCAAAACGTATGTGGTGAACATTCTGAGTTCTCATGACGTAGACATGCTATCGTTATTCGTTTATTTTCACTGCCATGTCCTTGCTAACACGCTAGATTAATTCTGTGATAACTTTCCATACAAACTGTTACATGCAATTAGGTTTTGCTCGATTGCACTAATTTTTCTAATCCCCCCGGAAATGTGTCGCGGAAATATCTTTACGCCACATTGAACACAATATGGAAATACACGCTAACAGCCCCGCGGAGCTTCCCGGCAAATTACCTGCAAACCATATTATCGGTCACCAAAAGCAATGAAATTCGCAATGTTCTGCATAAAGTAAAATTGGATTTTAAAAAAATCGTTTCCAATAGTCTCTTAAAAGATAAAATGTACAGTTTTCGAACTATTATTCAGAAAGAATAATCAAACTGTAAATAATGCAAAAAATTGCGTTAGTTTAACCACTTACATGATTTATAAGATAATGCTCAATCACAGATGTCTCAGCAAGCAGTGATTGGTAACTGAAAGGAATACAAATAAACCAAGTCAATATTTAAATTTTGTTGCTTTTGCAATCTCATCCTTTTTATATAATTATATATAGAGCGCCTCTGCATTGTCATTAACTCTATGGTTTCCTTTTCAAGGGAAGTAATGTCTTTGGGTGGATGGTTTGGAGCGGAGCACTTTGTGCCTATGCCCCCAATGAGGGCACCAAAGGGAGGAAGGGATAAGGCGAAGGAGATGCCTGTCCGTGACTGCGCGGACACAGACGAGATCCCAGATAGAACAATCCCGAAGCCGGTGGAGCCCTCCCCCAACCCTTTAATTGTTCGACCTCCTCAGAAGGCCCATCTCCATTCCAGACGAAGGGGCAGAAAACTTTCCATAACGCAAGTCACCTTTACACCGCGCCAGTCAACCTCCCCCTGGAACTTTCGACACGTAATAGAACTAAACGGAATGAAATAGAAGAGCGGAATATAAATATCAAGTTCAAAATTAGAATTGCTGGCACAACGGGATTTGAACTCAGGATATTCCGAATGCAAGTCTCGAGCGTTAACGCCAAAGCCACCCGGCTGGGTCTCCCGTGTCGTATACGGCACATAAAGAACCTCAAGCCTGAAAGAAGAGGTCTCTGGGCAAAATTTATCGGCCTGTCTCATTGAATGGGACGCTAATGACCAAAGATGTTAAAGAGCGTCCCTAAATAAACGAAACTTAATAATTATTCAAACGAAACAGTTAGAGTAACTGTTGACTATTGAAGTTTAAGCTATCAGCTCATATACTGGAGAAATTTTAAAATTGGCCAAAGTATTCATAGAATATCAGAACTCTAGCAAATGGAACCTCTTTATATTTTTTACGATCTTCAAGTTTCCCCTGCTAGTGGACAATGAGTGTTATAATTAAAACTGGGGGTGGAAATTTGGGGGATATTCCAGAGTTGAGTAAGTGCCAATCTGATACAAGTTTCAGTAAACTAATTTGGCCTCTACCGAGAGCTTCACTCAATAGAGAGCTGTGTAAGAGTGCGTTAAATCATTAGTTCAGCATAAATGTGCTAGAGGGAAAATATATTAAGGTAATATTTAATTTTCAATAAAGGATACAACAAAGGGAAGCCCGAGTCTGTGCTATAAGGGGGAAAATATGGATGGGCAGGAAATTATAGGGGAAAGGTTATTGAAAAGATACAAGGTTAAAGAATGAAAATATTGTAGTGAAATATAACGACTTTAATAACAATATCATTGACAAAAATCTTAAGTTCATATTGATGCATGAAAAATATAGAGTAGGGGAAACTATGCTAAATGTTGTAACAAAGATGATAGAGAAGGATTTGCTTACGTCAGAACATGAGTTGTGAAGTTAAAAGGAGTAGAGGGAAGGTTGATTTGTTTTATTTACTGACGCTCTTTAACATCTCAGGTCATCAGCGTCCAATTCAATTCCGGGCGTGAAACGGCCGACAAATTTTGCTCAGAAGCCTCTTCTTTTAGACTTGAGGTTCTTTTTCGTGCCGTAAATGTACGACATGGGACCCACGGCTTTACTTCCCTTCCGAAGGAAGCCATACTTAGGATTTTTACCCCCGAAAAAATCCATCGATCCCGGCCGGGTTTGAACCCGGGACCTTGAGTACATAAGGCAAGTATGGTTACCATTACACCACCAGGACCGACGTAAAGAGAAGAGCAATATGGAGATATGACCAATGTGTGGAGAGAAAGACCATATCTGGCATAATTAAGTGAAAAATAAAGATTACTGAGAGAGAAATGAAGTACTCTTTCAAAGAAGTAGTTGGGAAGAATTTAAGTTCAGAAAAACAATATAAAGAAATAGGAGGAAAGGCTTAATAAATACGTCAAAGAAGTCAAAGAAAATTATTTGATGATAGTTTTAATTGTATGGGAGCTTCCAATATCCTGATAACCACAGCGAGTGTGGATACTGGAAAAATAAGAAAAACAGCAACAAACTGTTGTTAGAAAGATTTATAATTAATAAATAAACTGTAAGGGGAGGATTGGTTGGAAATTATGAAATTACGAAAATTCGAAAAGGGGCGGGTTCACAGTATCAG
This sequence comes from Metallyticus violacea, assembly GCA_030762175.1. Lineage (NCBI taxonomy): Eukaryota > Metazoa > Arthropoda > Insecta > Mantodea > Metallyticidae > Metallyticus > Metallyticus violacea. The sequence continues at coordinate 46,320,427 of CM060841.1, read as the reverse complement.
AAGTGAAATCAATGTTTAAACAGATCCAAAGACACAGTAAGAACGAAGGATGGTATTTAAATGGTTTATTTAAGCTCAGTAACTTAAATTGTATAATGAACTGTATTTTACTTTGTATTTTTTATATTGAAAACTATAAATTCATTCAAATTAATTCAGTCAAAGGTTTGTGAAAATGCTGAAATAAAATTTTAATTCTTTGAAACAATTGTAAAATAGGAAAAAGAGACGTTTCTGACTATATTAATGGTATATTTCATACTAATTTCCGATATGATGTACACATTAATGTACTGTTATATTAGATTTCCATAAGTATTTATTTTTGCATTATTTTTAGACTAATACATTTTAGCTTCATGTGCATTAATGTTCCATATTCATTGTAAATGTCACTGTAGAATTTCTGTTCTAAATGTTGCTTACACTGATTGCCTCAACGGTAGCAGCCTTAGAAGTTGAGAGACAATATGACAGTTGTGAAGCATATGACAACTTATATGCGATTTAATCAGTTATAGGTATATGGGTTTTGTCACAGTGTTTTAAAATGACTTAGAATCCTGCATTAAATATAACATGCGTATTCTTCAAGTCGTTACACAGTTAAACTAGGAAAAAATATACACAGTAATGAAGTTCTCTATATTTAATATTTTAGTCTTGTTATAAATGTTCACACACAACATAAACTGTATAAAATTTATACTTTTCATTTTATTTCTTCTACTTTATTTACTTTTGTACTAATGTGCTAAAGTAATGTCTATTTTTTGTAATGTATTGCTGTCACATATATAGAACTTTAGCTTTAAATCTTGTCCACTCAATTTTTCGCCTGGGATACTAGACATACCGCAGTCGGCGGTGCGTATAGTTCAACCACTTTTCCCCTTTTTTCAGATCCTTGAAAGTTCCTTTCTGAACCCATTTCCTGCAGGTCTTACGGCATTAAAAATGCATTGGCGAAGACGATAGATAGTTACCTCTATTACAGCGCATTTATATACATACAGGATAATTCAAAAGTAACGCATGATTTATTTTACAAACAGACAGAACATTTGAGAAAAAATATAAAGAATAGCTTACTTTTATTTCTTAATAGAATTTATTTTATAAATGCGAACATATCCATAGTCAAAGTTGCAAGAGCTATGACACAAGATATTTTTAAATTAGAACCTGTGATTATTTTTCACCTATTCGTTTTTACCACTTTGCACCTTCCTTTGTTTTAAACAGAACCTCAATTTGCTTTTGAATTAAACTGATTTCCTAACTCAAGAACTAGCAAATTTATAAACAAGGATATTTTACAACCAGAACGGATTTTAAGGTGTAGTATTTTACAAAAATATAGCTGTTTTCATACCGATCGTTTGAGATTCGTATTTTAAGTTATGAAATGAAGCGAAATAGACATATTTTGTTCCATCTTTTGGAATAATTTTATGAGATTAGCATGTTCATCCCCATTTCACCCGCTCTTTGGTGCTTCAGCATCATTTTGAACCTTTTATTTATGTTTAGTTAAAAAATTATTTTAACTCTTCTTGAGCAAAAAATGAAATATATTTAGTCTTTTTGAGCAGCAATGTAAAATACCATAGTCTCATTTTGTAAAGCAAAATGAGAGCAATAAAATTGTTTATTTTTAAATTTGCAGCCCAATAGTTTCCAAGTTAATGTAGCAAAACCCGCCAGGGAAAACACAAATTTCAGTTTAAATATTTACCATAACTACAATTTATATAACGAAGCTCAAATTTCTAGCTGCTAGTTGCTCTACTTGATTGCGCTTCTATCGTTGCAGTCCGAGTACTCACAACGCCAAATGTTCAAAAGACAAAGTTGTACTAGTGCATGCACTTTCAAAAATATCAAGAGACAATTCATGGAAATTGATGTTCTAATTCTTCGATGTGCCATCTGCAATGTAAATTTACAATCAATGAGAAGCAAAGAGTCACAAAACTTGATGTATGCCTTTACTCCAATTCTCTGCAGATGTTACCATGACATTAATTCAGTCAGGAAATCCAGTCCACGAGGTCAACAATCCTACACTCAAATCATTCCTCGAGAAGTACAGGCAAAGTTGTGTACCGGATGAGAGTACCCTGAGAAAAAAAATACATAGAGCTAATTTATGAGAATGTTTTAGAAAAAATAAAAAGAAGTCAATGATTCATCCTTGAAGCTGTGGTATGAACCTCAGCCATGTGACATGTATAGTACATGGACTACATTGTGTTTGCGAAAGAGTCCGAGAGGAATGTTAAATGATAATGGCTTTATTGCTGCTCTGAATAAGATTCTTGTAAAGGTTCAAAATCGCCATTTTTTTATCGAAGAGATACTGGGATCCATGTACCACAATTCCTCATAACCAGGGGGGGGGGGTGTACTTGGATAAGATGTGCCCTTTTCTTGTGTGCAACCTCGAAAAAATAAAAATCTGCACATATGTTCAACAGACATAACTGCCATCAAGAATGCCCGAAAACTGCTCAGCGACTATGACCTTCCAGTTAGACTACAGGTACTTCCTAATGTAATTCAGAGTTTAGAAGATGAAGATGAAGAAGAAGAAGAAGAAGAAGAAGAAGAAGAAGAAGAGGGACAGTAGAAGAAGTTGAGAGCTGTGAGGGATAGCCTTGACGGATTTGCCAAAGTGAAACTTGAATTAATGCAGAGGAGCAAAATTTCCTGTGCAACTTCCACTGAACTCCCTTTCCGTGTGTTTACAAAATGTGCTCCTGGTTTCAATTGATGTTAAGCGGCGTTCCTCTGTATATAAGGATCTCCTGAGCTCAAAGCCCCCGTGCCTTACATTCAAAAACATAAAAATGTTGTGCGTAATCCAGTGTAATAAATTGATTGAAACCCAATAAATGTCAAATTTGTTGCCTAATATTAGTTACTTTGTTATTTGCTACAGTGTTGGATAAAGAATATTAATGTAACTGGTTTAGACCTGAATAAAGACATTTTTTATCAGCATCTTTTTGTAACATTTTCTGAACCTTTATTTTCCCTTTCCAACCGAAATTTTGCACCTCTGCAAAAAAAAATATTACTTTCATAGGAATATACGTTTCTTTATAAAACAAAGGAAGACACAGAGTGATAAAAACGAAGGTGTTTTATCAGAAAGTGTTAAAAAATATTTAAACTTTTTTTCCGATAACGTTATAGCTCAAGCTACAGTGATTAAGGAAATTTTGTATTTGTAAAATACATCCTTTTAAGAAATATGTTTTGGAGTGTCTATGTTTTTTTTTAAATCCATCTATCTGTTATGCAAAGTTTGCGCTACTGTTGAAAAAATAAATTGCAAATTTTAATTACGAATTATCTCGTTGTGTGTATGCGGACTTTATTCAGAATTTTCCTGATCAAGTACCTTCTTCCAGAACGTAATTGATGATATTGTGCATAAATATGAATTTACTAGTTTAATTAAAAACAAATTTACAGTTTTTACACATGAAACACTAAACGTTCACCAGCAAAGTCAGCAGAAATTATTACAACAAAGTATTATAAGAAAGGGTCTTGGAATGTAAAGAAAAATATTAGCAATGAAATGAAAAAATATTGCTGTGGCCAAATATGCTCGTGCGTTTTTCCTGGAAAATGGCAGTTTCAGTATCTCATATACACGTTTCAGGAAACGGAGTTGAAATACCGGCACCATTGGCTGCGGTGTGCTTAGTAGCCGAGATACAAAACAACCTGTAAATGGAGAATAAGTTATTTATGCAACGAGTGGATATGAGCTTAATTATCGTTCAAATTCTGTAATTACATGAGAACTACAATTAAGTTGATATCCCACTCGCTGCATACACTATTTTATCCGAGATTGTTAAATAATGTCTACAATGGATTATTTCTAAATAATAGCATAATCATTAAATTACATTATAATACAATGTGATTCAATGTAAACTGTGATTGTTATTTCATAGATAATAGTTCGCCTAGGTACAAAAAATGATATGAATTAGTTTATGATAAAGATGTACAACTAAGGAAAATTTTTTAAATGAGTCATTTTAAAAAATTGATATTGACATTTTAGCTCCGACAGATGCGGTGATATAGATGGTGTGAATTTGTTAAAGATTGTTCGAAAATATATTCAGTTTCTCCCAGACGGGTTTGAAGAAGAATAAAATTGTTTCAAAAGAGAATACACAGGGATTTTGAATAATCAGTGGAAATTCTAAAAGCAGCTGTCATATAGAATTCAACGATTTAATTGTAAAGAACGTGTTAAAATGTATATAATAAATAATATGACTTTTTAAGTGAGCTTTTTGGTAGGAGTCCATTTGAATGTGAAGCATGGCATACGAATATAATTACTTTAGTTCATAACGCAGTCAGCACAGTAATAAAATGATTACCACTCTTAGCACGTTAATGAATGCAATCACTGTGGGTAAGTAAGATTTATTAAATAATCTCGAATAAATGTTAGAACTAAAGCCCGGTAGTTTATATACTTTTTCTTTTCCATGTTATCTAGATGCGCTTAAGGGCAGTCTAGACGTCCTGCCTGGCAGTGGCAGAGATATAATCTACCTCTTAGGCCGGGATGAGGGTCTTCCAGCTTATTAAACTTAAAGCATACGTAAGCCTACAAACTACCTCCGTTGGAGAAACTTCCATGATATATCTCGAGATGGGAATAATGCATGATCAATCATTTGTATATAAACATATCTTATTATATTTATCAATATATAAAAACAACAGTTGTAATTTGAATTACTCTGTTTTTATTTAAATAGGTGTTGAAGTTTTACTGTACAGCACTAAAATTACATTGTTTGGCATTAATGCTGAATTGAAAAGTGGCATATAAATGGGCAGGGAGGAGAGTGATTGATATTTTTGTAATCGTTATTGTTTACAGATTTTATATATAAACAATTAACCCAATCCCCAAGTGTTCAGCACAAAGAGTATATAACGCATTTAGAACTGGTGCTGCCATCTGATCAAAAAATTACTCTGAGACTAGTGAACGCCATCACCCTCGAAGTAGTTCCCTTCCACACGTACACACCGGTCCCAGCGATTCTGCCATTTTCCAAGTGCATCTTGAAAGTCATGATCTTTGAGGGTATTTAGCACAGACAGCGTTTCTTATTGAATCCTCTCATTGTGTCGAACCGACGTCCTTTCAACTTCATTTTCAGATTGGGGAATAGAGCGAAGTCGCAGGGTGCCAAATCAGGCGATTACGATAGGTGGGGGACAACCGTCATGTTTTTTTTTTTCGTCAAAAAGCTCCTGGTGAACAAGGAATTGTGACAGGGCGCATTATCTGATGCAACAGCCAGTTCCTTGTCGCCAAGGTTCATACCATCGTTTCGCACATTTTCACGGAGTCGTCGTAAAACGTTACAGTAGTACGTGGAATTCACTGTTTGATTTGGTGGGACGAATTTTTTGTGCACAATCCCCTTGGTATCAAAGAAAATGAGGACATGCTCTTGACCTTGCTCTTCACTTGTTTCGCTTTTTTGGTTTTGGTGAGTTCGGGCTCTTCCACTAGGAGGATTGTTGTTTTGTTTCAGGGTCATCAGCTCTCGTTGCCGGTGATGACCCTGGACAAGAAGGTTGGGTCATTGGATACCGCCTGACGAAGCTCCGTGCAAACTTCAACACACTGCGCCTTCTGATCAGCTGTCAGGATCCTTGGCACAAATTTTGCGGCCACACGATTCATGCCCAATGCATGAGTTAAATTCGTTGGCATGTCCCATAACCAATTGCCACTTCACGAACAGGTTTCAATTGTTCGACGTCGATCCTCACGAACGAGGTGTTTAACTTTGGCAACAATGTCAGGCGTTGTGCAGCTGATTTTTTTTTTTTGATTGATTTATTTATGGACGCTTTTTAACATCTCAGGTCATCAGCGTCCCATTCAACACAGGGCGTGAAACGGCCGACAAATTTTGCTCAGAGGCCTCTCTTTCAGGCTTGAGGTTCTTTCCCGTGCCGTAAATGTACAACACGGGACCCACGGCTTTACTTCCCTTCCGAAGGAAGCCATACTTAGGATTTTTACCCCCGAAAAAATCCATCGGTCCTGGCCGGGTTCGAACCCGCGATCTTATGTTTAGGAGGCTGGTAACCACTACACCACCAGGACCGACGTGCAGCTGACGGGCCTACCGGTGTGAGCATCATTTTCAATAACTGTACAGCCGGCTCTGAACCGAGCATGCCACTCAAACGTGTACGGCTCATGCTTTGTCCCCCAAATACTTATTGAATCAATGCAAGGGTCTCCGTAGCAATTTCCCCGAAATTTGCACAAAATTTGATGCACACTCTCTGTTCTAATCTTGGATCCATCGTAAAATAGCCACAAACTACGCACTGAGAATCATGAAAAGTACTATAGAATCAACACATCTATCCAGCTGCATGAAACTTTAAACACTCACTCATCAGATGTGCTAGGCAACACTCCTGAGTATTGTACCATCTCGAATCTATAATTTATTGGAAATGAAGAATCCGACCTGAAAAGTTCGGGTAACAGCCAGGATTCGAACCATGGATCTCCAGTCTAGCTACACTAACTGAGTTAATGTGTTCTCCAAGTGTCTCTCTCGTCTAATTCTATAATGCTACGAGTACTTACGACACAGGCTTCTAGTTTAACCATCAACTGTATAGGAGCAATTTATGTGTGAACATTGCTGGAGTGTGTAGGGTATAATTTAGAAATGAAAAATCAGACTTGAAAATTTTGGTCACACTGGGACTCCAACCACGGGTATAATTTATTTACTATATCCATGTAATATATGAGTCTACAGTATTAAAAACATATAATTAGTCATGTATTTAGAAAACAATCATTCAGATTCACACTGCGAACAGATTCTAATAAGAATGGACTCTTCATTTCCAGTATGCGCAAGTTGTATTACTGTCTGTGATCAGAAAAATACAAGCGAGAGGAATGTGTACGTAAACATTTTCCACCCACTTCACTTTGTTCACGCACGTTACTGTCGATAAAGTTTGTCGGATATTGGCCCACGACAAGAAGTCCAGAGCCTGACGGCATGGGTATCCACGAATTTTCTGGCGATCAGAAGGCAAGCGACAGGAATGTGTTACTTAAACATACGCAAACGTACCCTTTTCATGCACGCTAGTGCCGATAAAAACGTACAGTGTTGTCAGATACTCGCGCATAGTTAGAAGTCCAATGTGCTTGCAAGATCTGAGTCTGAGAGGTGCTCATTCATGTGGGAACAAGAGTGTCTTACGTGTGCAGATCAACAGTTCAAGTCACCTTTGCATTTCAGCCTGCATTCACCTTCTTGTCTGTTCTGGTGGTGTAGTGGTAGCCATACTTGCCTTCTAAACCCCAGATCGCGGGCCCAAACACAGCCAGATTTTTTCGTGAGTAAAAATTCTAAGTATGGCTTCCTACGGAAGAGAAATAAGGCCGTGGGTCCCGCGTCGTACATTTACGGCACGAAAAAGAACCTCAAGCCTGAAAGAGAGGCCTCTGAGCAAAACTTGTCGGCCGTTTCACGCTCTGAATTGAATGGGACGCTGATGACCTGAGATGTTAAAGAACGTCCATAAATAAATTAAATCAACAAATTCGCCTTCTTCTGATTGCCGATTGTACTTATTGCATGAAACTAAGGACTGAGTGTGTTTTCTGTCCTTGCTTTGTGAACATAAACAATATCTGACTTTCTTTGGAATATTTTTATCGGCATTGAATTAATGTTCCTACCAGCTCTGTGAACAGTTCCCCTGTTTAACCTTGATTGCAATAATACTCAAACATTTGTAACACATCCCTTTGTATTTATTATGCAAAGTTCTCGAGGCATTCCTTCAAATAATCTTTCCTTCCTAAATGTCTCTTTGCATGCTGTTTAGCCCACTGAAGCAAGAACATTAATTTCACGAAGCAAGACATTAATTATATTCTGCAATGTGAAATAGGTTGATTGAATCACTATTGCCCATCGCCGCAATCCTGCTTTAGGACTTATTATAACCCATCTTCATCATAGTGTTGTGTATTAACAATCAAATAATAAAACACAGCCTTTTGACTGCAATTGTTACCGATTCGAATGTATAAGTAACAAGACAAATTTAGTATGCACATGTAACAACACCAATTGCTATAACTCAACAATTAATTGCTGCTGATATGTATAACGAAAATGAAAGTAATACGAGTAATAAGCACAAAAGAAATATCTCATTTTCTTTGAGGTCAGTTCTCCTTCTCATTGGTATGGAACCATTAATGAAAAACAAATAGAAGGACAATTCTTTTACAATTAAAAACAGGAGCTAGAAGTCATATAAACCATAAAAACATGAATTTCTATATCTCTTCCACACACGCACAAGCAGACAAATGACATTCTTACCAAATATAATGTCTCGGTAAACATTTGAAAGAAAATATTTCTTTTAGACATCTGATTTTTCTTTAGCATCATTTTATGACTATCCTTCCACTTTGATTTCCTCCTTGGACTTCCTTTTTATCCTTCTCAGGACTATGGGCTCTAATTGAATGGGAAAAATTGCGACCGAATACCTTGGCACTTCCACATGACGCCCCCACTCGATGGTAGCTCTCCCCAGACCTGCAATTTCCATTGCTGGCAATAAGGGCTCTGTGTGAAAAAGATTGAGAAATAGATAGGAGTCTGGCGCCTGTATTCCTTGTTAAAGGAGAACTTCTCATAAAGACGATCTGTATGTCTATAAAAAGCAAACACTTTCCAAGCCATTAGCCAAGAGATGAGAGAGGAGCGGTTAACTCCTGACTCTTGCTGCAGTCGGGCTGTAATATCATTCAAACCGAAAATCCCTTTTTTTTTTTTGAATCCTTTTAGAAGATCAAACATCCTCGTCCTAAGTTATCATGTAGATAAAATTAATACATTTTTATATTTATTCAACAATTAGTGCATTTCAGAGGAACAACTCTTCAAGACAGTTACGTCCTACTTTGAAGCGCATGCATCTTCCCAATTATAACGTGATCAAATAAATCTGTCGCTTTTAGATCTGATATCTCAAAGCATTGAGTTCCAATATATATGTAGTATTAAAAAAAGGTCGGCATGCAGTACCTGCATAAATAAAGCGAATTACTCACCTTGTAGAGTAAATTTAACAAAGAATATAAAATCCAAAATATGGCCTTATTAATTAATGAAATGAAACAAGTTATGGCATTACTGTATGGCGTTAGGAAAACAAAATTAGAATTTTTGCTATCTAGAAGTATCACAAAAGGGAAACCACATTTTAATATTATAATAATAAGTATTATTACTATTATTATATCATTATAAAATGGTTGTTTATGTTTACAAACTTATTCCTTGATATCAAATTTACATTCACTAAAATAGAGAAAATTACCGAATTAGGGTTACATCTTGTATTTGAGATGATGTTCATATGTTTCAATAAAACTAAAATACGTTACTATTTAAAAATAATTACAAAATACTAAGAACATATACACAATCAACAATAGACAATGAAAAGTTTCATAGATTTTCAGTGGCTTTGAAATTTAATTTAAAGGTTACTGTAGTAAAAACATGCAATATAATTTGTTTTAAAAATTTTAATTGTTTTAAAAATTTTAATTGTTTTAAAAAATGTAATACTTATGCTTTATTCTTTAACTGTCTCTCCAAGGAAACTTTTTACCGGTATGGTCATTTTCCTACCAATCAAAATTTTTTGTATGCCATTTTAATTGAATACTTAACTGCATTCAGGAAACTATTTGGAAAGGAAGAATCACATTTGAAAAATTCGGGTCACGGGTTTTCCTTTGGCCTCCAGTGCAGACGCTCTCACTCAGCTACCACGCTAAGCTCCTGCTCCAAGCACGAAACCATCAACCTCCCATCTGATTCTATCCTGCAGTCCTTCAAAGGTTTTCTCTGCTATAAAACAATTCATTAAGCGAGTTGTAATGCTACGAGTAGTCGGGTAGGACCGGACAACGGCTATGGCCGGACACTTCTAGTTTGACGTAAAAACCGCAAGATGGTGCCATATCCTTGAGCGTGTTTAGAAGTTTCCCTCCTGATCGCAGAGCGACCGGCAATGTGAGGCTGTATACACTACCGTTCGTTATTTTCTTTGTGTGAGCGCACGACTCTGGGTATTGTTCAAGACGTCACTGCTATGAATTAGGTAAGTGAACTGTTTATCAAATACAATTGCACATCTGTCACCGTTATTGAAGTAATTCAGCAGGTCCATCTGAAAATAAAAATAATCCTAGAAATTGTGGGATTTTTTTCATTGGCGTGTGTGTCGGGTACAGCCAGACAGTAATAAAGGTTGCTCTGTTGCAGATCTCATCGTTGGAAAAGATAATGCCAAAAGCCGTGGAAAAATCGAATACAAAAGGTTGCTGGATAACAGAGAGGATGAAACTTGCAGTGAATGATGTCCTAACGGGAAAGTTAAGCATTAGAGAAACATCTAACTGTATGCCGTTCCCAAGAGCTCTCTTTACGATAAAATAAGTAAACTAAGAAACTAATATACCGTCTACGCTAGGTCGACTTGTACTGGCATGGCAATTGCTGGCTCACATCAAGGGACTAGATGCCACATTGATGCCAATATCAAAAAAGGAATTCTTGAGGTTGGCTTTCGATCTAGCTGAGGAATTGAAGCTGCCTCTCAGATATAATAAGTAGAAACGACTTGCTGGCAAATACTTTTATTATGCTTTTGTGATGAGATACTCCAAAATGACATTAAGTCCACCAGCATGATGAGAGCAGTAGGCTTTAATAAGCCCCTAGTGGACCTCTTCTTCAGGAAGCTTGTTGAATAAATGGAAAAACATTTTCATTTTCCCCTTTAAGAATTTTAAAAGTAGACGAAACCGGTGTTTCTTCAGTGCATGAAAACTTTAAGGTGCTACCCATGAAGGGAAAACTCACATCTGGGGAAAGTGGCAGGAACATCACTGTGACATTTTGCATGAGTGCATCAAGTCGATCCATTCCGCCTTTTTTTTTTTTCGTATTCCCAAGACAAAAAATGAATCCATGGCTGATGATAGGAGCTCCTGATGAAAGCGAAGGTGTGGCACAGACTAACGGCTGGGTGACTGGTGACATCTTTCATGGATGGTTCAAGCATTTTGTGAAGAATGTTCGTCTGAGTGAAGACTGCCCTATGTTGCTGATTTTAGACGGCCACAGTAGTCACAAAGAACTTCCAGTGATTTTCTATGCTAGATCCCATCATGTGCACATGTTATCACTACCGCCCTATAAGACACACAAGTTGCAACCTTTGGATAGTCCCTTATGAAACCATTTAAAGGTGGGTACTCTCTGAATGAGTACAAATTCTGACCTGGGAATTTCAGACTATGACATTGCCCAGCGTGTGTGAGTGGCCTATAAGAAGGTAGGCCGCCTGGAAACCCCACAGAAGGGAGTTTCTTATATAGGCATATATCCAATATATCCATCTGATTTTTATGCTCTGGATTTTCTGCCCTCACAGATAAGGAACGCAACACGGCTCAAGTGGCATATGAAGTTTGTCACCAAACCACCTGACGATAAAGGCCAACCTTCACGATTTCTCCATCTGACAATTATGACACCATTACTTCTGTTTTAAACAAACTGTCTCCAATATTTGATGCAAGCAAAAGAAGGCTTGCTACTAGGAAACGAAAGGCAGAGAAAAGGGAAATTCTCACAGGGACTCGGTACAAAGAAAATCTGGAGCAGAAACAGGAGGAACGGGACACAAAGGACGGGAGAAAGCGCAAAAAATGTGCCAAGAATCTAAATTTGGATCAACCCTCAACATCAGCTCTAACTTCACCGGTTTCTGATTCCAGTGAAACGTTTTGCATATTGTGCGGCGATAGTTTTGAAGAAAATTGGATTCGGTGTGGAAAGCGTAATGGCTGGGCACATGAAAACTGTGCGAATTTGGAAACCTTAAGGATATATTATAAATGTGATAAGTGTGTGTAATGTTGACGAACATTTTGCAGTGAAAATCAGATTATACACTCTATTTACAAGGAAATTAGTGACTGTCCGGTATAGCCCTCCAGTTTAAACATGTTAGAAAATTAATATTTTTAATATGTATTTTTTCCCTTGTTTTGCGTCAATTAATCAATCATTCCGTAGTGTTTTAAATGTTTGAAATATGTCATAAAGAATTTAGATCATTGAGTTTATGAAAATTTGATGTATTATTAATGAAACGCTTTACTGTCCGGCCCTACATACTTTCCCCTACTTTGGACCCCTAGCTTCTAGTTCAAACACTAACTATATAAGAGATTAAAATAACAATTTCTATATATGAACCACTTTATTCATTGCAATGAGACGAATCGCGCTAAAAGCACCCTTTAAATTATATTTCCCGGAATGAAAGCTATAAGCTCTTGAGCTGCTATGAAGTAAACAGCAAACACATTAATGCTCTGCCCGAATGGAATAGAAATGAGTGCGAATCAAGCTATTTATTTTGTGCAACAGCATTGGTTGATTATGGAGAAGGAAGTTTGAGTGCGTGTGTAGTGTCCACTCTCGCTTTTGAATATTGGCGCATGGATAGATGAAAAGATCAAAGTGGTTACCGAAAGAACGCCGTATTTCCGCAGCAAGCATAATGTAATACTGTTCAAACACATATTACGAAGACAAATTTAAATTGCAGTGTCTACTTATAATGTGCTGCATTAGGGGAACAAAATTAGAAATATTGCAAATTATAAATATCACAAAAGAGTTGTCACATTTTAAGAATGATTATTATTATTATTATTATTATTATTATTATTATTATTATTATTACTGACATTAAGCCACAAAAATTAATTATATACTATTAATCATATGAAATATATCACCACTAATAGACCAGTAATTGTAGAGAAAATAATTTATATTTTAATTATAATTACTGTAATTATTTTATTGTAAAAAAAGAATTAACCCTATAGCTAAAGGGTGGTTGGCAGATTATCCAAGTGTGGGTATTTTAAACATTTTTAAATGTAACCATGTTTATGAACTGAGCCCTTGATATACTCTTCACATTCACGAAAATAGAGAGAAATAACAGAGAGTTTCGAGTTATATTTTTATTTAAGAAGATGTTTGTATATTTTAATAAAACAAAAACTCACAAGTTTCTAAAAAATTACAATGTGCTAAGCAAATATACACAATCAACAATAAACAATGCAAAGTTTCATTGCTTTTCAGGGGCTTTGAAATTTAATTTTAATGTTGTAGAAAAAAATATGTAACGCAAACATTTTCTGGAGGTCTTTGCAGACTGCTCTTACATACTTACACACTTAATATATTATATCATTATTTCATATTTTATATCTTCACAGCTATGTTTTTGTCAAATATAAAACATAACTTATTATAAATGCAGCTTATATGCTAAATTAATGAGTACTTATATTTTAAAACGATATAGAGAAAATTAAATGCTAGAGCGCTTTTTAAACTTCGGTTTTCAAGCATACCCTACTCCTAATGTCCAACTTCGCATACTTTTAGAAACTAATTTTATTATTTCATTTAAATAGTATATACCGAGTTTTGTGAAGAAACTCATATTGGTGCCGCTAATGCGATTTCTACATTTTGAGTTTCAAGTAAAGCCCCAATCTTAATGGCTCGATTTCTCTGATTTTCATTTTTTTAATTTTATTTAAATACTATATATGGAGTTTCGTTGCGAAAAAACAACGGCCGGACTCGTGAGCGAGAGGTCTGGGTTCGAATACCGCCAGGACCGTCCTCCCTGACTGAGGTTTTTTTCAGGTTTTCCTCAGTCCTCATAAATGGCAAATGCCGGGGAGGTACCCTAAACTGGAACGTTTCCTTCCTTAAAAATAAATCCTTTTCCAACATATCATTTTATCTCATTTACCATCAGTGTCCATCGCCTGTGGTGCCTCTGTAGCAAAACGGGCGTTAAACACCATTAATTAATACCACTGCTAATAAGCTAATTTTACTGATTTTCAGAAACTATTTTTCTTATTTTATTTCAGTAGCAGATACCAAGTTTCCATTAAAATTTTTTAAAATGCGGCCGCCTAGAGCAATTTTTAAATTTCTCTTTAACACCCACTCGTTTTTCAGGTATACTTGTATTCCTAATGGCCCGATTGCCATGATTTGCGAAATATACTTTTATTAATGCACTATAAAGAAATATACCGAGTTTCGTTGCAGAAAAAAATTGTGACCGCTAGAGCGGTTTTTAATTTTTTTTTAAAAAAAATCGCTTTAGATTAATCCACACTTCCAATGGTCCAATTTTGCTGTTTAACAAATTTGAAAGATCATTTGTTAATTAATGTTTATATACCGAGTTTCATCGAGGAAAAAAAAAACAAACAAATATTACGACCGCTAGAATGTTAAAGAACATACACATAATACTTATATATAAATATACAAAGCATTATATGTGATACATTTTTATATACATAAACTTTTCCACTGACATTTTCGGTGCATAGTAGGTAGGATCGATGGAGATTTGAAGAAATCCAAGTGACCCGACGCACCAAAATGGAATCCCATTAAGTGCTTTTATGTCACATTTGTAGAAGATAAATTTTGACTTCATGTAAAACTGATAAAGGCTTCAAGAGAGGTTATAATTGAGCGTTTTCATACAGTGCAGAGTTTTAATATCAAAACGTGCGACTTCTACTTTCAGGATCATTTTAAAATTGGGTCACCTAGCGGTGCTATCTATGTTTATAGCGAACATGTACCGTCACACAATAGAACTGTAAGCTTACGTGCGATAATGCCATTAGGCGAATTTCTGGGAATATGAATGCTCTGTAGATCAACGTAAAGTGATATTCACGTTCATAAATAAAGAACAATCACGCTAAGCAGAAGGCTCTATGCCGGTTGCTTGTAAACTTTACGTAATGATAGTCAAATTGTGATGAATGACCACAAAACTGTCAGAGTTGTAGAATTCACGAGTTTGGATCTTATTTAAATATACAGAGGGTGCCAAAATGTATAAACACTTTCACAGTAGATATCTATGTAATATATTTCAAAGTTGAACCGAAAAACAACATTAATGTGTAGTATGATGTTCTGTAAACAGATGTGACTCACATTACATTATGTTAGTATTGCTATAGCAAAATGGAGAGATTATCGTTTGAACAGTGGAAAGCAATTTTGAAGTGGTATTGGAAAACCGAGAATGTTATTGAAGTTCAAAGACAATGGAGACGTGTGTACAGAACAGAACCGCCGTTGGACTTCTACCTATGGGGAACTCTTAAGGATGTTGTATACCGTAGAAAACCAGCTACACTAGCAGCACTTCGGGAAGAAATTGAAACGACATATGCTGCAATCGCTGAGGACACTTTCACCAAACGTTGCTCAATCAGTAGTTCAACGTGCTCAGAAATATGTCGACACCGATAGTGAGCATTTAGAGCAACTGTCGTAACTGTAAAAGTCTAAGATGATTATTACTCATCATTTGTGTGAATTCAGTTTTGTTATGTTAACACAATTTTTCTTGGCGTGAAGTGTGTGTACATTTTTTGGCACTCTCTATATATCGTGCAGTGACTCTGATGAACAAAATAATGCCAACACATAATATCTTATTCTTATAAATTCTTCAAAAATAAATATTAGCAACTTTAAATAAATGTTGAAGTTGGTTTTAATTATTAATAATCGAACCTTGTTCCAGATTTTGCACGTTTATTCTTCATAATCATTCTTCTTTCACATTTCTCTGGGATAAACTTTAATTGAACAAATTTCTCTTGCAATAATGCTGCTTTTGTTTTTTTTTCTTCGTATATTTAACTGTCTTTTTGCAGTTCTTGAAATCTGCAAAACGTTTTCCACTAGTAATGTTCAACAGATAAGATGTTTTTATATTAATATTATGATAAAGTTAAATCTTAAGCTAAATTCATTAAAATATTTAAACCCCTTCATTGTCTTTTTTGAGAGTATGATAATATGTATGATGGTGATATATCTGATAGTTCTTATTAGATAAGGATTTTGATTTCAAAATTTCTCAATGTTAATGATAACCTATTAAACTAAATTAAATTAAAAAAAAACACCAGCTTAGATATTAAGGGGAAATTTAAAATCAATGTTGGATACATTTTAGATTTACTCTCTAACCCCCATCTACTTCCACTTGGAACTTTCAAAGGATATCTGTACCTTTTGATGTTTGCATTTTAAAAAGGATGCAACTGTTATTGCATCTTTTATTTTTTTTTCTGGCATCTGTAATGTTATTATTGTTGTTTGAATATGGTCAGAACAAAAATGTTAGATTTAAGGTGAAAACACTGATTAATTTTGGTTATTTTACAATTATTAATATTACATTAGTAGAGCCCATTTCATAACTTCTGATTAACCAACTTACTTTTTCTTTTTTCTTGTAGAATATACACAAATTGAAAAAAATTATTACCAAAACATATCCTTAACACTAAGTAATTCATATTTTTTGTAATTTAATTCTGCCCAAAATTCAGACAGGAATGACAGCAATCAAGGCTGCAAGGTAACAATAAAAAATAAAAATTGTGATACTTATATCCTCTTTATTATGTAAATGTTGTAAGAAAGGGATGCCATTTGAAATTTCAAGGTCAGCTGGCCAGGAGTGCAGGGTTCAATCTAAAATTAAAATTATTTTAAAGTTCCCCCTTAATATGTAATTGACGTGATTTTTGCACCTTGAATATATGAGAAGCAGTCATTTAAAAACAAGCAGAAATGATTGTAGATTATGAAGGACACAAGACATCGTAGTAGACCTCACATGTCACGTGAAAGACACTGCACGAGTCGAATTATTGGCGGTAGTGTAGATGCTGTCTAATTGAAAAAATTAAAGGCAATGATGACATTTCTTTTCTTGGTTCTTATGGAATATCTGTAAAAGGGAGCAACTATAAATAGCGGTCTAAGCCGAAACACACATAAGTTGCGGCCGAAGATATGTTGTCCGCATCAAATTGCAGCAATTTAGGTGGGAAGTGCCGACACTCTACCTTGACAAGTCCCGTGAGACTTTTCACGTTTTCGGGAAGTTGAAATGTTCCGTCAAAGGCAAACGTCGAACGGAGACATGCAGAACGCAGTTCAACAATGTTTTTAGTTGCAACCCGGGACTTTCACAGACACTTTCGGCGCCTCGCTTAACAAATTTATTTAGTTGACTTATTTACGGACGCTCTTTAACATCTTAGGTCATCAGCATCCCATTCAATTCACTACAATAAACAGCTGATAAAATTTGTTCAGAAGCCTCTCCTTTCTTTCGGGTTTGAGGTTCTTTTACATACCGCAAGGGACCCACAGCTTTACTTCCCTTCCGAAGAAAGCCAAACTTGGGGAAAAAATGCATCTATCCTGGTCGGAATAGAACCCCCGATCTTGCGTCTACGAGGCAAGTATGCTTACCACTACACCACCAAGACCGACTCGTTTAACGATGGGGCAAGTCTCAATAGATATGGCAACCATGAATATGTGGACAAAGTTACTGTGTTTTTTTAATCAAGTGCTCGGTTTTTAAATTACACTCATATACTGTGTTAAATAGTCACTTTTACTAAAAACTGCTTAAATTTTGCCCATGAGATTAGTTGCTAAAGGAATTTACGTACTGTTTCGTGCTTCCTCTTTATACAGATGAAGAGTTCAGTAGAGAAAATACTTTTTTCAGAGTGTTTTGAATAAATAAAACTTGCCATGTATTTTTCTCCCTTAATGGGCAAGTATTGTAACATGAATATTTGCAATATAAAACGGGAATCGTTCAGCAATTGCATAGGCTGCTTTTATTGCTTTTAATATGCAGCAACTGTGTGAAATTATGGTTCAAATGTATGTCAAAAATCATGTATAGAAGCATTTTTATGATTACTTTTCATTTTATTACCAAAGTGGTCGTAAAATTTCTTTATCAGTTATATTTGGTAGGTGTGCAGATAATAATATAGCCTAATTGTATTTAAATAAATAGTGACACTGAATCCATCAGTGATGATGGTACATATAATATGAACATACTAATACCCAAAGCTAATAGTGAACAGACTTCAATATGATTCAACATTTTGGAGATTCGAAGAACTGCAGAGGCATAAGGAACAGTACTGTAGACATCTGTGTCATCTAAAAGTTGCAAAGTTGATTGCAGATGAGTCTCCACAGAGTTGAACTTTGAAGAGAAATCATCAAAGCCTGAATGTGTCACGGGAGTTGTTGAACTGGCATGAAGTTGAAGACATGACTTCCTTCATCACAGAATTACCAACATTATGATATGGGGTCATTAAACCCCCAAGGTTATGAGTACTTAAAGGCAGCTACATACTCGACACTCTATTAGCGAGATTTAATAGTCACAAAACCCCTGCATGCATACATGGCTCTTTTGAAGAAAGGAGAAACTGCTTAGTGCCCTGGATTTGGATTTCTTATGAAAAATTAAAGAAATAATACACAAGAAAAGATTTACGTCAGAGATATTAGAACAATACAAGTTCATACATTTCTTACTTAATCTCAGATATTTCTTTTTTAACTTCAGATTGTATAATTGTGATAGTTTGGTTCAGCTGTCTAGCTCTGTCTTTGCTTTTGATAGATGTAAATAATCTAGTTTTTACATTGCGATTTACTAATATTTCTACACTATATACTCCTTAATTTTATCAGAAATTGCAAAAATACTAAAGATCAAATACAGAGGGTGTAAAAATGTACACACATTTCAAGAAAGAAAAAACTGTGTTAACATTACAAAACTGATTTCACACAAACAGAAAACGATGAGCACTAATCATCTTAGACCTTTACAGTTACAACAGTTGCTCAAAATGCCCACCATCGGCGTCGATACACTTCTGAGTATGTTGAACTACTGATTGAGCAACGTTTGCGAAAGTGTCCTCAGCGATTGCAGCACATGCCGTTACATTTTCTTCCCGAAGTGCTGCCAGTGTAGCGGTTTTTTACGGTAAGAGTTCCTCATAGGCAGAAGTCCAACGGAGTGAGATCCGGAGAACGCCGTGGAAGCTCAATCAGACCTCTTCGTCCTATCCAGTGCCTTGAAAGATTGTCATCAAGATACTCACGTGAGTGCACAACATGTTCCAAAACCATAGGCGAGGACGCGGGGCTTGTTGGTGTGCGAGGTCTCCCAGATCTGCATCGGTCCTGGTGGTGTAGTGGTTACCATATTTGCCTCCTTAAACCCAAGATCGCGGGTTCGAACCCGGTCAGGACCGATAGGTTTTTTTTTCGGGCGTAAAAATCCTAAGTATGGCTTCCTTCGGAAGGCAAGTAAAGCCGTGGGTCCCGTGTCGTACATTTACGGCATGAAAAAGAACCTCAAGCCTGAAAGAGAGGCCTATGAGCAAAATTTATCGACCGTTTCACGCCCTGAGTTGAATGGGGCGCTGATGACCGGAGATGTTGAAGATGATGATGATGATGATGTTGTTGATGATGATGATGATTATTATTGCTTAAAGGGCGCAAAATTACGAGGTCATTAGCGCCCAGACACACCGAAATCTGCGCAACAGTAGCACTTTGTGCAATAATATAAAACCCGCTTTTAATAACTGGGGTTAAATTTTCATCAACAGACCAGATCAAAACGCAGCTGCAAGAGCTCAGATATTAAGTGTTATAATGGCCTAAAAATATAACAATGAAACCCCTTAAAACAAAGAACAAGGATAAAATTGGCTACAAAAGGACAAAAGTCTTAAAATATTCGGAAATTACCGTCATGGGTAAAACCATTAAAATTTACACCTTGCACCAAAAGTCACAAACACGGATAAAGCGGAGCACTCGTTCCACAGCAACCACATCATCGGCAAGTAGCCCCTCAAAAGAGGAGGGCAAACCCAGGGAAAGTCTAAAAGTTGCCAGATGAGGGCATTCGAGTAAAATGTGACGCACCGTAAAGGGGTGGTCACATCGTGGGCAATCTGGAGCTGGTTGACCATTAAAAAGGTGACGGTGACTAAATCGGCAGTGCCCTATTCGAAGACGAGCTAAAATCACTTCCTCGCGACGGACTGCGCGAGAAGAAGTCGACCAATGAAAAGGGGTGGATTTAATTTCTCGAAGCTTATTGTGGGGAATGATATCCCACTCATCGCGCCAGCGCGAGAGAATTCCTCGACGTATACAATGTTTAAAATCCCCTACATAAAAGCGTTGCTCGTACTCTGCAGGGTCTAAAATGGCGGATTTACCTGCGACATCCGCGGCCTCATTACCCGGGAGTCCCACGTGTCCAGGTACCCATAGCAGAGTGACTCTGACACCAACGGCCAGAAGCGAAGACACTGCATCCTGAACTTTCTGCACAAGAGGATGGTAGGTGTACATGCGTTTAAGAGATAAAAGGGCACTCAGAGAATCGGAACAAATGACACTGTTCCCCAGCCCGTGGTCAGAAATAAATAAAATAGCCCGATATATAGCATAAAGCTCCGCCATAAAAATAGATGTCGCAACGTTAAGACCATATGTAAAACTAGCTCCATTAAAAACAAAGGCACATCCTACACCTGTGTCGGATTTAGAACCGTCGGTATATATAAAATTACATCCAGCAAAGTAAGAGACAATCTCGTTAAAATGACTAAGAATGAATGGTGCTGCAGTCGAGGACTTAGGACAGGCCGTAAGCCCAAGATGTACGGGGGCCTCTGCTAAGAGCCAAGGGGGAGAGGAGGTTTCCCCGGCCAAGAAAAAAGCAGGTAAGTCCAGGTCCATCGTCCTTAACAGCTCCCGGAAACGAAAGCCAGCGGGCTTAGGAGTAAAAGACCGAGCAGCGTAAAATGGGGCGAGAGACACATTGAAAAACGGTTCATTCGCAGGATGACGAGGTTGCGTAGCCAGTCGACAACCATACGTAGAAAGCAAAAGACCCCTACGATAAAACAACGGAGGTTCCCCAGCCTCCGCACATAAACTCGACACAGGACTGGTGGGGAATGCACCAACAGCGACACGGATACCCCGGTGGTGAATGGGGTTAAGACGACGAAGAACGGAAGGTCGCGCTGAGCCATATACTATACAGCCATAATCCAGTTTGGACCGGATTAGAGATCGATAAAAACGTAAAAGAACAGTCCGGTCGGCTCCCCAGGATGTGCCACTTAAAACCCGTAAAATACACAGAGAACGTTCACACCGGCCTCTGAGCTGTGCTACATGCGAAGACCAGCTTAATGTTCTGTCAAAGATTAAGCCCAGGAATCTAACTTCGTCCGCGAAAACAAGAGCTTCTGGGCCAAGGTGGAGAGATGGTGAAGGATACACCTTATGACGCCAGAAGTTCATGCAGACGGTCTTCTCTGCGGAGAAACGGAACCCATTACGTACGCTCCAAAGGTAGAGGCGGTCCAGACAGCATTGGAGGCGGCGTTCCAAAAGACAGGTTCTCCTGGAGGAAAGATAAATCGCAAAATCGTCTACGAATAACGACGATTGGATTCCCGGTGGTAAGCACTCAGCTATGGAATTGATGGCGATGGCAAACAGTGTACAACTAAGTACCGAGCCCTGCGGTACACCGTTCTCTTGAGTAAAACGAGAAGATAAAACTGACCCCACGCGAACGTTAAAAACCCGGTCCATCATAAACTCCCGAATAAAAACAGACATCCGACCACATATATGCCAATCATTAAGCGTACGAAGGATACCGCCCCTCCAGCAGGTATCGTAAGCCTTCTCCAAATCAAAAAATACCGCAACAGTTTGGCACTTTCTCACAAATCCGTCCATTATATGGGTGGACAGAGACACAAGATGGTCGATGGAACATCGATGACGACGGAAACCGCACTGGATGTTCGTCAGTATGTGCCGCGACTCCAACCACCACATAAGCCGCCCGTTAATGATTCGTTCCATCACCTTGCACACGCAACTGGTGAGGGAAATGGGACGGTAACTGGAAGGAAGGTGTGGGTCCTTTCCAGGCTTAAGGAAAGGAATGACTGTGGCCACTCGCCAAGCGCATGGAAATGTGCCATCACACCAAATACGGTTAAAAATTTTGAGTAAAAAATGCATGCCCTCAGTTGATAAATGCTGCAGCATAGCAACATGGATGCCATCTGGCCCTGGAGCGCAATGCCGAGATGCAGATAACGCATGTTCCAATTCCCTGGACGAAAATGGGACATTGTAGCACTCTTGGTTGTCTGAGGCAAAGCTAAATCCACTAGGATCAACTCGCTCCTGAATAGAGCGAAAGGCAGGGGGGTATTGGGCAGAGCTCGAGATCTCAGCGAAATTTCGACCTAAGGTATTTGCTACATCCTTGGGAGTAGTAAGTACACAATGTGATACCTTGAGTCCAGATATGGGCGTAAATCCAGGTTTGCCCGCAACCCGGCGCAGTCGGTTCCAAACAACAGATGAAGGTGTAAAACGGTTAAAAGATTTGGCGAAGGCAATCCAGGACGCCCTCTTGCTGTCTTTAATAACTCGGCGGCATTTCGCGCGCAGTTGTTTGTAACGGATGAAATTCTCTAACGTAGGGTGACGACGAATGACCCGCAAAGCACCTCGACGTGCACACAATGCGTCCCGGCAATCGTCGGTCCACCAAGGAACCGGAATTCGTCTCGGGTGGAAAGACGACCGGGGAATAGCCTGATTTGCGGCTGCAACAATGATCGTGTTTAGGTGTTCGACATGGCATCAATGGAGGGAAAGGGACACCCGGAAAATACGGCCAGAGAACGGAAGAGACTCCAATTTGCTTTTTCTAGAAGCCACTTCATTGTGCGCTGAGGACGTACTTGGGAAGACAGGATACGAATGTGACAGGGGAAATGGTCGCTAGAGTACAAATCAGAAAGAACGTGCCAGGTAAAGTGTACGGAAAGCGAAGCCGAACAGAAAGACAAGCCCAGATGGGAAAAACTGTGTGTGCTGTCTGAGAGAAAAGTGGGCTCACCTGTATTCAGTAAAATAAGATTGTGGCGATCCAAAAAATCAGCCACCAAGCTACCCCTCGCACACTCTACAGAGGATCCACAAGAGGGATGGTGCGCATTGAAGTCCCCCAAAAGCAGTATAGGGGGTGGCAGCTGGTATAGAAGGTTGTCCAGATCAACCACGGAGACAGGAACAGATGGAGGTAGGTAAATGCTGCAGACTGTGAAACTAAGGTCAGAAAAAGAAACCGTAGTTGCTACCGCCTGTAGATTAGATTGGAGAGACAGGGGGGAAGTATGCACGTCATCCCTGATTAATATTAAAACTCCGCCATGCGCGGGAATGCCGTCTTCGGCGGGAAGATCGAATCTTACCGAAGAGTAACCTCGAATATTGAAAGCATCCTGAGGACGAAGTTTGGTCTCCTGGAGGCATAAAAGCAGAGCATCAGTCGATCGTAAAAGCAACTCTAGTTCAGGTCTTCGGCTGCGGAGCCCACGTACGTTCCATGAAAGGATAGGCATTATTAAAACCGTTAAAAGAAATAAAAACACCACCTTACTTTTTGGTCGGACCGGGACGAATCAATCGTCCTTTCTTTAAGCGTGTGGGACTCGGTGGTTTAGCAGTAGCAGGCGCTTCCTGCTCCATAAAATCCTCGGAGGGAGGGCTCTCCCGCTGAGATGGATCAACCGATTCCAGCACCTGGAAACGGTTGGAGGTGTTGAGAGGCGGCGACGGTGACCGCCTTGCGGGTTTGCTCCCAGAGCCATCGTGGGAGCTCGACCTCCGAGGAGGTGAGGGGCTTTGATTTTTCTTCTTAGCCTTTCCTTCATTTGTGGACGATTTTAGAAAGTCAGTCCGTGTGTAGGCAGTCTTGAATTTTACTGGACCAGCAACAAAAACCACTGGCTTGGGTGCTGTTGAGCGCTTGGTACTGGTAGGAGTAGGCGTTTCGGTGAAGACCAGGTCACATGTTTGCGTGCTACTGTCCCGTCGGGATATTGCAGTGGCCGCTACAGAGCTATACGTACCGAACTTAGGTACAGGAGGTAGACAGGCTTGATAGCGTTTCCGGGCTTCAGAGAACGAAAGTTTCTCTTTAACGCGGATTTCCTGAATAGAGCGCTCCTCTCGAAATTGAGGGCAGTCGCGGGATGTTGCTGGATGAGGACCACGGCAGTTCACGCATACAGGGGCGGATGAACACGCTCCCTCGTGGCTTTCTAAGGCACATGTAGCACAAACAGATTTAGGGCTCTTACAAGACAGGCGGGTGTGACCGAAACGCTGACATTGGAAACACCTTAAAGGGCTAGGAACATACGGGCGGACTGATATTACCTCATACCCTGCCTTAATCTTTTTTGGTAACTCAGCTCTATTAAATGTGAGGAATAGTGTTCGCGTAGGCTGCACCTCACCATCTCTCTTAGCCTGCACACGATAAACTGCGGTGACATTCTGCTCGGCTAAATAACCCTGAATTTCGGTGTCCGTCATACCGTCGGGTATAGAAGTGGTTATAACCCCTCGGGAGGAATTCAGGGTACGATGGGACTCGACACGGATCGGGTAACCGTGGAGTAAAATTGCCTTAAGAAGCGCAGTAGTTTGAGACGCACTCACAGTTTCTACCAATAGGGACCCATTGCGTAGGCGCGTGCACGATTTAACAGGCCCAGAAATACTGTCCAAACCTTTTTGAATGATGAAAGGGTTCACGTGAGTAAACGACTGACCTTCCTCTGTTCTGTTAATTATCAAGAAACGAGGGAAAGACACCTCAGTCACCCCTCTTATGTCCATTCTCTTACGTTTAGTATTTATTTGAGGATTTTCTTGCACCATAGCGGATTCATCCTCCACCATTACACCTGTCTCCGATGGCAGGCTGCTTCCTGGGCGGCACCCCGGCTTAGGTTAGTTGCCCTGGCCTGGAACAAGTAACCTTAGGGTCACACCTTCCTGGGTATAGACGAAGGGACCCAATCGCCTACAGGAAGTCTACAGCGCGTGTAATGGCCCCTCCCCGGGCCTGGCCTTTACCAGGGGATACGCTCTAGCCCTACATGATGGCCCAGCGCTGGGAGTCACGCCCTTACCCAGTCACCTTTGAACCGTATCAAACACGGGGGCATCCATCAGACTAAAAGCAGGGAGGTTTAAAATTAAAAAGTAAAATGGAGACCAACTAAAAAGGAGTCAAACGCGCTGAGCGCGGACCTGAGGGAGCAGCTCGGGTGCCTCGGGGTCGCTATGCCCCGTACCCAAAAAATTGGGCCCCTGAGGAGGAGATGTTGAAGAGCGTCCGTAAATAAATCAATCAAATAATCCCAGATCTGCCCTTGTGAACATCGCATACAGTGCCATGGGTCTCAAATTTATCTCGAATGCGATTCGCGTTGGCGGTTCTGTTCTGTACACATGTCTCCATTGCCTTTGAACTTCAACAACATTCTCGGTTTTCCAATACCACTTCAAAATTGCTTTCCGCTTTCAAACGATAATCTTGGCCCCATTTTGTTGTAGAAACGTTAGCATAACGTAATGTGAGTCACATCTGTTTACAGAACATGATACGATAATCTTGACTTCATTTGTCATTGTGGATTTACCTGTGACGTAGCAACACTAGGCATAATATATGCGAGTCACATCTGTTTACGATAATCTTGGATTCATTTGTTCATTGTTGAGTTACCCGTCACGTCGCAACGCTATCATAACGTAATGTCAGTCACATCTAATTACAGAACGTCATACTACACATTACTGTTATTTGAAATATATTAAATAGATATGTACTATGAAAGTGTGTATACCTTTTTTGGCATCCTTGGTATATAAATTTATATCATGGTCTTTAAAAGTACAATCTTTCACATATTATAAATATCTAAATTCAGGGAACTGTGTTACATTCAAATCCCTGCATGTAGAGTTTTATGGTGCTGATTCAAACACTGAAATTTTTTTCATTTTCCGAAAAGGCATTATTTTGTAGAAATGTTGACATGAACATCTCAGAAAACACCAAACAGTAAATTATCAGAGGTATAGTTTTTAAAATTAAAAAAGATCGAAAGTACATTTCTTGGATGTCAATAAACAGAAACCGGTATAAAGCTTAGGACTTTTAGGTTTCGTTCATACTTTTTTTTTAAAGACAAACAGCTAGAGCATTTTTCTGAAAGAAGTTGGTGGCGATAATTATTCATTGTACAGCTTAGCCGTACAATTTGTACAATTAATATTTACATTGACCATTATTTTGCGCTACAATAAATTCTGTATTGAATCGAAAGCGAAAAATATCGCGTTTAATTATGCTGCAATTGCTTTCATTTTTCTAAGTTTCTAATATTATTGGAAAGAGCAGTTTATGCATTCTAATAAAATATATTCATTGCGTTGATGCATTGCATTAACTACATAATTATGATACAATTCCAAGGGGGTGAAGTTTACAGTGAGGAAAATTTTTGTTAAGAGATTTTGGTTCAGAAATCGATTTTTGGCTTTATACATAATATGAAAGTACATAGTTTGCAGATTAGGTTCATACATATTTTTTGGCGTTTGCGGCATTTAAATAGATTTAAATGGACATTTAAATATGGTGGCCTGGCTGCCACACCCCCTTTTCCACTGTTTTCAGGTTTGGGGAAAAAATAATGTTTGATGTTATCCATAAAATGAAACTCATAGTTTGTAGATTACACCCATACTTAAAAATAGGTTTTGGGGGAATTTAAATTGTCATTTGCAGTAATTATTTGATTATTTTTAAATTTAGGGCCCTTTTCTTAAAAAATGCATTCATGAGATTTGAAAAAAATATGGTTAATACATGCACAAAATAATAAACAATATGCAAATATTTTCAAAAATTGAAATTTTGCTTTAAATTACACGTTATTTCACCAGAAATGTCAAATTACATTTTTCAAAGTGATTTTAAACTTTGAGGATGCTGAGATTAATAATTTAATGGAAATAATGAATATATTTTCTGGTTTATTAAAATAATTATAAAACAATAACAATAAAGATTAGTAAATATTAAAAACCCTTTGTAATTTAGAAATAATAAGGGGCAAAATTTTCATTTGGATAGATAGTTTACTTTTTCAGAAAGTTCAGCTTGAATTCTGTTGAGACTCAGCACGAAAGTTGTCTTCGGGTCTCTACTGTGTCCTTAAGCCGTCTATGTTCCTGACGAATTGTTAAGAAGTTGTGCATCCCTATTGGTTTGCCTTTCTATACAGGTTCCAACGTTAAACTCGTGACGCTACCTTGTCCTCGCCATGTACATCTGTGTGTAGTCGATGCGTGTATAGAATGCAAGCATCCATTGAGAACGGACGTTTGTGCTTTCCTTGAGTTGACCCACACTTGGAACGTGTCTAGATTTTTTTTGGGGGTGTGTGTGTAGAGTGTTGTGTACAGGACCCAGTTGTTCCAAGACCGGAAGAGAATTGATCTATTATTCACTGCTTTTGATGAAACACAACACAGGCCTGAAATGTTTACCAGAGTCCGACAGGCACTGTAATGAATGTAATCAGGTTTAGGGCAGAAACTTGGAATGTAGAATACATTCATAATATCATTTCCTTAACATCTGTGTTTCCTTCGATGATGTGTACTCTTGAACAAGCGTCAGAAAACGTAGATCTTTGAACAAAGATATATGTCGCTTCGGAACTTGTCACAGAGGCCTAACTTATGTTGTATATTTTCCAATAGAAATATTTACATCTATCTGTAAAAGAAGCAGAAAGGATATGGCTTTTGTAATTTATCAATTTTATGTAACTTTATTCGTGATAGACACGGAAACTATTGTGCAAAATGAATTGCTTGACTTTTGAGTATGACAATTCTCCAGCTGTTTCTGCTCTTAGAAACATTTGTCTTATACCAGCATACAAAGTATTGGTGCAATCCGGATTTGACGAACTTTTCTTCCCAATTTTTGAAATTCAGGAAAAATTGCTAAGATCGGGAAGTAAGGTGGATGAGCAATCAATTCGAAGTCTATTCGTGCACTTTTGACATTCATTTGTCGATTTGTGGGGTGTCTTCGTAAAAGAACATTATTTTGTGCGTTTGTCTCAGCTGTTATTCCTCCAATTCTTTCAAAAGAATGAACATTGCTGCATTATAGGCTACTATTAATGATTTACTCTTTTCTAAACCGGATAATTCCCTGGAAATACCCCCACAATAAAAAAAATATAGCCATCGCTAGCCCAACCAACCCAATTTTAAGGTAAATGAGATGCTTTTTTGTGTAGTGCGTAAACTCAACTCTGTATGTTCACGGATACTTGACACTGCGTTTTTTGAGCACGCAGCTGCGAAACCTACCGGATGAAAGCAAACATGGATTTCTCATTACTTTTAGCATAGCATTAGGATAAAATACTTGACTGTCAGTATGGTATAGCCAGAATTTACTCATTAAGGCTACCATATTGGACTTAACAGTGAGTTATTCTTCATCGTGACATAGATAGAAACACGAGTATTTCCTCTCCCTTTCTGGCATTAATCTGAGTGCATCATTAATTAACCAGGGATTATATACTCAAAAGGGACGGTAGAACAGGATTTACAAGAGAAATTCTTATGAACTATTTTATCATCGCTTCAACCATCTTCACCATGTTTCTCGAAATATGCAGGAAATATGGTCTGATTCCAACTAATGAGAGAATAGCAGGAGAGCTACAGTACTGAGGTTATGTTTGAACATGAACTTAAGTTTAGATTATCGTGTATAACCTCAATGTTTATTTCTATATTTTGTATGTATTAGGATTAACCTGAAACTTCCCGTGTGAGCAAGGGGCTCTTTCGAATGAAACGTTTAGGCACTCCCGATTAGCTCATCTGTTTGTCACTTTCTTAATTAGCAAGTTACATTGCTTCCGGTCTTTGGCTGATGTATTCCATCTGCTGCCAAAGATTTTCCTCAATCGTCTGAGCAGTGAGTTCTCTGGATTCCTGGGTTTCTTTTGCTGATTTTAAGTTCATCTCCTGGGTCTTGCCGCATCACAGTCTTTCTTATTTCCATTTGCTGTGATGGCGGTATCTTGAAGGCATTTTTTATTCCTTCTTTTCTTATTTGGTATGTAGCGCTTTAGTGCAACTAGCACAGAGTTTTCTCCCATTTTTCTAATAAACTGCCATTGCGTCTCTGTTATTGGTTACTCTCCATGTTTCTGATCCAAATAAAAGAGATGGGAGGATACAAATGTTTATTATTTCTCTTTTGATTTTCACATTGATTTATTCGAAAGTATGAATTTAAGCTGCTCCCATTCTGCTGCAAAGTGAAGTGATGTCACTTTAGCAGATGTATGGTCATTAATAGAGCCCAATCCTTGGCCACTTTGCATAAATGTTAAGGTTCGTCAATCACAGAACCTCTGTTTTAACGGAAAGCATGGTGGCTCAACCCAGTTAGAGCTACAGTGAAGGCACCTCTTCTACCTGCCGCCAAGCAATACTTCATACAGAAGCACCATTACGGAATACTTGAAGTTTCTCTGTGTACAAAAGCAAGTATTTTAGTCTTTTGTTGATTTATTTACAGTACTGTTTTATTGCTGGAGGGTTAATTCTTCCAGTATGAATTTTAAGAGTTGGGGCTAAAAGCACAATATCGTCCACGAATCTTAGGTTAGAAAGTCTTATTTCATCTATATTTACACCTAGTCACTAAGTTTCACTAAACATACCTTTCCAGAGACATAAACATTTCTGGATAAATTTTATGTATATCTCATTTTAAGATTCAAAGAAAGTGTATGATTTAAGTCGCAGGTAATATGTTAACTCAGCTGTTCCTGAGGTAGCCAGGCTTTACGTTATTCCAACGTACAAAGTAACTAACGCGGTATTTTAGATTTATTGCTCTGAGACCGCAGTTCCGTGGTTTCTGAACCCGCTTTAGGACAAACGTGAGAGCAGCAAAGTTGCGAAAAGACTTCTGCTGGTTGGTGGCGTTGCAATAACTGCAAGATTAACACCACTTCTAAAAGTTTCGTAACATTAAACAAATTCTATATCCTACAATTATAGTATAAATGTCTAAATAAACATGGAATTTAAATGTATTGCTAATATTAATTGTTAGTGAATGCCTTGTACGTATAATTAATAACACAATAATTACTATTTTTTAACGTATTCCTATTTATTTTATTACTCAAAAACAGATATAAATTTTTTATAACTGTAACCCTTTTATTTGAAATTCTGATTATGATAGGATACGGTGACAGAAGACGCACACGTCGGTCCTGGTGGTGTAGTGGTAAGCATATTTGCCTTTTAAACCAAGATCGCGGGTTCAAACCCGGCCGGAATCTATGGATGTTTTCGTAAGTATGGCTTCCTTTGCAAGGGAAGTAAAGCCGTGGGTCCCGTGTCGTATATTTACGGCACGATAAATAACCTCAAGCCTGAAAGAAAAGGCCTCTGAGCAATATTTACCGACCATTTCACGCTTTGAATGGAATGGGACGCTGATGACCTGAGATATTAAAGAGCATCCGTAAATAAACCAAATCAAAAAAAAAAAAAAAAAAAAAAAAAAAAACACCACACACACACAATAG
Organism: Metallyticus violacea; assembly: GCA_030762175.1. Taxonomy (NCBI): domain Eukaryota; kingdom Metazoa; phylum Arthropoda; class Insecta; order Mantodea; family Metallyticidae; genus Metallyticus; species Metallyticus violacea. Next base: position 46,289,682 of record CM060841.1, on the reverse strand, counting down.
AAGTGTGAAAAATGACCACTAAAAGATATACAAAAGTAGTATGCAATGGATTTTGATATTCCATATTAATGTTGCAAAATATTTCGAAAATCTAATTAAGTGTAAACTTGTAGTTTCAAGTCAGAAAAACTAATGTATTTACTTTTATTTGCGTAGAAGTTAATTATACTAAATTCTAAACCGTGGAATGCTGAGGTAAATACTTGTATTTGCTTGCAGTAAAATTGTTAGATATAGCTAATCTTATTTAGGATTTAAAAATATTCAGAAAAATATCAATTTTATTTAAAAGTGACATCTCTCATAGACATGAATTGAGAGCTATAGCCTTCTATATGATTTATTTACTAATACTATTGAAAACGTTATATCTTTAACAACGTTTATAAAACTATGTTAATTTCATAAAAATTCTTTCAAAATATAAAATATGACGTACCCGAACGTTTTTTAAAATATATTGTCATTTAATTGTAATTTATATTAACTGATGTTATTTTTGTTGGTATTCCTGGATGGTTAAGACACCATAAATTATTATTATTATTATTATTATTATTATTATTATTATTATTATTAAAACAACAACCAAATGATAGCTATGAGAACATTTTATTCCGTTCCCAAACTATGGTCCCCGGAATCCCGGGGTTTCTCAAGCCCCTAGTCCATGAAATCATTTATTCTTGAATGTATAAATATTGCAATAAATTACGAAAAAAAAAAAGATGACACACATCTACTATGTGTATTTATTGAGGTAAAATTAATTAAAAACAAATTGAAGGCAACTGGAGGGAGCTTTCAAATAGTTAAATCGAAAACGTGGTTCCGGCAGCCAACTAAGGAAGGCGAGTTCGACTTCCAGTCATCCCGAACTTTGTAGGAGTCCATGGCATTGTTGGTGCATTTCGTAACATTTCACGTGTGCGAAAAAAGCAATTTCTGCACTGACTTATGTAAAAAACAAGTGTAGAACTATTTGGAAAACTTACGATCAGAACTGATCGATATACCACGGCTGTAAGTGAAATGAAACAGCATCCCTTTCATTCGGTAATTGAAATTAACAAGTATGTAGTGGCATCACGCATTTTTAGTTACCATTAATATTCTTGTACGCATTTTATATACTGTTTTAATAAATATTATTGTTATGATTATGTGTGAATATACTACAGTAAAATGAAAATTTGAAAAAAAATATGCATTTATTTGCTTATGTATTTAAATTGTATATTGGAGATAAACAACTAGAATACAAATTAAGGATTTTAAAATTTTAAACTTTGGGTTAAATGTTTGGAGATCTACAACAGCGAGAAATCTTTAAGTGAGATCTGCGGTGAAGGGGAATTTGAAAACCACTACTTTACTTTATAAGGGAACGCACAGTACGAGTTTTCTTCCGTAAACAAATTGAATTATTCTAAGGTGTAAAATAATGAGATTATACACAGGGTGTTTCTGAGCTGACGGTAAAAACTGTCAGGAATGATGGAAAAGGACAAATATATAAATTTGAGACGAGGAACCCTGATCCGGAAACGGCGGAGTCGAAAGATAAGTCAACATTGTTGTGGGATACCATGTAACAGTAGAATACGAGAAGCTACCAATTATTGTTTGTACGAAGTAATACATTGATATCTTTATATGTACTTGCTAACCCGAACAACATATTGACGTGCGTCATGAGGGGTGGAGACAGAAAACTCCACTACTGCAATACAGACAGCGTGATGTGTATCGGACATGGACAGTCCGGATATGAACGTGTGTGTTGCTAGTTGAAGTGTACAGTCGATCTGCCAGTTAAGTGGAGTACACGGTCGCGGAATATGCAGACATGCTTTTCGTGAACGGACAAGCTAATGGGAATAGTAGGGAAGCTGACAGGTTGTATCGGTCAAGTTCTCTTGTAGGAGACATTCGACCCACACCTTGCTTCCAGACTGTTCCAACGGTTGAGAGAAACAGAGCAAGTGGTACTACAATACAACAATCAGGAAGAGTACGGACTTCCGCCATGAAAGAAGAAGTGCTTGCTCGGAGCCTTCAATCAGCACTCGATCAGTTGCACGTGACCGCGTGTGCTTGTACTGTGGTACACGGGAACAGTAGCTACACCTGTACCACAGTCAGAAAGTGCAAGCTTTGACTCTTGCTGACAGGGGCTCCGGTTTCGTGGTCAGCGCGTTCACTTGATCTTTCTTCTTCTCGTGGAGTTATATGAAACATCTTGTGTATGGGGACAACAGTCGAGACTGAAGAGGTTTCTCGCTGCTTGTGATGTTGTTCGAACGACACTGGGTTTGTTCTAACGAGTACAACGGAACTTTGTGCGACGCTATGCCTGTGCCGAAGCTGGGGGCGCCACTTTGAACATGTGCTGTGATTGTAGCTCTCTGTGACAGTTGCACAGATAAATATATTACATCCACGCTCAACGAATTTCGTTTATAACTTTGGACTCCGTCGTTTCCGAACCAGGGTTCATAATCTCAGATTAACACATTTGTTCTTCTCCATTATCCTTGAAAGTTTGTATCACCAGCAGGGAAACATCCTGTATACTTGTTACTTATGAATCAAAATAGCAATTATAAAAGTATGATAAGCGTAAATAATCATTATATTTTTGTTTGCATCTTAGTATTATTATCTATTTTTTGTTTAAGCTTTTAGTAGTACATTTACAATCCTTTTCAAAGAAAACATATCTCTGGGGAACAACTCTAGTGCACATTCTAATCTTAAAAATTCTTTTATACTTTAATTTCCTAGTTTTGCATTATTGTTTTCGTGCCGTGCATTTGAAATTATGTAAAAACAGTGGAAAATACGATATAGTATATAAAATATGTAGTGGAGCAGTTGAAAATTTTGCAAGATATAAAGAATTATATCACTCCACATCCCTCGACACTTTTCAGCAATTTCTAGTTTTATCTTCCCGACAACAGTCAAAAGGCATTCTAAAATGTAAGAACGTTTAATCACAGTTTAATTTGCCACCGTTTTTAGCATAAGCTTAATTTCTTCATTTATTATTCTCTATTGACATATTTTTTATATTTCATTATGAATCACAAAGATAGACAATCAATGTATGAGTAAACAAGTCTTAACGAAACATGGACGTCAAATGTCTATATTTTCCTATAGTTAATTTTACTACACAAGTGTTCCTAACATTAGTAAAAAAATAAATATTATTACCAGTAGAGTTAATATCTGCAGACTCTAGACCAGCTGTGCCCAAACTTTGCCAGGAAAGGAGAAGAGCGAAATCTCTTCCGTCCACTGACTGATTTACGGATGCTCTTTAATATCTCAGGTCATCAGCGGAAAGAAGATGCATTCATGTATATGTTTAAGTGTTATTGATTTATTTATGGACGCTCTTTAACATCTCAGGTCATCAGCGTCCCATTCAACTCAGGGCGTGAAACGGCAGACAACTTTTGCCCAGAGGCCTCTCTTTCAGGCTTGAGGTTCTATCGTGCCGTAAATGTACGACACGGGACCCACGGCTTTAGTTCCCTTCCGAAGGAAGCCATACTTAGGATTTTTAGTATATGTTTAAGGTTTATAAAAGTCTCCCATGATTACTGTATTCCAGTAGGGGAGAATGCATTCCATGATTTGCTTCTAACTAGTTCATCAATATTTGTTTGGAAAGAGATAATGCAGATTTTCAGAACCCAAGTGATTGTCACTAATGGTTTTGAGATAGCTACTCGTTTTTAATGTACTTCACTTTTTTAAAACGTTTGCTCCCAATTGTACGTTGTACATGGAATCAAATATTACCATTAACTTTGATGTAAACGAACGCGATATTGAAATTTACCACAGAGCAAAGATATAAAGAATAAAATTCATTGTCAAAATTATGAAAAGTTTTGAACATTTCTTCTCCAGCAGTTTTAGTTTCGAGAGAAGCTATGCTGGAAGTTTTTCAATAACATTTCATTCACTGTCAATATCCTTAAACAATGTAGCCATTTGAGCCTAATCATTTCTGTCTGAAGTTTTGTCTAAGACAAGAGTAAAACAAGTTGGCGTTGTACTCTTTCCTTTAATTTATTTTTCAAATTGTTTCCCAAATCTTCTAAGTGATTCTTTACAATATTACGCAAAATATTTTCATTTTAAACCTATCTACTGGATTGGGAAATATTTCCTCACCCCTAATTATAACGCATTATGTGATAAATTCATCTTCGCTTAATTTTTTACCAATAAGTTCCGTACTGCTGTAAGAATATTTAGGAACATAAGACATTGATGATTTAAGCTTAAAAAGCTTTTGTGATCTTGATCTAGAGAGAAACATTCCGATTGTTAACTAAAGATTTTAAAGAATATATTACTATGATCCGATGCATAAATTAACAACAAATAATATACCTAACTGAATATTTTGCCATAGTCATAAAGGTGGTATGAATTAAAATGTATTTCAATGCTATAACAAAAGACAGATATTATTGCAAATAAGACACTTAATATTTTTTCTTCCATTCAAAGTGAAAGATATATCTGGATGCTGAAAAAGTCATTTTAAAATTAAAACTCCAACCGTCATTGCTCCTGTACTAGTGTAACATGGCTGACTTTCATTACTTTGACTATCATATCCTTGACTGATGATAGGGGATAAACAACAGATCGAGGGGAATACCAAACACGTATTATGTTTAGGCATTATTGGAAAAATAAATTACAAATTAAATTAGAGAAAATCTTATTTTTGATTTGATTTTATGATTTGTAGAAACTAAAAACCAAATGTACTTTGAAAAAGTCAAGAGGAAGATTTGCCAAAGAATATTTTAGAAATGGTCCCAAAATGAAGATAACGAGGAAGGAATCGACAAGAAAATGAAGATAATGGGTTTAAAGGATGGTGACTCCGAGGATATGACGAGCAGACAAAGAAAAAATAAACAAGGAGCTAAATAAGGCAAAAATGGTGTATCTAATAATAAATAACAAGTTCTGAAGTCGTTTTCTCTCGACAAGTGAAGGAATGCACATTCTTGTGCCACTGTTGCAGTCACTGAGTACCATGTTCCCGGCTTACATTGATTTTGGGGGACTTGGAGCGAGCTGGGTCTCTCAGCATGCCCCGGCAGCACAAACACTTCAGTCGAGGTGCAACACAAACATGACCACGGTTGTGGGTATACAGAAGGTAGCTTTTAGCCCCGCTCAGCTTCGATGGTCCTTGTTTCACACCATGCGCAGCCTGGTTCTCTGCCAGAAAGTTGCGAGACGCATTTTACACCATGAAATATAAAGGCGTTTCTCTTGCGGGGACTTGGGAAGTTTTCTGGGCGTGTTTGGGCAGATTCTAAAGAGGAAGAATTTTATCTGAGTTCGTAGAAGGTAATCGATAGAAGTGAATGCTGCTTCTTTGCCTGTTTTCCATTAGAAAGCCGAAATGTGGGATTGGTCTTTCTTTTTTCTTTCAATGATGTTGCTATTCACTTTTTCTTTCTTTTTTATTTTATGTAAAGCTATCAGCCTTCAACTTTTTGTTGAGTACCCATGTTTTTTCTTCCAAACATGACAAATGAATGTTCAAGATATGCGCAATAGTTTCAAAGGCCGTCTGTGGTGATTCAGAAGTAAAAACGAACTTTAAACACAATAAAAAAAAATTCAAAATATTTTACAGTGTCATGACTGTCAACTTATAATGAACTTTTTTTTATCTCTTTAGTGTCATTCACTCAGTTCAATGCCTTTCAAATACCAAACATAGGATTTTAAGGGAAATCATAGTAAACACTTTTTCATGGGTTTGTCGCTCGTTTTACGAAAGCTGGTGGGTCGGCAGTCAGAGCGACAACTCCCGGCGAAGCGAATGTGATATCCGTGCTCTTGATTCAAGTTCTGGCCGTTACAATTACAGTCAAAATAAGCACGTGCATCCTTTGAAAAAAAATGAGCCATATCTTGAATCTAAGGCCTACCGTTACAGCACGCGGTTCACAAGGTAACCAGCAAGGCTGTGTAGCCGTTGCAGCAGTTGTGTTATATAACGTGCACTAAAGACGCTGTCTAGTGTGTGTATGTTCTGTTAGCACTGTGGCAGAGTGTGCAGCGATGCCGTGGTTAAGAGCACAGGTTTTCTTCCCGGCATGAACCATCTTTATTTTTTTAATAATTTTTTAACATATGATAAATTAGTTTGGAAATATTATATAGCCTATACAAAAAGCTTTATCATTAATATATTATATAGGTATATTGTAATATTTCCTTCAGTATTTATTCTTCCAGATGCTATATACTGCACACGCATTCCCTGCACATGCGCAAAGGACAAAAGATGGCTTATGGGCACAAATTCAAGAAGCCTGGAATGTTATAGCCTCTCGCCCACACTACTGTAGATATTTGGCATCATCTATACCCGGAAGATTGAGGGCGCTTATACATACTGAGGGTTCATACACGATATCAATGTGTTTATTTCTACGTGTTTTCGCTTTAGAAAACAAAGGTTTCTGTTCATATATTTACTTAGTTATTTGTAAAGAATACGTTAGTTTGTGATTAAGTTTTTGGATGTAATAAGTAATTCCACAATACCCTAACGATACGTTAAAATAGAATATAATATTAAAGTCACATATACACTTATAAAATCAACAATAAAAAGAAAACAATATGTTATGTGGGATTTGAGCCCAGGAGCTTATGCAGAAGAACAATGACTTCTAAACCGCTCGGCCATCGCTACTGTACCTTCATGTTCTCTTTCCAGATGCTTATTGTTGTGACCATTACGTTTACAGGTAAAGCGCCCACTGCAGTGTGCACTCGCTGCATGCGCATTGTCAATACAGCGATTACAAGCGTCCCCAAAGTTCTCCGATCGACACGTAGAAAACCCAAGGTCGCGGTTCAAACCCGGTCAGGATATATTGATTTTTTCAGGGCGTAATAATCCTAAGTATGGCTTCCTTCGGAATGGAAGTAAAGCAGTGGGTCCCGTGTCGTATATTTACGGCACGATAAAGAACCTCAAGCCTAAAAGAAGAAACTTCTGAGCAAAATTTGTCAGCCGTTTCACGCCCGGAATTGAATGGAACGCTGATGACCTGAGATGTTTAAGAGCGTCCTTAGATAAAACAAATAAAAAAAAATCGACACGTAGCATCTGGTAAAACTCGTTTATTTTTTTGCTAAAGAGTATATGTACCTTATGACGGGAGATGGTTATTTTCTTCTGCCACATCCACATATTTCTGGCATTGTTTTAGAAAAATATCATTTCCCTCATCAAAATTGAGTCAATATCAAGCCGGATATTTTCTTTCAGTTCTTGTGTTTGTGCGTTGTGTTTTATTTTTCAGTTTCCTCCATAAATAAAAACCGCATACAATGGCTTCAGAGGACCATGGAGACTATAATCCTCTTACTATTATCCTATCTTCAGCATTTTCCTGAATAAAATTTAATTATTTATTAGCTATATGCGCGGTTGGAGATACTCAAATCGGCATTCAAAATCATTGAGTTGTTCAAAAAATAATGCGAGTATATCTATCATTCCTGAATCGTTATGCATACATGATATTTTTAAAAACAGATAGAACCTATTTCTTTGTGTACATGTACAGCACACCATGCGCCGACTTTCTCATCATGCAAGGGCTTCATGCATAAACTCTGTTTTCTGTACTCCTATGCCATGACTATGTAAAGGGAACTCTGTTGCATCAGTAAATAATATTGAGCGTGGATCGATTACTCTATCATTAATGTACCGTAACATTCAATTACAAAATTTGCCGAAATACCAGGATAATTGTGGATAACAGTGACCTTGCATGCTGTCAAGTTTAAATTAACTCAATGTCGGAAGATATAATGATGCACGTGCATGACAATTTTCTAAAAAGATGCCAGAAATATGTGGATATTGCTACACAGCCTCACCAAGCATATCCTGTCATAACATACATGTCTATTTTATTGTAATAATAGTTGCATTTGTGAAAGATTGGATCTCAGAGGCAAACATTACTTTCAGTTCGACGGGAATTCGATCTCACTGTCGACCCACTTGCTGCCTTCAAACGAACGAAAAAACCATGAAGGACCTGTTATATGCTCAATACTTCTAACTAATAAATGGCTAGATCTATATTTCGGAAAAAAGTGACAATATTCAAAAACACAAATAAAGGCGTACAAATAGAAAAGGAGTGAATCAAATTAATTCTAGAACTGAACAAATGATAAAGAAAGGAAAAAAAGAACTGCCAGGTTTGTCTCTTCGGTGTGAAGACCTGCCGCGTTGACATTGGACTCAGGTTAAATAAAGAAATGGAGAAAAGCAAGTAAGTGGATAAAATGGCAATGGTTGATAATTTTTAATTTACTTGAGTACTTGTTAAACTTTTCAATTTTCTCCAGTGTAAAACACTCTGATATTGAAAAAATGTAGCAAAGACCTGATTGGACAAAGAATTCCGCAATTACCAAATTAACCGAGGAATTGACCTCTGTCCAAAAATAAGGTAAGGGTACACACGAGGTATTAATCCTAACACAAAGCACGGGGTTCGCTCGGTCCCCTTAGACAGATGCCGAAAGATGTTTACACCTAGACAGCCCACGGTCAACTCTTCAATGTTAAAGATGCGAAGGGGGAATATGCACTTTATTATCCCGACTAATGAACAACAAACACCGTTAAATGCTCTGACCATTTATAGGTAGGCAACGTTTACGGGACCGCCACGGGTGGCCGAGATCGTTAAGGCGCGTACCCGTGAGCGGGAAGTCTGCGGTTCGAATCCCACCAGGACCGTCCTCCCTGACTGGATTTTTTCCACGTTTTCCTCAGTTCACATAACTGGCAAAAACCGGGGAGGTACCCTACACTTAGGCCTGGAACGCTTCCCTCCTTAAAAATATTCTTTCCCAATCCATTACATCTCATATATCATCAGTGTCCATCGCCTTTGGTGCCTCAGTAGTAAAAATGGGTTTAAACACCATTAAAAATTTTTTACGGGTAAGAAACACAAAGGGAGACATTATACGAGGAAAAGGAAAGGCTAAGATGCACTACGCGAAATAAAGTTAGGACACAAGGTGCTGGTGTCAAAGTTAAATATCCAATACAGTAGAAGACAAACTTCAAACGAGAATATTTAAATTGTGTGAAGAATTCAATTTAGAAATTTACAGGAATGACAAAAAGTAATAGCACTACGAGCGAAAAAATATATTACATCAACATTTATCATAGAAAAAGCATTTTAGAATTAGTGGAAGAGCTTCATTATTGTAGCAAAATGTTCATTCGACTATAATCAATTCATAACAAATAAAAGTGCAAAATGTAAGTGTTTGTGGAAGAATATAAGAACTTTTAGTAAAAGAACGAAAGGAAGAAGAAAAGAAAACGAAAGAAGGAAGAAGCATTGAGAGAAAATGAAATAAAATCAATGGTCGTTGCATACAGTTCGGAAGTTACCTACGAAGTACAAAATATACAAAATAACAACATCAGGAATGAAATCCCCATACACAGTAAGAAGTTGTAACAGAAAACACAGAATAAAGAATACAAAAAAGCAGTAAAATCTTGGAATATTAAGTAAGATAAAATTTAAGAGTACACACATAAACAAACAAATAAACAAAATATTTAAACATGAGTTGTTAAAAAAACTAGAAAAGAAAGAAACAAATTGTTTTTTTCACTTTTCAAAATGTTTACTGTTACGATTTGCATGCATTCAAACCGATTCTCGAAACATTTTTCCACTCTGAAGATGATTTCTCAAAAAGATGATTTTTAAAGGCTTCAACAGCTTCTTGAGGTGATAAAAATCGCTGTCCACGCATTTTTTGTTTGACATTCGGGAACAGAAAGATGTGGCTAAGCGATAAATTGTGATTACGGCAATGAAACATAAATTCCATGTTTTCTCCTTCAACTAATTAATTATTTGATGTGCTGGCATTGCCATGATGAAGATAATGCGACGATTTTGTCGATGACTTCTGGCTAACATATTGTTTTGCATCATTCAGCTTTAACTGTTTTTTGATCCTCTAAAGGAATGGTTGCGACATGCTCAGTACAACCGAAGAAACAAACGAAAATTTTCTTGAAAATGGTTCGTTAACAAACAACTTTTGTAGGATTCGGTTCATCTTGGAACGCCCAAAAGTGGATTGTTGCTCAGGGTTCATGTGAATATATTCAAGTTTCGTCACCTGCTACGATATTCTATAAACATTTTGCAGTTCCTTGGTGGAATTTTTTTAGCATTTCATTATACCAATTAACATGAGCGTTTTTTTTGGAGCTTCGATCAAATTATGCGGAATCCATTGGGAACAGATCATTTTCAAGCTAAATGCTCATGCAAAATCGAATGCACTGCAGTCCTCGATATGCTTAAGAGATGCCTCTCTCTCACTGTAAATACCTTGCCGATCTTCAATAATGTTGCGCACAGGATCGATATATTTTGGAATGACAAGCGATTTTGATTGGCCTTCACAAATTCATCATTTACGGAAGCACGAACACTATGAAATTCTGCAAACAAATTGTAAATATAATTTTTTGATGATACTTCATTACCAAAAATTGAACGAAGCGGCTATATGCATTGCTGTTGAGTTAGGCCTTTACTAAAATCGTAAAAAATCATCCAACGAAAACCTTCACATGAAATTTCCATTTTTTTTTCGCAAAATTGCTTTGCTTAAACGCCCAACGTAAATAAACTACCAAGTAAATTTCTAAGCTGCAATTACTGTCACAATAGAATGTGTAAATTTTTCGAAAATAGCAATGACACATCTCCATAGCGCCACCTAATGGTCGTTTGTAACTACTTAAAAGGTAACCCTCGTATAAGGAATTCAGAAAATTTTACAAGACAAATTCTAAAGTGCCAATCAAGGAGAAAAAGTATCGTAGGAAGTATGAGAAAACATTTAATCTCCAGAAAGAACAAGTAGTTTTCTATTACTACTTCTTTTTTAAAAATGAATGTAACAAAACATTTTTAGTAATATTAAAGAAATAAACAAATAATAATAGTATTACAGGTAAAGTAATAGAGTTGAAAATAACATGGCTAAAAGTATTATAGCATTGCCAGTATAAAAGACCAAGTCTCTGCTATAGTATCTCTTAAATAGAACAAAAATTCGGTAAACGTTTTTATTTCTTGGGAAGCTTTCAATACGGTGAATATTTCTGGCAACGAAAATCACAAGTAGCTCGAATACTTTACTGAGAGTCACAAGTGAAGAAATATTTATTTCTTGTGCACTGATGCTTTCGTGTATGTTTAGCACGTACGAGGGGTTTCAAAGAACCAGATTCTTGGAAACAGCAACAGCAGTACATATGTAATCAATACTTTGCATGCTTTCCCCATTAAAGAAGAAACAATGCCCTTTGAGCTGCTCTTCTTATAGTTAGCATATTAAACTTTTCTTCTTAAACGTTACAATAGAAGAGCGGATTACTCGGGGCATTCTATTTACTCATTCCTTCCTGTCTCCATTTCTGCAGACAAATCTCTTTTAAAACACAACTTCATCAAAACAGACAACTTGAAATGCTCTTAACGTATTTGTTCGCTAGCTCTTTGCAGAATTAAATTATTTAAGTTGCAGATCTATAAAAATAGCTTGCAGACAGAGATGTAACTTTTCTCTATTCGAGTATATTTTTTAATAAATCTACTGATTGTATTGCGTCCCATAAATTGCGACTGCGAGTAATAGCTTTAATTGGATTTAATGATTAAATCATTGCCCGCAAGCAATTAAATTAAGTGCCTTGATCTAAATCCTACAGCAATAAATCACTGTTCAGAGTTCTCTCTAGTATGAAATAAATCTAACGAAAGTCATCCATTTGTACTATTTTCTGGAACGTCATATGTTTAAAATTATTTAATTTAACATTTTATAGAATCTTATTTTTATATTTTTATATATATATAAAATATATTTTATACATATATGTATACAATTATTTTGATACACTTTTTATTTATTAATTTTTTTACTTTAGGTCAATACGAGGTCAGTCCTGAAATTATCCAGCCACTTTGATTATCTCAAAATCTAGTAACCCAATCCTAATGTATTCGGATCTGATGGTCGTGGCGGTAACCATACCCTCGTAGACTCAAGATCTCGGGTTCAATCCCGGCCAGGGTCCATGATTTTTTTCGGGTATGAAAATCCTAATTATAGCTTCCTTCGGAAGCGAAGTAAAGCCGTGGGTCCCGTGTCGTCGATTTACGGCACGTAAAAGAACCTCAAGCCTGAAAGAAGAGGCCTCTGAGAAAAATTTATCGGTCGTTTCACACCGTGATTTGAATGGGACGCTGATGATCTGAGTTGTTCAAGAGTGTCCGTAAATTAATAAAATAAACAAATTCTGATAAAATTTAGTAACCAGTAAGAAAGTCCCCTACTGCGCATGCGTGATCCATCAACTTCCGTTAACTATAAGAATACGGTAGATTTCACATACGCTTATTACCTGTGACAAAATCAGGCATCCAGAAGCCGTGATACGTAACCTAACTGCTGTGATCCGCAGTTTTTTTTAAATGAAATATTGACTTTTATACAAACCAAGTGTGCCTATTTTCACCTCAAAACTGCAAAAATAAGCTTTTCAGTACAAACTTGCCAGTTTTCATACAGTTTTAAGAATGAGAAAACATGTATTCATATTTTATAAGCGGTGATACCCTTCGTCAAATTTCCAAGAAAACAATTCTCTACATTAAATGTGATCTGCAGGACCAGGCCACAAACAAGCTTGGAATAAAGTTTTTCATCTGCATACTTTGATGGTCTTTCTTTTGCATCACTTGGGAATACGGAAATAGATAAACAGGTCTAAATATTATACCCAATCCTTTCATACTCTATTTCATACTTCCATTGTTAATTTTTTCTCACTTCTTTCTTTGTCCATTTGACTTCCTATATGCTATACCCATTCTCTATCAATTTCGATTTAACATTCACATATAATCAACATTTAAATGTTCCATATAGTTGCAGAGAATAATGCCTCACATAGTGCTATGTTAAAAAAATAAAAGATTCAACAGATAAAACACTGTACACAGCATCTCTGCACACTTTTGCAATCCATCAGAGCTACTAATTCTGTTCCATGTTGTTTAGTTTCCATTTGATTATCGAAATGTGGCTGACATGGGGCAGCATTCAATGCCACTTAGCAAACACACAATTGCTAAATAACGCTTCATATTAGTATCATGCAGCAAGTATGCACAGCTTAGGGTTCTTCGTTGCAGCTTGAGAGGTTAAATGTGGAGCTGAAAACATCCGCTCTCTCTAAGAACACACAAGGTTCATTGCAAGCTTAAGGCTAAATTAAAAGGATAATCTGTAATGCAATAGAAATATGTGGCTTTAGGGCTCTTTTGGACGGAAATGTGTATTAAATGTTGAAATACTGCTGCCTCAAAAGTGAAATCGATACAAATATAACTAAATTGCGCTTTTCAACATTTTAACCAGTTTTCATTAACATTTTATTGTTGACGTAAGGGGAAAATAGTGAAAAATGCCCTTGATACAGTGGATGTTTTTTCTTTCTTTCTTCTAATTGTAAATATAAAAACAACACTGCAAAAACGTGTTTTAAAGTTTCATTTTATGTTTTGTGTAATCATTTTCAGAATTCGTTTGATTGTTATTTAATACCTTACCTTTTCTTTAATACCTTATCCCGTCATTACACGATTTATCATGAAATGGGATTACACTCTTTGTTCGGGAGTATTACAAAACAAGGTGAAACAAATGAATACGCTGCTTTTTAATTGGCATGTCAATTAAAATCATAAATACGCATTTGATGGAACAAATGTCTTGTTATTTCATTTATAAAACAATGGCGATTGTGTTCTAAACTGCCAATTTCGAACAATTGCAGCCATTGAAGTTCCTTGTTTCCATATACAGGGTTTTTCAAAAGCAACGTGTGTTCGTAATTTGTTTTACAGATTGATGGAAGATTTTAGATAAAAAATGTAAATATATATCAAATTTTATTTCTTAAAATAATTTATTTTATAAATGGGAAACTTTTCCGTAGCCATTATTGCACGTTGGGCGTAAAAATCCTAAGTAAGATTTTCTTCAAAAGGGAAGTAAAGCCGTGGGTCCCATATCGTAGATTTACGGCAAGAAAAAGAATCTCAAGCCTGAAAGAAGAGTCCTTTGAGCAAAATTTGTCGGCCCTTTCATACCCTGAAGAGAATGGGACGCTGATGACCTGAAATATTAAAGAGCGTCCATAAATAAACCAAATCAACAAATTATTATTGCAAGAGCTTTGACGATATGGAAGAAAGTTTTACATTATAACCTATGATTTTTTCCCCCACATTTCCTTTTAGAGCCGTTCCGTTTTTATCATTTTGCACCTTCATTTGTTTAATACAGAGCCTGTATTTATCTTTTACAGATACGTAATTCAGTATAATTTAGGACTAACAAATTTAAACAATAATTATTGTGATTTTTATGCTTAATTTGGTATATAATTTATTGAAAAATCCAATATTAAGCACTTTTAATTACGTAATGTGTACAATATAAATAGTATGTTATAATAACATACTTTATACTATTTATATGATATGTTATTATAACAAGAATATATTACTGTCACAGTAACATAGGCTTCGGTATAAAGTAATTGAAAGTGCAAAGTGATAAACGGTGGTACTCAATCAATAAATGTGTAAAAGATCATAGATTATAATTTAAGGTAAGATCAAAGGTGAAATTTTGAAAAAAAAAAGAAAAGAAAAAATAACAATAAAATTTTAGTTTTTTGTCGCAAATAATTATTTGGATATTTTCTGCGTAATATGGGATATAATTTATTGAAAAATACAATAGCAAGTAATTTTAATTATGTAATGTGTTTTATGACTCATTTCTAATACCACACACTATTGCATAAAAATGAAAATATCTCTGGAACCATTTGTTATAGAAGGCTGTGGTATGATGTATTTGTAGGTAAATTACTGTTTAAAATGTCAGTAACATAATAGCTGCTCGCGTGTTTAATTTTTTAAGCGATTGGAAAGTTTGTGTTTGTTTTGAATTTTCCAAGCTATACATTTCGGTTTTCTTTTCTAAATACTTCTAATATCATGCCTAGGTTCACCAGGATTTATAAAAATTTAAAAACTAAGAAAATAGCTATTACAAAACCTATCAAGTGAAGCATGGTAGTAGCAATAACGAAAATAATATGCCTATTGCTGAAGAGAATAATCCAACTAGTTACACTCCCCCTAGTGCTTCCAAGAAAAATATATCTGGTAATCGTATGGAAGATATTGAAGGCAACAAAGGAAATATTTATACAGTGATTGACTTGAATGTTTAATTACAGTGTTGAGTGACACTGTCTGCTGTAATATTATTTTGTGTGAAGATGCAGGAGCAAGCAATGTGTTAGTATGTAAATTTACAATTAGTTGTATTATCTTTAACGCCATTTTATTCGAAAGTGAAAAATTCACAAATTACTTATTATTTTTATAAAGTATGCATATTCTCTAAACTAGATCCAGAGCTTATGTAATGTAAAATAAGCAGTAAAACTTCACCGAGGTGTCGGTGGAATGAGAAATAAATAATTATGCATTAGTAATATAGAGCCTCTGGTCTCACCTTAAATTTTTCCTCAATAACGCCATAGCCCACGCAAAAATCGGAAAGATTTCACACGTATAAAAATAAATATTTTAAGAAATAAGATTTGCATTTTTTCTTAAACGTTCTTTCTGTCTGTGAAACATATTCTGCGTCACTTTTGAAAAACCCTGTAGAATTAATTTAAGGCTTAAAGTAAAGTTTGCTGTAATTTATGAAAATTATTAAATTTTAAAGAGTTTAATAGCTATTTCTTTCTTTTTCTTAAACATTATTAAAAATTGTTCTTTCATTTGTATAAATCTATTGGATAATAATTTCCAAGTTTTATTACGAGTTCATTTTGAGCTGTGTATTTATAGGTATAGAGTCTTTTAGCTCTTTTCACTTAAAATAATAGCGGAATGACAAAAGAAATCGTCAAACAATAGAAGCTGTTCCAGGTAACAAAATGTTTCTCGGCAAGCTTTTAGGGATAACTAGAATTCTAAAAATAGAAAACAATTTCACTTTGTGCAACAAAGTGGTGATTTTTGAGTATTACATCCTTACAACAAATCAACGTAAGTAGTCCTAATGCAATCTTTTAAATCAAGTGTTACTTCTAAAGAAAAAAAAAAAATGAGTGGATTCTAAACCCAATTATGTAACTGTCCAAAAGGAGAGATTTTTTTATCTCAGTATTTTAATGCTATTTATATACCTATGCTTCTATTTGGTATCTTACAATTTTCGAATATAAATGCTAAATGTATGATGATTTATCACTATACAACAAATATATGCTACATAAATATGCAGTTATTTTTAATGGCAGCTTGGGTAAAGTGTTTGAAAATTTCATATTCATGAATAATATTTTAGATGGAGAAGAATTAAACAAATTTATTTAGTAGAAGGATATTTCCTAATGTCGTTTTATTCGTTATTAAAATAAGACATTTTAAGCAAACTAACCTATTCACGAGTTAATTTACGAAATTGAAATGATAATATATTAAAAAAAAACTTTACTTAAAGTCTATATCAGCCCTATCCAGTTTTTAAAGAGCACCGTCTATAGTTGAATTTATGAGATCTACTTGCTTCTAAGTAATTATTTTTATTTTATACATGTAATATATTTATATATATTTTAAATGTATGTATTTAATTTTTAGTGTGATGTAATGATAAATTGAAAGCGCTTATTCATTGCATAATTTTTTCCCGTTATGACTGGGGGAAGGGAAGGGTTATTTTCTAATTATTTTAGTACACCACTTAGTGTTTTATGTATGTAATTCTGTGCATTTCTGTATTTTTTCTCTCAACAATTTTATGTATAAGTAGGAGAACGAATGGTCTGGCTTGGCCAGTGAGCTGGATAAGCATTTAATTTACGCATATTGTAAGCCATTATTGAAATAAATACACCTATTATAAAGTAATTATTTGTGTCATTTAATGCTTAGAGTGTACACCAGCAGTTTGTAGAAGGTTCTGGAAACATGGCTAGCTGTGAATTTACAATTCATTTGGATATAAATCCTTAGACAACATATCATAAGCTGTGCGCTATTATGCTATTAATAATTTAATTGAAAAAGATCAATCTTTCCAATATTACAGAGTATGAAAAGGCTATAAAAATATTTAGGGGTAAAAACCAAACATTGCAGTTTTACTAATTATTAAATTATGTTAAATCAATAATATGTCCAACGGTGTTTCCAAAGCCTAAAAATTAATACTTTTAAGATATTCTGATAAAAGTAATTAATATGTTCTGTATACCACATAAAAGTGACTTGAATTTTGTAATTATATTATGATACGAGAATTTTGAATGTAAATATTCTGAATATTCCACCTCAAAAACTTCATTTACTGATAGCCATAATTTACCGAGAGCTATTTCTGCTTGCATCCGCAACAGAGGGCAACGCGTGCTGGGCCAAGGTCATGCAAGCTGCCTGTCATAACAATAGACGTTTTTGAACTGATGTCAGCATATAAACGAATGTAAGCTTTATTTCTGTCTTTGTGTTCTTATAGTTCAGTTTGCGTTAAGAGATAACTATAACTCATAAGTTATTACAGCGTAGGTTTTACTGCGCCAGTGTTAATAATTACAGCATACACAGATTTTAACAACTTTAAAAATAGAACTTTTATAACGACTTAAGACATACATATAAATAAGATGGAAAATAAAAATATTCAAATTACGTCAAAATCTGAAAAAAAAAAAAAAAAATAAAAGAAAAAAATTTAAAAAATTATAAAAATTGTAGTTTTTTCCTTTAAGTGAATATCGTGATATATAATATACAACATACTATATGAATGTCTAAAAGGGGTGCTGATACCCTGAGCCCGTGGTCGGAATAAAAACCAGTTCTACTAAGACAGCGGTAAAAACATGTTGGAGATAAACATCAACTAAGTTGGCAAACCAATCCTGGACAAATCCAAGCTAGAAATTTTATCCTAGGTCCTAGCAATAATCTCTCTACATCCCAATAGGACAGAAGGGGATTAGAAAGTAATTGCGTTGAACTTGGTCACTTGGAAACATCTACGAAAAGTGGGACTCTATAAAGATGAACCCACTTGCAGAATGTACAAACAGAACGAGGAATCTGCAATGCATATCCAATCCTGGAAAGCAAGACACTTATTCTCTCCATAACCTGGAAAGAACTGGGAAAGGAAGCCAACATTCGAACCATTGCAACTTGTTCAAGGAAGAGATTTTTGTAAAACAATAACGGCGTCCCTTCTAATGGGGTTGCATAATAAGCTATATAGGCTGACGTGCTAGAGGATGCTAAAACTCCAATAATTAACCCCCCCCCCCGATATCCAGCTATCTTATGACGGCATGTGTAAAACAAAATGTGCCACAGTAGCATGCACATTGCAAAATGCTATCCGATCACTTCCTTTACATTCAAAGACAAACAATTAGTAAACAGTATCCATGCGCATTTGAAACAGATAACAGATACGTTCATCATCAAATACATCACAGACTCTTTTGTCCAAAAATGGGAAGTCTTGCATGAAACTTTGAGAGCGGGCTCATTTCCAATTTTCGGCACCCAGATACAAACCTTTAATATTGTATTTTATAAATCTGGATATATTGATTAAGCAACACCCATGCAATTCTGTATCCAAAAAAGCTTTATTTGTTTGTTTATTTAGTAGTGTTTGTGAGTTTTCATTGCTATATCACAGGCGGTGGAAGCGGATAATACAAGAGATACAATGGTAGTACTAATGGACGTTTTATTGTACGTTTTAGGAACTCAAATAAACACAACTGTCGCATGGGCCTTACGGCCGTACATGCTAATGTCGTCCATCAATCAAAAGGGTCATTCACATACATGCATACATGCATACATGCATACATACACACATACATACAAATCTACATGCATACATACAAATACTTCGATATATTTACGTTTCCTATTAATAAATGTATATACAAATACATAAACATGAACGGAAACCTTACGCTTGAGCCCCCCTTCCATTTACTCACACCTCCTGCCCAACTCCTCTCTTTTCTCTATACCCATTAACCTTCATTGTCGGGTTTTCGCTAGAAATATTCCCGATCTGTGCGAGTATCTCTCATGCAGCAACACTTCCCGGCAGAAGTTCAAATTTCTATTGGAATTCAGAAATTGCGGCGATAATGCTCATTCCTTCAAATCTCCGTTTCCCTGCGTTCTGTCGAAATATGCCTCCTTTCTCCGCATAATGGACAAATTCTTTTTCCGAAAGCGTAAACTGTTTTGTTTCCTTTTGCAAGTCCCTAATCTGAACCATGAGAGACCACTTCTTTCTACCCTGCCACAGATATCTAAATAATGCCCCCTTCCCCACCCCAGATGTATTTGAGCCTGCAGGTTAAGCGCTACTTTTTCTGCGCTCGCGATAAAGTTACAGAAAGTTTAATGACACGGAGAGGTGTGAGGCAAGGCTGTATCCTATCACCCTTCCTTTTCAATTTGTTCATAGATGACATACCGGAGAATGTGTGTGTTGCAATGATACATTGGGAAAGAAATAATTTAATTGCGAACCAAACGTTTTGGGCGTTTCGGTCAAAGTTTAGGGCACCATAACATTAATGAGGACTGAGAAAAAAGTGGATAAAAACTCCTGGCACGAATCGAACTTCATACCTCTCGCGCCTTCCACCTGTGTCGGGAAACTTGTGACGAACGTAACGAACATGATGAGATGACATTCACACAAGCTGCACACTCCGTGGCGCATTTTGTTTTCCTCCACTTTGAAAAGGCAAATGCTGAATACTTTAGGCGCCGATATCATTTTTCTTCCATTTATCGCTTCGAAGACTTTGGCACTTGACATGGGATTATAAATATACACACAAAACAATAACGCTCTTGTCGATTCTTCTGCAAGATATTATTTGGTAAAAGATCGCACGCAGTTCTGTCCTAGGAGTTCTTGTTTGGCACCTACTACGACTTTTGGCCTTTCGGTGTTGAATGTGAGGAGATTTCGGACTGCGGACAAGATTAAGGAGAATGCGACGAGACAGATGACGGTAATCACAGGAGGATTTTGTGCCTCGAGGTTAAGCGTAAGGTATTAAGGGGAGTAGGGCATTTGAAGGGAACGGGGCCGTTGTGCTAGGTAAGAGATTCTTTTAAATGAAATTGTTGATTGCATTCTACACCGTCTTTGTATACAATTTGATAAATGAATTTGGGTTCGATTCCTCGGCACTAAAAGCAGAAGTGGCAGGTAACTTTATGTCGATAGACTCCTCGAAAATAAATAATAATCTACATTTAGTGCATTAAAATAATAACACATTTAAAATGTGTAGGAATTAACATTTAGGTAGCTTGTATTTCAACATTATTCATGCTTAATTGAGGGTTCTTATGATCCAAACTTTCTTTGACTGTGGTACATGAATTCTTGAACTCAAATTCGAAGTCTAGAATTTAATAATTTTTTAACTGATAAAGTTAAAAAAAGCATAAGTAGTATAACCCCTAATATTGAATGTAGGTACTTTTTAAATAAAATAACTAAGCCCACTTGTAATTTTGAATTTACAGAATCTAGTGTCGAAGACATTTACTCTACATAATTATTAAATTAAATAATAGTGCATGGAGGTGCATAGAATAAACTCTAGACTTTTAAATTAGCTGGTCTACATGCCTCTGACTACAGTTATAATTATTATCTCAATGTTTTCCTGCTGCATTTAAATTTGCTAAACTTATACAAGTTTTTAAGAAAGATAAAAGAACTTACGATAATTATACATCGATCAGTATAAATACTATAGCAGCTATGGCTTTTTAAATACTTTTGTTTAAGCATATTTTTGCTTATTTTGAAACTAATTCTAATTCAACAAAAGACAATTTGATTTTATAAGTTGTCTGTGTACCATAAATGCAGTTACTGCCTTTTTTTAAAAATGCTACGAAATATCAACTATGGTAACATTATTGTAAGTGGGTTCTTTCAACTTTCCAAGGCTTTTGACACAGTTTCTGATCATACACTTTCAAATTTAACTTTTATGGGTTTCAGAGTAAAAATCCAGATTTTAAAGTTCCTATTTCATAATAGATACGAGGGTAGTTACATAAGTTTCTGGCCTCGCCGATGAGTATTACCTTCACAACACCCTTATCTGGTGTCATACCTTATTTGGTAAGTAAAGCAGCTGTAAATTCCGCTCCGCTGTGTTCCGTTGTTTAAATATAGTTGCACAAAGAAGGCTTTGTGTAGAAGATTGTGACATGTTGAAAATGGAGTTTTCAGTTGTTATTAGGCTCTTCACAAAAGAAGGACTTACTCCATATGAAATTAAACAGCGATTGAACGGTGTATATGGGGAAGCACCCCCCTCATATTCTAATGTAAAAGGATGGGCCAAACTTTTTCGAATGGGTCGAGAAAGCATTGAAGACGAAGAGTGTGCAGGTCGGCCCTTGGAGATGCTCACTCCTGAAAACATCACTCTTTGGAAGCAGAAATTATGCAAGACCGGCGGCTCAAAGTTACAGAAATAGCAGCAAGGGAGGCCTATCTAAAACAACAATCCTTCAAATGATTCATGAACATTTAAATATGAATAAGGTTAGTGCAAGATGGGTGCCTAGACTTCTCTCCTCAGTCCAAAAGCAACAACGAGCCATCTGTTGTCAGACATTTTTGGAGCTCTGCCGTGGCAACGAGAGAGAAGTTTTGTAAACTATTGTTACAGGAGATGAAACTCTGGTCCTTTACTACGATCTCTTCTCCAAAAGAGAATCAATGGAGTGGCATAAACCTGACGAAGCACCGCCTCTAAAGACCAAGGTCACTCACTCAACCAAGAAGATTGTAGCCACAATCTTTTGGGACTGTGAAGGAATACTCTTCATTGACTTCAAGGAGAGGAACACCATAGTAAACGGGGAGTACTATGCTGGCCTACTGCACAGACTATGTGCTTCCATCAAAGAGAAAAGACGCGGAAAGCTGAGTGGTGATGTGCACCTTTTTCACGACAACGCGCCTGTGCACACAGCTCTTGTTGCAAAGGAAGCTGTGAAGAAATGTGGCTTCAAGGAGATCGACCATGCATCCTACAGCCGATATGTAGCTCTCAGTGACTATTCCCCCTTCTAAAAACTCAAAAGGATCTTCGAGGAATGAAATGTAAGTGTGATGAAGAAGTGATGGATGCTGTTTATGCCCATTTCGGGGACAAGATTTATGATTATTTGGGGAGGGGGGGTTGAAATGTTTATTAAAAATGTGAGAAGTGTGTTGCAATAAAGGTTAACTGTATTGAAAAGTGAAATATAGTTTTTGTCTTTATCATACCTAGACAACGGTTAGGCCGGAAACTTATGGAATGGACCTCATAATTATGGTTATGGTTGCCTCATACCAGGCAACCTATTTCAAAGGAAGTTAATCCAAACTTAAACCTGTAGATCATGGAGTTCCGCAGGGTTTCATATTAAAACCTGTATTTTATATTAACGATATTGCTTTATCTCTTTATGAGGTAAATCTGAACGCCTATTTGTTAGCAGGCAACTTAATCTTATATGATAAAGTTGAAAATTTAGTAAAAACAAATTATATAGGAAGTGCTCTCTTGTTAGTGATTGGTGTAATGACAATAAATTAAGTATAAACAATTGCAATGGACGTTAAATTTAAATTTAATACTGGCACTGGAGCTTCTGTGAAATTCTATATTGATTCCAACCTCAGTTGATCGGCTCAAATTAATTATATTTCTAAAAAATCATGAGTGTGGTAAGCACCATTAAACAAGTAAGATTTTAATTTTACAAGTATTATTTTAAGCCACTTTTATTGATTTAGGTATTTTCACCTGACTTCCCTGTATGTACTTAATTGATATTATATGTTGAAACAGTTCACCTGATCCGATCCCACTGAAATATAATTATAATTTATACTTAATTTATGCGCAATCATAATATTCTGGCATTGTAATTAGTAATGCAGGTATCATATATGTGTAATACGACTTAACTCCAACATTTGTGTTGAGAATGCTCCTGCAATTTTGTTACGGTAGCTTGGAAAGTCAACAGGGTTATAAGGATCGGTGTAGAACCCCTTCTTTCTTTTTTAAAGGAACAGTTACAACAGAGTTAATAAACTGAAGGACTTTTAAACCTTTTGGGGCTTGGACCCCGACTGACTATCGTACGCCTTTAAACCAGCCAAAGTAAACAAAATGTTTTATACTTTCAAAAAGAGCAAATGTGAATTTAAAGCCACCAATCGAGAACATATGTTTGAACTTATAAAGATAGATGCGAAGATTGTGTGTGCCTTTGTGACTCCGTTGAAGTCATTAATGCAACGATCAGTTGATTTGAATATAATGTATAAGAGAGAGTTCGCTCGGCTGGAGCACTCAAGAGACGCAGTTATGGGATATACACCGCGACATAGACGGTAAACAGTCGCAGAAGCAGTTCTAAGTTCGAAGTTGCAGAGGCATGCAGTTATAAGTTCTACACGCGGCAAGTGTAGAACTTATAGAACTTATAACTGGTTCACAGTACCACTTTCAGTTTTACGCGCCGCAGAACTCATCTGTAATTTTACAAGTGGCAACTGAGTATATATTCAACGCATATAATGCGCAAAACACCAGAGGACGCGAAAGGTTTTGGATATAATAAAATACAGATATACACATTACGTTGAATCGTGTATTTACACTATTGAGCTCCTCTTTCGGTCCCGTTGAGTATGAGTTAACAAAATAGCCAAATTACCCCTGAGAAATTGTTGTCATTGAAGCCCGGCAACAACAACGAAGCGAGCTACAATTAATCTACAAAAACACTTCAAAATTTAGCTGCCATACTAAACCGTTTCATAATTTGGTACCAACGTGGGACTAACAACAAAGACAACATCCTACTACGACAAACCGATTCAATGTAAAGGATAATAAAAACAGTTTTACAGTTTGCTCTAATATTCGTAATTACTGGACACATAAAATCTTTATACTAATAAATTCAATATTCTAAAATTGAGAATAGATTTTTTTTATCTTTTTAACAAACTTCCACAAAGATTTAGAGAATTTTCTTATTTAAAATTTATACCTCATACTTTGGTGGGTAATTCATTATACACTGTAAATTATTTTTTAAATGTAAAATGGTAGTTCCTTTGACGTTACTATATTTTAATAGTTCATGATAATAAAGAATAACTATGAACTACAAAGTGTTAAGAATTTAAAAAGCTTTAAAATAATTTCTTTTTCAAACATTAGAGTATAATTTGTAACGTACACAAATAAAGATATACACTTTTATTATAAATATGAAAATAAAACAATATTTCGGTATATACGATTTAATCTTTTTAAATTAAACTGCTATATGTATATTTAATTGAAATACAACTCCAATTACGCGATGTAGATAAAGGTTTACAATGTGCTGCAGTAAGGTAAAAAGCCAGCAAATATTCGTTCTGGCGAGAGAATATTTGTGAAATAAATTGGAAACGCGGTGCCAATTAACACGATTTTCATTCTGAAATCCTTACAAGTGATGAAATGAAACGAGCTAGTACAGTTGCTAGCTGCCGAAGAAGATTTAACGGACTTAACCTCATTAAAGCGCAAGGTAATAAGGATCATTAGCGTCAAATGAACGTCGGTTTTTCTTTGGCGCCGTCCGCTCGTACTCAAACAATGTCTAGCCAGCGGGCACCACATTATTTACTTATACATGAGAAATAGCTGCCAATCATATTTTCAATAAGGGTGGCTTTGCTATAGCTATCTGTGTGTTATAGGGTTTCGATATTCACCAACACAAATAAGGTAAGCAAGTATTGATATAGTTTCAAAATCCTCACAAATCTGAGAACATCTACAGAAAGATAAAAATTAAACATTTCGATCTGTGTATAGTTTTAATTTTAACCAACGAACAATTGCTAACGCTCAGGCGGTAACGTTTGGGACTCATACAGCGAGATATTGTTTCAAACCCTGCGGCTGACTAACCTGGCTGAGTTTTTCCGTGGTTATTCTCTGTCCAATTTTAGAATGGGCAAATGCCGGGTTAGCATACCTCTTCCACGGATTTACCTACCATTTCATCATTCATCTTCAATCAATGGGTGTTTTTCTGTGTTTGTAACGCCTTCGAGGCCTCCAACATTGCACGGACCGCGTCTTCAGGAAGTCCCGCAGTGTATTTGTGTGTACGTGTGTGTGTACTTCATATATGTTCAGAGATAATTAGGTTTTAGGCAGCCGACTGACAAAGACATTGGCTTCTAAGTCTCAAGGGATTTTAGTCTTGATGCAGGAGAAAAGTAAACAGTTAAGGATGAAGAAACTACCATTAAAATTATTTATAAAAAGTTTAAAAACAAGTAAAGGGTCATCGTTAAGTCGTTCCGCAGGCATTATATGCCGAAAATTCATCAGGGAAGCGAATTCGGGTGGCGGCACGGACCGCGCGTAGAGCTTACTGTTATTGTGTTCACTAAAACCACCAAGGTAATACACACTTCAAAGTTCAAACATTAGCTACGGTAGATGGATTATCTGCTAAAAACCGGATTCGAAGGAAGGAATATCAGAAATTTAGAAGGACTTAAAGCCCTTGTAAATTTACGGCACGTTAAAGAACTCCATACCCAATAAAATATGTATCTGGATAAATTAACGTCCAAGTAACAACTTAGCATGACGTTTCAAGCGATTTGCCGACTACCTAATAGTGTACAAATGGCTCTTAAGGTAATGTCAAGTCGATGATGATACAATAAGAGGAATTTAAGTACCTCAGTGTCAAAATGGTTAGTCGAATTCTGAAAAAAAAGGAAAGGCCCAGATTAAGAGATAGAAATATATAAAAATAAGTATAGTGGTTGAAATGAACGTTTATGATCTATAAGGTTCAGAAATGACATTCACAAGATACAACTCTATTAACCAGTAATGCCAGAAACAGCTCTAAATTATACTGCACAAGGAAGAACAATTGGGAAGGCCTAGAATAATATGAAACGGAGACCGGAACAGAAATAAGAGTCTGAATCCGTGTGAGGCACATATAAATTTTAGAAAGCAATAATAAAAGAATAAAGATAACCTACTTTGTGTCGTTCGATCAGCTGATCTGGACATACAAGCATTAATAATGCACGTGGACAAGCGATTTGATGTGGAAGGAACTGATCAAGGAGTCACTATATAGGCTGTAGATGGTTCCTAAATGGTTAATTTTAAATACATAATATGTCAAAAGAATTCAAGTGCTAAATATAATATTTAATACATTAAAATAATTTAACAATCACAAATTATATGACAAATTAATGGAATATTACTAATGTTCAACATCAAAATAAATAAATAGTTAATTAACCTGGTTACTGTACTCATCACAAAAATGAGCAAGGGTCTAAATTTTCAACTGTCAAGGAAGAATTTTATGGGCAGTCTTGCCGAAGGATATCGTCGCAGAAGGATGGAACAGGAGTTTCCACCCACCCAGACGAAAGCCCCAACCAAGGATAAGCCCGGAGTTCAAACGTAGCTATTTAAACCAAAGACTAGAATCGACTGGCGTTATCCAGTAAGAGGGAGGAAAAATTCGTAAATTGAGAAGGCATGGTTTCTAATGGAGCAAGAGTGCACACAAACTTAGCTGAGTGGTGAAAATCTGTATATTACAATAGCAAAACTGTTAATTTTTTTGGTTTTAAAATATTTAAATTTAAAATACTTTTTGGCAATATTTCATTTTTTTAAGAAATACTTGTTGCTGCTAAGTTTAGCTTTGTTTAACTTTGTAGAAATATTATAAATTAATTTTCAATAAATTACGTTTCACAATCATAAAATTATAAAATTAAAACATAGCTTTTTGTGGAAATATTAAATATAAAAAAGGAGCTTAAAGCCCACTTGAGAACAAATATTAACAGTTGCATTCCAATGAGAGGAGGGAATCAGCTACTGGCTTCAAAGAAATATTTTTCATAATATTTCATTTATTACTGGGACATTTGTTCTTGTATTATTATTATTATTATTATTATTATTATTATTATTATTATTTTCGTATTATACACATTAACACAAGAGATCAACTTTCGGTGGAAATTAACCGTTGAGTTATAGCAATTGTTTTTGGTAAATGTTTTCACTGGATTTGTCTCGATATTACATTCAAATCAGTAACAATTGAAGTTAGAAGGATGTATTTCATTATTTGTTTGTAAATTAGCAATACTGTTACATATGGAAGATTGATAATATAGGAAATGTATTGTAGCATTAAGTTCGTTAAGAAGTAGAAATGACAGGTGGAAAGATTACGTAAAGAAAATTGGGGTCTGCGCATGCATAACATAGAACAATGTAGCAACGCGTAAACACAAATTTCTGCTACAAATTGGGGAAAACAACGACGGAGACGCAGAAATGTTAGTGAGAGTTTACGGGAGGGAAGCCGTGAGCAGAAAATGTTTTTACGAGAATTGAAACCTTTTCGCGGAGGTAAGGGAACAATTGAGGACGAGCCACGTTCAACAAGCAGAATCCCAGACATGAATGAGAAAGTACAACAAATGCTAGCACAAGATAGCGAAGGAACTGACTTACGTTCTACTGGTAGCAGCTGGTTACACTGACGGTCATAGGCAAATAATCCACGCTAGGTGTCGCTTATCCCCACATATGTGAAGAAACATGCACACGCGCCATTATGCTGTTCAGACATGACAGCATTCGCCCAACTTTTCAGACGCACCACGTATATGTTCAGTGACTGTACATTCTTATAAGTATTTGTTTAAAATTATGTGCCTTTTGCTATATGAAAATGAGCGCATAGCGCTTTTTTAATACAAACACTTAACTCCCAATACTTTCTTAATTAACTCTTCGCTCTGCAGCATTTTGATTTATACTTACATTAAATCTCTAAGCCACATCACAAAATAATGCATTGCTGATCATTAAAAGTATAACGCCACGAAGAGAATGTTAAATCTTCCTACATTTTCTCAGAAGGAACGAATATGATTAGTCGTAAATACAACAATATCCACAAGTGTCTGAATTACACAAAGGATAGTTGTGACATAGAGAGAGTGCGGGATTTCATTCCGAGAAATAAAGGCGAAACGAGTATGAATTCAGCGGATCGGAGTAGGACGAACACACAGACATGAAGGATCACAACGGCCTCGTAAACCAATCGATCGTGAAGGCAGATTTAAATGTGTTGCAAGTTTAATAGCCAGCAGTGCAAATAATTTATGCACTCTTGCTGCAAAAATACACCAGTTCCTTTCCCAATCGATATTAATTAATGCTATAATGACTGTTAACTTCGTATTTGAAATAAACTTTTTTTCTAAAACTTGTTAAATTATTCTATAAAATTAGGTTTGTGTGTCGGGGTTTACGAATAAAGTAGCTATAATGATAGTTAACGCTGAAATTTGCAATATTGGCACCCATTTTTAAAATTTATTTCTTTCGTGCTTGTTTCATTAGAGTTACTTCATTTCAGAACAAACAATTAAAACGTATTAGCAACTTGAATGTGATTTCTTATAATCTTATAGTTCTATTCAGTAATTTTGAGCTTCGAAGTTGGCAGTCTAATTAAATTCTCGTGTAAAACAACCAGTAATTAAAACTGCATAATGCGGTAGGATGTTCAACTCGCAGCATTTTATTCTAATCCCTGTAATTCCATCGTAAAAACAAAAGGGTTTGCAAACTCTAATAATTAACTTGCTCTGTATTGTTCAACAAAAACCCCTACCACATTTGTTCCGCTCCTAAAGTGAACTTTATAACATCAGCGATATTAAAGAGAATAGCGAACTTTAAGGAGAGAGATTTGCATTATTAACCGAATTTCGTGTTGCATTACGTAAACCCAAGGAAAAGCAAAATAATGTATTCTTCAATTATTTACTTGCTAGAGTAGCAATTCTCGTGCAAAGTTCACGAAAGTTACTTAGTCACCTACTAACGCACCTTCAGATGTGACTAGAGTTGTCAGATCAACATTTTAACCGCAATCGTCTTGACCAACAGTGTGTAGCTCGTTTGAGTTAGCCTAGGTCCGAGTGCTATGAAAATAAATCTCTATCGCCGCAGTTGGAAAAGTATAAAAATTCATGCAGAACTGGATCCAAATTGTGAAAATTAATTATAGTTATAAGATAACGTATTGAAAGGTTGTAAACAAGGAACAATTCCACATATTTGGCCAGTTGCAATTATTACTCTTTTTCAAAAAAAGAACAAAAGAACGACAACTAGGGGATAATAAGTCTTCTAAAATTTGGGTACAGAATTTTGTTAAAAATACTATGTGCAAAGCTAGAGAAATAAGAGCAGAAACAAAATTACAAGAAGAGTAGAGTGGGTTTAGAATGTATGGACGATGTGTTCACTCTGCACTTGATCAATTTTATTCCACAGCACTTGATTAGTTCAACTAAACTTTGTAAAGGATACAAAAATATGGACCACCTGCTTGGCCCAGTGATAGTCTTGGCTGCAACTAATCCGGAGGTCCTGGATTCGATTACCGGTTAGACCAGTTGTCTGGGTAAGGTTTATTTCCTTAACCTAAGAAGACGCATGCAAGATAGCTTTAAGGCCTCAAGGGCACCGCCAGTTGACCCATCATTCATATATTTATTTCATCTACTGGGTTAAGGACCTCTCTCCCGCATCATGAACTGTCGCATTCACCATTATCTCCATAACGTACCATAGCTCATGAGCGTCTCGGCCTCAGAAGTTCGCTACAATACCGTGCCAAAGGGGAATGTCCATAAGTTCATGAAAAATGGGCTGATATTGGAACAAAAAGAAAGTAATTTAGTTAACAAGTTGTACTTTTTAAGCTTTACTTGGGCAACTATATTTATTAAGAATGGAAACAAGAGACAATGCAAGAGGACTACTTAGAAAAGAAAAGTTATGTAGAACCTAATTATAAGCAGACGATCTGGTTACTGTCACAAAACCAGAAGGGTAATTACAAATGAAAAAATTTAAACTCAATCAGATATGCAAAATATGCAACTTCGAAGTATTGGCTGAAAAAAATAATATAATGGCATTTTAAAGATAAAGTAAACAACATAATTGTTGCAAAAACTAGAATAGAACAGGTAAATACTTTTAATTATGTAGGCGGTAATTTCTATTTCATAAATATTTAGATATAAATAATAGAAATAAATTCAGCTAATATATAAAATAACAATTTCAATAAAAACAGCTAAAGAAACACAATTTAAATTTTACAAACTTTTGGAGCCTTTTTATGGTTCCGAATCCTGGATAATATAACAAAAAATTGAAAAGACCATTGCAGTTGAAATTAAATTTATTCGTTTAATAAACATCGTACAAGAGAAGATGGAATACCAAATAAAATTATAAGACAGAACCGTGACATATTTACAATCCTAGAAAACTCCATACTTACAAACATAATTGGAAAGACCATGTTAATAGAATGGATCAAAGCCAATAACCCAAAACAATTTTTTGCTTATTAATCCACAGATAAAGAGATGTTGTAAAATCCGAAAAATATGGAATTTAAATCCAACAAGTTTTAAAAGCATAATTCATGGTTGTAGAAACTGATAAGACAAAAAACATGCCTTGGTTCATATCCAGAGTGGTTATCACGGTGCTGCATGTTGTCTTAATGTTCCAAAAGACTTTAAAATTCTTTCCTTTAACCATTGGATAGAACCTTGTAGTCTTCTCTTGTGAAAGCTCAAGATTTGATCAGCATCGATAAACTCGCAATCGGGTATTCGTTCTTGGATGTTCACATCATTAAATGAAGTGAAGACAAGCAAATATGTCCCTATGTTTAATGTGGCCTGAACAAATACGGGGAACAAGTGCTGCTTTTGGGTAGCGGCTGTGGAATGCAAGGTGAACTTTATTCCAAGCAAATAGAACCGCGCCTCACATGATATCGAGTACTTATGGCCTGTTAAGAGCGAGTTACTAAACCATAAAAAGATAGAAACCCCTTCTCCTTATCTGGCTCTAACAGAGCGAGTCTCTACAAAGGGCGAAGGTGCATTTCATTTTCCGCCCTCTCAAACATTGAATAGCAGTAATACACAATCGCCGCTTCAAGATACAAGCACCTATCTCTCTGACCGTAAACTCTAATATAAATAGCAGGTGTTTGACACGTTCATCGAGATAAAAACTTAATTTTTTCTTAAAAATTTGGAAGTTGTTGGGACTTGTCCCACACAAAATTTGTTGCACAGTTAGTAAGGCTTCACTGCTGTAGACTAGAGTTCAGTGCGTGCTTGAAAAGAGCCAGAGAACGCCGAAGAGCATCTATGCTGATCTATCTACTGTAACCCGGAGTAATTCTAAGGACTTTTCTATTTTAAAATGTGGTATAATCATTTGTAGTTAAAGATAGGAAATGTAGTTTCTACTATAGGTCGGTCCTGATGGTGTAGTGGTAACCATACTTGCCTTCTAAACCCAAGATCGCGGGTTCAAACCCGGCCAGGATCGATGGATTTTTTTCGGGCGTAAAAATCAAAAGTGTGGCTTCCTTCGAAAGGGAAGTAAAGCCTTGGGTCCTGTGTCGTAGATTTGCATCATGATAAAGAATCTCAAGCCTGAAAAAAATAAAACCTCTGAGCAAAATTTGTCGGTCGTTTCACGCCCTGAATTGAATGGGACGCTGATGATCTGAGATGTTAAAGAGCGTCAGTAAATAAAACAAATCAACAAAACTTCTACCGTTCCTTTAATGTAAAGATAAGGAATTTTAACACGGTGTGTATAAAATGTTAAAAGAAGAAGTAAAAAAAAAAAAAAAAGAAAGAAACTCACATATTTCCCCAAATATTAAAGATAGAAAGATGATTTCTTTTGTTCTGTAGTCCTGCACAGCCGATGAAGAATAGCTACCTCTTTTAAAGCATTTGATTAAAAAATTACGTACTTAAAATATATGAATTTAAATCTGCATTTATAATTTCATTTTGATGATGGAGAAATAAACTTATTAAAAGGATTCCCTGCCTATATCATGTAGAATGTGCGGAATAAATGCTAAACTTACACACATTAACAAACAATTTTTGGACAAAAAGTATGTACGAGTAATATATTTACTTATTTATAAATTAATTTATTCTTTTCGTGCACATTGTGTTTCAATCATATATTAATGATAAATAATTAGCAATTGAATTTTTAATCTCCTATTTATATATCAAGATAGACTTTTTAATAAACCGCAAAGCTTTTTAAACTGCAAAATTTGAAGTTAGTATTTTTAATTAGGAAAAATTTAAATGCAACGGAAGTATTACCAGGTTTCCTTAAGAGAACATATAAATCTATGGATTCCATTCTAAACTAACTAGTCATTCAATTCCAACAAACCGCCACGAGTGGAAGAGGTCGTTAAGGCGCAGACTCGGGAGCGCGAGGTCTGGGAGGTCTGCCAGGACCGTAGTCCCCGAGTTTTATTCCAGGTTTTCTTCAGTCCTCATAAATGTCAAATGTGGGAGGTACCCTATAAACTTAGGCCTAGGATTTTGCCTTCCTTAAAAAAATCTTTACCAATTTAATTTCATTTCACGTATCAACTGCCCAGCTTCAGTTACAACAGTAGTTATACCTTGAACTACAGCTAGCAATGTGGGCTGTGCACAGAAAAATGAAAGCGCAGAGCTAGTTAATTCCAGCGTTAGAAACAAATTCAATATATTGACTATATTTAATAAGATTTATTCATTTTTATAAACTGGTAATGCTAAGAAAACCATGTCCTCTCTTTCGTGCTCCGACTGCATATATGGTGTGTTCAGAAAATGCCACAGCATCACTGATCGGTTCTTAAGCTTTAGGTTAAACTGCAGGTAGCCCAGCACTCCTTAGCACGAAGCAAAAAGGTGCAAAGCAACTATTCGAGATCGTGCAGAGCGGTACTATTTGCGGAGAGATTTTCTGAACGCTGCATTTATTGAGATGATTTAAACTTAACATACTTTTCTATGTGCATTTTGCAGTTTTCTGAAGTATTCTGAAAGAACTAATACAATGATAAACTGCTGAATTCTTAAACTGTACTGTATTGTAAAACTATAATGTATATCAGGAACAAACGATTATTAATAAATACAGAGATATAGGTCCACAACTGTCATGTGTGTTCTAATTTAAGTTTTACTTCCATTCAAAGAATATCAACGACGCGTATAAGACGCCCATATTCGTGAATATTTTCAAACAAAAAGAGCCTGACCTTTTTAATTATCTATAAAAAATGTGGAAATTAATTTTATCTGAGGAATGATAACGATGATAATGTCGACAGCTGTGATCATTTGATGCACCAGAGAGATAAGAGTACTTTACAATTTCTTACGTGCTTGCCCTTAATTCGAGATAACTCGAGAAAACAGCAAATTAAATTTAAAATATTTCTCTTTCGCACATCTCCCTCTTGTTTTATCATCACTTTATTTTACTGTTGTTCGTGCTATCATAATAAGTCCCCGCTAACTAACTCTTCTCAGAACAATTTGAACATGAAGAGTAGTTTTTTAAATTAGTTTTGTGCCACCTAGCAAATTTGTGTGCTTCCTCCTTTGACATAGTTTAACTATCGCTGCTCAAGCCAAACTTTACTTAATATTTCATGGAAATAACTGTTGAAGATTAAGGACAGTGCTAAGATAATAAATATTAGGTTTTTATCCTGAACATTAACTAAGAATAATTTCCATTTAACTGCTGTCGGTCCTGGTGGTGTAGTGGTAATCATACTTGCCTTCTAAACCCAAGGTCGCGGGTTCAAACCCGGCCAGGATCGATGGATTTTTTCGGGCGTAAAAGTACGGCATCCTTAGGATGGGAAGTAAAGTCATGGGTCCCGTGTCATACATTTACGGCACGAAAAAGAACCTCAAGCCTGAAAGAAGAGCCCTCTGAGCAAAATTTGTCGGCCGTTTCACGCCCTGAATTGAATGAGACGCTGATGACCTGAGATGTTAAAGAGCATCCTTAAATAAAACGAATAAAAAAAAAAGCATTTAACTGCAAAATAAAGGATTCAATTGAAGCATTATTAAATTATCTTACATTATATTTTGTAACAAGCAATTATTTTCTTAAGAGGAACAAACTGCGGAAAAAATCGTTGGGGATATTGAAAATTTCCTACATTTCTGTTACAGTAATTTATTTATTTTTAATGTATAAATAATTATTTTGAGGATGTTCTAATTTACGGGGTTCTGTTTAATATGTACTCTTTCTTGAAAAAAGGAAATTAGCCCGAAATATTGTACTTATATGCATGTTTACTTTTAAGAATTGAACAGTTTGGTTAATTGTATTTTTATATACAGGGTTTTTCAAATGTAATGAACAATTTGTTTTGTAGGTACATGAAAAAAATTCAAAGACACGTCAAATCTTGATTCTTAAAAGAATTTATTTTACAAATGCGAAACCTTTCCATAATCATTGCTGGATGAGCTATTTGATCATCGAAGAAAATTTTAAATGAATGAATAGTGTTTAACGCCCGTTTTTGCTACAGAGGCACCACAGGCGATGGACACTGGTGATACATGAGATGAAATGATATATTGGGAAAGGATTTTATGGAAGGAATCGTTCCAGGCCTAAGTTTAGGGTACCTCCCCGGCATTTGCCATTTATGAGGACTGAGGAAAACCTGGAAAAAACCTCAGTCAGGAAGGACGGTCCTGGCGGTATTCGAACCCAGACCTCCCGCTCACGACTCCGAGACTTAACGACCTCGACCACCCGTGGCGGTGAAAATTTTAAAGTAGAAACCATGATTTTTCACATTTTC
This sequence comes from Metallyticus violacea, assembly GCA_030762175.1. Classification (NCBI taxonomy): domain Eukaryota; kingdom Metazoa; phylum Arthropoda; class Insecta; order Mantodea; family Metallyticidae; genus Metallyticus; species Metallyticus violacea. Next base: position 46,254,487 of record CM060841.1, on the reverse strand, counting down.
CGAGAAAAATGCAGACACTACAAACCTTATTTTACAAATGTGACAAAACTATTCCGTAGTCATTGTTGTGTGAGTTATCTATTCATCTGTGAATATTTTTCACATTTTCTGATAGAGTGCATTCGTTTTTATTACTCTGCCCCTTTATTTGTTTTATATAGAAGCGTATGTTACTATGAGAACAATATGTTAGCAACATACTTTTTTTTACAATTTGTTAGTCCTTCAGGTTGGAATTTACTAAATTTCTCTTCTGAATAAAAAAAAATGAAGGTACAGAGTGATAAAACCGAGTGCGCTCTATCAGAATATGTGAAGGAAAAAGTCATAGATGACGTCATTACTCGCGCAACAATGAATACGGAAATGTTTTGTCGTATTTATAAAATAACACTTGACTAGTCTTTGCATTGTTTTCTAAAAATTTGTAAAACAAATTATTAGATACTTTTGAAAATCACTGTATTCATAATTTTTATATCGAGTGACTAAATTTCGTCCGACTGAAAATTAGAACCGAGGCAAGGCAAATCTTTTGATAGGAAACAAAACTGAATTTGTCTGTACTCTTGATTTTATGAGTGTATCCCAGATTAAATGTGTTCTAGGGATTTGCGTAGATGTGCATCCAAAACCGCCTTTAAACTTATACTTTTGAAGCAAACTAAAGGAAATAAGCGAATAATGTTAAAACCGTGGGATCATTATTTTTTCCTAGTTATCTGAACCAAATATCTTCATTTAAAACTTATTTCGAACTTTCGTTTTTCAATTTGTTTGAAAAAAAAAATATAAAATGTGCTAGTTAGAAAAGCAATATTGTGATTTCTATGGGCTGAAAATATTTTCATATAAATTTTTTCTAATTGCCTTTTCCAGGTACCAAATTTAAGTACTTTTTTCAGATTATATTTTCTTGTATTTCTTTAACAACGTAATTTTAAAATCCGCTTGAAAATGATATGGTAATAAAATAGGAGTGTTTTATGTGAAATTTAGCGATATAAGTCAATTCAGCGGTTTTGAAACTTAAAGAATTAGTTGAAACCTTATTTGTAATGCCTTTTTCAGTTTTATTTTTAAGAGCTTATTCTAGCTGCCAAAACTATTGTTTGAATGCCTAAATATCCACTTTCTAGTCATAAGAGAGGAGTGCTATTTGAAATTTTAGAATGGGGTAAGGGTACGAAACCCAAATCGTTATCAGAATTGGTTTCAAACTTTCTGCTCAATATCTAAATTGACGTGTTTTTTGTGTTTAAATTAACTTTACTTTAAATAGTTATTCTGAGAGGCAAGTTTTGAAATGAAAATTCTATACATGCTTTGGTGTTAAGTAGATTCTAACTTAGATATAAAAACTGACAATTTTATTCTAAAAACGGATATTTCTAACCATGCATTTCATTATTTGAACTTAGTTTCGGGCATTAATAAAGTTGCGTTGTAATACAGAATTAAAATGTTACTTAAATATGCAAATAAAGTTTTGCAAACCACAGATATGTGGACGCTGCTCATGCGACTAGAGCGGAGAGGGGATGCTGCAAAACGGAACTGGAAGCTACTACATTTACACACGTTCGCTCTAATATAACGGAAGTGCCCTGGGCTTTTCATATGTTATAAATTATCCTGTTTCCGGTGGACTTCCATTGGACAAAAAGGTGGAAAGAATATTTTCGCTTCCCCTCCTCCCCCACCTAGCGCTGTGTTTATTTTTATTATTTATTCACACCGTACGTTGCTGCAGCGCGCAGAGGGCATGGAACAATTAACTGGAGCACTACTTCTTACACCTACGTGCATATTTTTAGCATCATTATTTTGCTTCCATAAGCGTGGACACGCGTTCTGAAGGCGTGCATAAAGCCCTACGTGAGATGGTAAACACCCCGGTCTAATTACACCGTAATCACAACTTCTATAACCCGCCAATATTTTTTTAAAATACTGTAGAGCGTTGTTGTGTCTACATAAAATCTACCTCTATTAGACTGCTATTAAAATATTCAACTCGAAGCATACATTTTTTATTCTATCGGCTTCGGTATTACAAAACATTTGGAATCCGCTTTAAAAACAATAATACATTGGCAGATATCGGAAACTCCAACAGTACAGAAATGCAGTAATATACCGTGCCCTCATTTCACTATGCAATCGAAATTCATATATACCAATGGAAACCAGCTGACCTTCTGTAGATGCGCGATTCTCGGTAAGACTGGAATTAAAGTTCCGCTGATGCAGGAAATTGAGCTTGCTCAGCGCGTTTATTACGGCAAGTGTATCAGTTGCATTTCTTTTAGGAAGTGGGTGTTAGACTTTCTACTATGTATCTGTGTGTATATGCAGAGAGTGATGTATAAGCTAAAACAAAGAACAATTATTTATGATTGTTATGTGAAAAAAAATCGTAAAAGTACTTAGGAGAGAGTTCTGTGTAAATTTACAGAGTAATATTTCCATCGGGTAGTGGAATTTTCAGATTGATGAACTAATTTAGAATGAGTTTCCATTCCAAAAAGCGAAGATAAAAAAAAAGGGTTTAAGACGGGCAATTCATTGAAATAGGCTGTCAATTAGAACATAGAATAGGCTATCAAAAGTAAATTTTCAGGAGTAACATTTCCATCGGGCAGTGCATTTTCAGATTGAAACAAAATTAGAACGAGTTTTAACTGACAAGAAGCCGAGATTAAAAAAAAAAAAAAGTTTTAACATAGGGGAAATTCGATGAAATAAATTATCAATTGGAACATTCCTCTTAAAAGTTTTTAAGATGATTAGCCCAGCAAATTAGTGTATTTGTCGGCACCGCGTATGCAGCCCCTCAGCAATTGGGGGGGGGGGGGGAGCTGAAACAAAATATCCAGGAAGTATTTTACAATGTTTGGGAAGATAAATTCGACGAGTGTTCCAAAATATTTTCAAAAGGACTCAGGCTTGTGTCACAACGGAGGGCAGGCACTTCCAGGATCTATTATGATGGTGCGTACAGTATAAATTATTATTAACTAGTTATAAATAACGAAAAAAATGCGCGCCATGTGTTCCGGCCACGCGATTTGATATCCCTTGATAGATGGCGAGGCTGTTATGCATTAACTTCCAGTCGGCAAAAGCAATATCCGATTGCGTAGCGGAATGAGAGCTCTGTATATTATAATGATATTTTAAGATCCAATTTTTAATATCGCGATGAATGGTTGAACTTTTGCCTTCCTTCAAAACGACAGAGGCAGTTAAGTGGAATTTATGGCCGACAAAGTGTGTGCTCCAGTTTCTTCGTTATTCGCCAAATTATACAGCAAGATTACGAAAGTCATGGGTTTAAAACTGGGCTTCATTTCTACTTCCTGAAGAGTGCAAAATTCCGATTCTGGCATTATATTTACATATTTTTAATATCATAGCTTAACATTGAGAAACATCAATCTAACGTAAATTAACCCATAATAACATTGGCGTCTGGGCAACAAGTATTTGAAGGTTTCGAGTCGCCCCTAAGGGATAAATGTACAGGATAATCTTAGAGGTTTTTCGGGCAAATAGACTCAGATGACGGAAATTTGCGTCTAAGGTCGTCGAAGATTCTTGGTTTTAAGTTTTCCTATCTCATTCCTTTCACAAAACCATTTACGCATCACATTTTATCAGCACTGTTTTTTAATTTAATAATTATTGAGAGATTTAGAATTGATGGCTGCTAAATAAACGTTCTTTTTTCTGCTCTGAGGATCTGGAGATGAAGAAAAAGCCGATTGAAATTGGATAGGCAACTATTTTATATAATAATATTCAACAGTTCTGCATTAGTCCTTAATGCGTTACTGTTTGAAACTGTAATCCCATAACCTTTGAACATTATTCCAGCAATCTTCGTCCCTTTCCTTATCCCACCTGGTGTTAAGAGAGAATACATTTATATAGTTAAACAATCAAATTCGTGCATACGCATCAGTAAAAACTGCATAAAACGTCTGTACTACCATGTTAATTTATAGAAAATTAAATTTAGAATAACACCTATGCACTGCAGTTGGAACGGATATACAAGACTAATCAAATACATTCGAGTTTTTACAATGTAACTACATACACACTAATGACGATATCATGACAAAACAAGAGCCAACAGACAATGAAACTGTGATAGTTTCGTTTATTTATTTAAAATACTTTTAATGTGGATTTTTGTGCTACGCTGTCGAGTCAACTGCAAATGTAAACGGACACACCGTTGATTTTCTCTTTCAAGGACAACCAGAATTTTTAAATTGCATATACAAGCACGTATAGACTTTCACGCTTAATTTCATTGGTCAGCATACGTTTCGTTATCTCATCCCGGGACAGTGGATTCTTCTCTTCTGAGCTGCTCGAGAGATAGAACGTAGGCAAAAAGTTCCTGGGGAATGGGGCTTTGTTTCAGTTTTCTCTAGAAATTTAATGGGGCTTCTTGCTTACTTTGGTGACTCAGGCTTGTTATAGACTTTTCATGGTTATTTTATGTATTTATAATGTAAATTATAATACTGAATACAAGCTTTCTCAGGAGAAATTTTGACATTTCACTTTTGTAGTTACTGATTTTTGAATTTGTATAAAATAGTTATTGACATGTTCTGAGAAATATTTTAACTGCTTAGTCATATTAAATAGTTTTGCCTGATATGAGGTTTATTTTAAGTTTGCTAGCCCAGTTAGACAAATTTGTCTCGTATTTTTAGACAGTTTCGTAGTAGGTGGGATGCTCTTAAAGAAAACTCTGCAAGTTTAGATACAAACAATTTTTATTTATTGTTTTAATGTTTCATAAATTATTGTATATGCAGTGCACATCCTAAATAAGTGTCACGTTTACTTCAACATTTATTATTAAATTCAGGTTTTGATCCCCTTTTTTACAACAATAGGGAACAAAGTCATTATTATTTTCTGTACAATATTGCCTTGTCTAGGCCTTTAAGCTTTTTCTTTGTATGCTAAGTGGCAGCAAACAGTAGCAGAATAAAAGTTATACCAAGAGAACTACGCCATCATAGTGGTAGCCAGAGCGAGGTAACAAATATCAATAGATGACCAAGACGATACAGTGGTTACAGCACAGAGCGGTAGATTAAATAATGTTATCTCCATCAAACTACACTGCAATTATAGGACAACAGTTACCACACCACTAGCTGGTATGCTAATAGAAAAACACTTTTATAAGTGAGAATAAAACTATAAAAGAAAATAAGAACAAAATAAAGAGTAAAAAAATTCAACATGACTAAAAGCAGTCGTTACAGCGCACACAAAGCTCGTCTTACGTCTCCCACGAAAGGGATGTTTGTATTAACTACAACGTAGACAGATATTAATCGTATAAGGACTGGATGGACTCTGCAATTCTATTAATCTCGGAAAGGGGTACATCGCTTTCTTGATGTGGATAAATAAGATGAATAGTCTCTGAAGACACCAAGGAACAATGGCTTCCCTGCCTTATAACGCGAGTTCCGTTTCCGGAAAGATAATGCGGCCCAGACTTGGGCTTTGCGTATCAGAAGGCGTTTCGCAAAGAGATGAGTTGAAAGGAATTTTCATTTAGAACGCTTTGTTGTTGGTGCTACAGAACGAACGCTTGTGTAGATATTAATCTTCTATAAGACAATACCAGTTTTTGTTAACTTTTAGGCTTATATAGCATTTTAATGTTATTCAAAATATTTTTATTGTAGCTCTGTTGTATATTCACGCTTAAGGCTTTTATTAAACTTATTAACTAGATGGACTTTACATGATACAGTTTTAATATTTATTTTATTTTAAAACCTCAGTAGATGGCCAATATAGAGCAGTTTACAAGCGAGAGCTATTGATTCAGCTCCTGTTTTGCAGTTTATCCATGGCAGCAATATCTGTATGCAGACAAACTATGGTCTACGAACTCCCGGGAGTCCGTGAGAACCTTCCAGGGTGTGTTTACGAAGCATTAGAGCATTGTTATCAGCATTAATTTTTGATTGTGTAAACACAAATAATAAATTAAGAGAAAACGAACGAGACAAATTCACGATATGTGTTATTCAGGTCAAGTAAAGTATAAAAGCCGACTATTTGTTTCGGAGGGAGTTTCCAAAAAGGTAAGCCGACAAGGCTTCATATATATCGTCATAGTGTTCCCTGGCAACAGTGCTATCTTTCGGCAGCGAACTGTATCATCTGGGGTTCGCCGGCCCGAGATTTACCGGATTATCAAAGAAGGCCCTGAAAGAACGGATGCCTTTCTTAAAAACTTACTTGGTAAAAAAAAATAATATTCTCTGCATTCACTTACCTAAAAAAAAGTATATAAACATTTTGGAAAACGTAGAATCAGAGCTCAGAATACAACTTTCTCTTATTAAGTCGGAATATCACGACTTATAAGTGAAATGCACTAGCATTTCCCCTCATTCAGCAATTAAAGTTAACAAGTAATGTTGTGCCGTTATATATTCTTGGATTACAGCGACCACACCACTGAAGATGTCCACCGCAGTCGTGGACGAAACGTCTAGGAAGATGAAAAAGGAGAATTGCAATGGACCACGGCCTTACATGGAAGACAACTCCTACTAAGGGAAATTCACATACGCAGCATGACCCCAAAACCAATAATTAAAACCTTTTTCCTTCTCATATGTAGCAGACTTTGAACTTAGAACTTAACTGCAGTTATTCACAATGTGAGGCTAAATTTGGTAAAAGGTTAGAAGTACTACACATGTTTAGATTCGCTGAAGTCCAGATGTACATACAAGTACATTGTGTTATATCATGTTAGCAGAACCCCACATATTGGATTAAAATATTCTTTTATATTTTCTATTTTTTGGCTATCTTGCATTATTGGAATTTATCATGATACGGGATTAGGCCCCTAAGGAATGTTCTGGTTCAAATTTATTAAAACTATTGATATTAAAAGTTTATGAAGGCCATCCGTGAATTTTTTCATTATATATTATTCTATAAATAGAACCACACACTTTTCCTCTATCTCAAGATAGTATAATTACACTTGTCAATAAATTTAATTTTTTTCTGAATCTGATTTGAAATATAATGATCCTACCTAACTTTGGGGTACTGAATTAAGTGGAAGAAACCACTTTTATTTGTAATGTCACAATCCTAAACACTACCATACAGGTACACCATACGATGTAAGTGAGTGTAAATTAATGATTTTAAATACACCAATACAATTACATTTGACACTAATTTATGATTGCAAAATTTAATGGAAAAATCAGTTTCTCTCTATGAGGACGAAGTACAACTATACATTGAATAGTTAAAAAAAAAAAAACACTACCGGCGAACATTTGACATAAATGAATACAAACAAAAAATGCTGACTCGGAACTCGCTAGTGCTTTTCAATATATATGTGGACATGTTGCAGAAAGATCTAAAATTTAATTTACAATGTAGTTGATTTTGTTGATTTGATTTATTTATGGACGCTCTTTAACATCTCAGGTCATCAGCGACCAATTCAATTCAGGGCGTGAAACTTTACTTCCCTTCCGAAGGAAGCCATACTTAGGATTTTTACCTCCGAAAAAATCCATCGATCCTGGCCGGGTTTGAACCCGCGATCTTGGGTTAGTGGTAACCAAACACTACACCACCAGGACCGACAATGTAATTGCAAATTTACTCTTTTTTGATTTGTTTTGAAAAGTGTGCCGATGATGCTCTTCCTTTGTATAGCGTTTTATCACACTCCCTAAGAAGACACCAACAGTAATCGCACATCATCGAAGGTTCCAGTGCCCTTGATAACGAAGTTTCATCTTGGTGAAAGCGCACGTCCTGTTCATCGCTTATGGCGATCAAATTTTCTGGGAAGAGATCAAGGTGTAAATGTAAAAAGTGAATTTTAAGCGACACTCTAAACCCTGTGTTCTTGTAGTTCTCCAACAGACCATTCACTAAGAAAACAGATTTTCTGTTGCCAAAAAGCCATTAACATTTGAAGGGTACAGGGGAAAAACCAACAGCGTCCAAAAATCGTAATTTTACAGAAGAGAAAAAATAAACTTTCAAACGCTTAAACTCGGATAGATAACTTTGTACTTTTCCAAGTGAAACATTTTTGAAAATTTTGGTAGAGTACGAATTGATGTTTCATCCTAAAACTACAGATACATTGCTTTATTTCACTTGCCCAATAAATTATTTAATTAACTTGTTGAAATCCGTTGGTTTTCCCCTTGGATTTTGTAGGACAAAAACACACTTAAGCCTATTAAACTAATTTAATTGTATTATGTAATTACAAAAACAGAACATGGACTTGCGTTGAGATGTTAATCTCTAAGCCTCAGGAAAAGCTTTTATGGTTCTCGCTGTCAAGTATTTTGAATGTATGTATAAAAATCACTATCATCGTTAGGGATATCGTCTTGGCTAATGGGCAGCAAGTAATCGGCTTGGATCCCTCATCTTCACAGAACTTCATCAAGACCACCAGGTTCTTCACTTCTCTTCAGGCAGAGGAATAGGCAAGTGATAGCGCTAGCCTTGGTTCCTGAACATCTTGTGACTGTATCACTCTTTTCTTCCTTTAATCCCTTATCAATGATGAAAAGAATGCTTCATTGTAAGAACCCCTGTGTTCTATGGTTTTTGGTTTTCACTGAAGGAATCTTAGCTGTTTCAGTGACCTGACAGCTGAAGGGATCTTCTTGTAAGATTTGGAAGAACTCCATCTTGTTCACACGAGATCACAACAAACGGATTAGGTTTGACTCAGGCCCCTTCTCTCCAGCCACCAGGAGTTTCATCTTTGCAGTCTTGAGAATCACTGATATATTTCTGTCTGGCTGCATGAAAGAATGGCCACGCACGGAAAATTAAATGTCGTATTTACAAAGTTAAAGCTACTCAAGTAAATTAATTCACCATGAAACACGATTACACATCTGAAACAATGCATAATCTCAGTACATTCAGTGATTATGCCTTTGCAACTGCTACATGGACTGTGTACATTAAGAAGGGTGACTGTGTTGGTTTTTCCATTGCACGCCGTTTCTTCAACTGGCTATAGCGTGCAGCGTATTGGTTTTTCCCTTTTAATGATCTAACATGATTAATCACTGATCGAGAAGCTCCCTTCAATTGATTTGAAAGAGAACCAAGCAGGAATTCGAGATTTGTGAGCTTAGTATCAAAGGGTGAATTTTTAATTATTTTCTGATTTCTGTCTAACAAATATGCCTTCTACCACTCCTCCCATTTACTGATTATTTTTAGAACTATCACTATAACACTTATTTATATATAAAAAGAGCAGCAAACAAAATAACAAAAAGACAAGTAAAACATGTAAATAAAAGTACAGAGAATAGCAAAATACTTAAAATAAAAAATCTAAATATCTTAATTATTCAAGAAACTTAAGTACTAGCACATATTCAGTTATTTTTATATTTTATCTATACTTTATCTAGCAGAGTGTAACCTGTAAAAGTATTTTAAATGCCTTAATTCTTATTGTAACAGATTTATTATATTCTGACATTCTAACAACGTTAAACTCTGTAAGCTTTCAGAGAATTTTCTCCTTATTTTCTTTCACAATATATTTTATTGGTATTTTCATATTTCTCCATTTTTATTCTTTTTGGTTATTCAAGTGCACTGCGTAAGGCTTCGTCAGTTTATATTTTCTGTATTCTGAGTCTTTTGTCGGATTCTGTAATGAATACAGAGTATGAAATTTGATATTAAATGGAAACATTGTTTAAATAAATGACGGCTGTCAAGAGCATAGGATCTAAGTGAAGATAAATGAGCGAGCACTTTCCCTTTGGAGGCCAAGTTTTTTCTCGTAAATAATACAGAAGAGAACGTGAAGTATCCGTTGAGTGTCAGTTAGACGGCTATTCAAAGCGGGAGATTGCAAGCCCTCATGGAATGAAGCACGCGGCAATTCAATCACATTTGTGGACAAAGGGCTTTAAAAGTACTAAATGTTCCAGGCAATTGCCCATGAAATGGTCGGAGTAGGTTAAGGATAATAAACAATTGCAAAAGTAAATAACCTGATTTTGTACCGCACACCATTTTACGAGTAATTAATTATACCTAACACTTCAAAAGCAATCACTACATTTGTAAATGCGATCCTATTTTGGGACATGCAACTTCAAGTGTACGTCTAGTCTACCAGCAATATAACGTGGCGTCATAGTTTTTATCAGAACGGACAAGGTACGCAAACCTTCACTTTGTAATTAGATCACGCGATAGAAATGCTTCTATCACACTAGTGGTTTGCAGAACAATAGTTGGAAAGGAAGAACCAGATTTTAAACAGAACAGGTCGGGATTTGAACCACGGATCTTCAGACTTTCGTGCTGATGGTCTAACTCAATGAACTACCGTGTTCTACTCCAAGCACGAAACCACGAACCTCTCTCATCTGACACGACATATCCGAGAGACCTCCTTATGGTTTTCTCTAATATGATTTATTCCTTATGGGGCGACTTGTAATGCTACCCAGGCTTTTAGTTTAGTCACAAGTTTACATACAATTAGTTCACGTGATGTTCAAGAAACCGAATATCCACTAATTGAGATAAAATCCAAGGAAATTAACAGCAATTTCTCTGAAATTAATTCATAAATCAGGTTTTTATGCTACATTAACAACTAGTGGCATAAATATAGCCTTATCTTTTCACATATCATACAATAATTTCCTTTTTCTATTATTATGATCTAACTTTCTATAACTATATTAAAGCATTATTATAAACTATGTGCATTTTATTAAACAACTGTATATTGCTGTGAGATTTAGATGTATTACAGGATATTAATAAATTATAATTGAAACTTTTTAATATATGAAATAATAATAATAATAATAATAATAATAATAATAATAATAATAATAATAATAATAATAATAATAATAATAATAATAACTGTTATATTTTTTAAATTCTTCCGCTTCTTCAGTATTAAATTTCTAAATATTTCAAATTGTAACAATATGTATAAAAGCATAGAATAAGATATTTACGAGAAAATGTACAATATATTAGAAACATTTAATAACTCTTCCCTATTAATCCAAGTGCATGCATTAATCTAACACCAGGTTCAATTGGGAATTTTTTGAATCAATAAGATGAAATAATATGCATTCAAACACGTGAAAGTACTAGCATATAACTTTTACTGAATTTTTAAATTACACTTCATAGTTGTATACCATTATGTTTTAATATATTGATAATTGCATATGTTCAAGAAAATGAACCTTTAACGTAATAACTTTTCAAAAGCCTACTTATGATTAAAACATATTTTATTTTCACTAACGCTAACGTTTCTAAACTCACAATAAATATTCACAAAGTACCATCACAATTATCACAATTGATACGTTCACAAAACATGAGAACAACGTCTTGGCATCTTCAAGACTTTAAAACGCCTGCCGCCCTCTCTAAAATACCGCCACTATAATGAGAGCACGAAGAATAAGCTGAAGAACGCACTTTTCTAAGAAAATTAATTAAAACGATATCGCGCTATAATTATTTTATATAAAACGAAAGCCTTATATTTGGAGTTGAGCAAATAAATATTTTATACATTCTTTCAACTGCTAAAATATAATAAAATACAACATTACGTATAACAGTTTTATAACAGTGAACATTAAAGCCGGAGTAGATTTAAAATTGTCTAATATTCCTTCTTCATTCTTATTTATTCTTCGACAGCAATTTATTCTCGCCATTCTGCTTTAGTCCTTTTCATATTTCTTCTTCCGGCAGCTGCATTTGATATATTATTTCAGGAAATCACTCCTCCATCATTTTCCTTAAATGTCCGGCTATTCCTGTTGTGGTAATTTTAAGTCATGTATTATGGAGTGCTCTCACCATTCTATTTGTTATTTTATATTTCCTGGATATTCTTGAAGCTCTCTCCCAAGAGCCATGTTTTTTTATAACATTTTAGAAACGAATTTCTTATTTTTTTTATGATTTACGCGTTAATATGCTTCTTACTATGGATATATATAAAATAAATTAACAGTAATAATAAAAGTAGATAAGGATAAAACACTGAGAAAAAGTCACACTTGAAATTGCTATATTTCGAACTACTGCTAGTTCTTCAATGGCAAGAAGCTAAAGCATGGTATATATATATATATATATATATATATATATATATATATATGCTTGTTTGTCGTGTCATTTTCATTTAACGTAATATAAATTGGTAAATTTCAATATTGTTATATACATTCTCCTCTTTCTTCCAAAACCAAATGTTGCTTATCATTTCTAATTGTAATATGTTTGTTTTACTCAAATTAATACTTAAACACCAACTTTCATATTTAACCAAGCGCTTTCTTAAGATTATTATGATGTGTGTTATTTTCGGTTTAAGAGTTTGCGGGCATGTTATTTTTTTGTTGTGCATGTTTTGTGATCCAGAAGAATAAAATTTATTTGCAAAACCTTGAATTGCCTTTCTGGAAGAAGACAATTGACCCTGGAACTGCAAACTAAATTCTGCGCGAACACGTATTTATGGTAAACATTTACCCCCCCCCCAAATAAAAACGCGCTGCTCTAGAGTCAACTGCCCCATCTTGGCGAAGGCCAACTACTGCATTGCTTCGAAGTGACGTTCAAGAAAAGGAGGGGAGACAAATAGGGGAAAGAGTGAGAAGCGCCGCTCTCAAAATCGACGGGACTCAAAACAACGCGAGTGTGGGATAGTTTTTACGTGAAATCCCTGTAATTCGTTAATATCCCACTGGAAGACTATCTACTTATGCAGTAAAGTTACCTGAGTTAATAGCGCCTGAGCGTGGCTGCTTGCTGGGGAAATGCAGTCGCAGCAACCATCAAAAGAAAATGGAATCGCCGCGCATAAAGTTAGAATTTAAATTTGTACTGAAAGCACAAAATAATAATAATTTAAAATTGAAAATAATAAGCACTAAGCAGTACAATAATATATGTTAAAAATAACACCCATCGAGGCAATATATTGCCGGCAACTGTGTAGAAATTCCTGTATTTCATCAAGCTCATTCCAGTACGCAGTCGATTCTGCTGGCTCGTACCTCAAATAACCTCACTGTAGTTTCTTCGTTACTCGCTATGAACCATTATTTGAGTATTACTATAGAACTGTGGAGAATAAAAACTAAAATTACATCCTAATTTTGATTTTGAATACTTAAATATTAATTTATTCTTAAAAATTATTCTTTTGTAATTTCAGATATTTTTGTTGAAAGAAAACATTATACGTTCATAGATTTGGTTTCATAAGACAATTACACTACCTAAACTTTTTCTATAATATGCCAAAATTCTTGTTTCAGCGGCATTACAAGAAACTAGAAAATTTCATGGTTACTGGATTGCCTTAATCAAGAAGGCAAACACAAAGCTGCCTTTTCCTTATTACGGATTGCTATTAAAACAATCAATACTTTAAAAAAAGAACTATACAACATAGAAAAGCTTCTACTTAGATCGCTGACAGCAATAAGCAAACTGAATACTAAGTACAGCTCCACAAATCCATTAGATGTCCCGATAATAAATAATTACTTGTAACGACCTACTTAGAACCTTCTAACCCCTAACATACATCGTATCAATCTCTGTCACCACTTACAACAGCATTTCACAGTCAGCCTCAGCATTAAACTGCAAAACTGGTTGGAAATCTCCCTTTACATCTAAATTGGTAGCAAAGTTAACAGTTAATCCATAAAAGATTGGACATTCATGAGACATCGAGTTCAAATAACAGAAAAAACTTAGACAAATAAATGCTTCTATTGTAATATGTGTTTTCTTCTTCAAGGTAGATTAAAATGGCAAGCAGAAGACGGAACAAGACATCATTATGTGACGATCTACAGTATCTTTACTCGCGCCAAGTGCCTCTGACAATCTACGTGTGCTTATCGTTCGCTTTTCTTGCAAAGCTCCGCAGGTGCCCTCAATATTCTGGGGCATGGTATTAATATCAGAATGTATCATATAAATCTCTGGAACCATCAGAAGGCTATGGTCGTGCTATTTCAATGCGGTGTAATGAGCTTTCAGGTGTCTCAATACAATGCGAATTTCGTAAGTTGTTACAGTTATTTTTTTTCTCTTTAAATTAATTATATATAAAATATCTGTTCCCATAAGAACTAGAACAAAGCCAAATTCAATCAATGGTTTCTTTAAAATTCATGAACAGAAAAATGATTTGTTAACGGGGGAGAGGGCAGTGGCAGTGCTGGACTTTGCTGGCGGATAGGAAGGAGGAGGAGGGAGTAGTTAAATTTTTGAACAAATTGAGACAGCTCAGGGCGGAAGAGGCAGACAAGGACAACGTGAGTCACAATATATTTTGGAATTATTTGTGCATATGTGTGGGAGTGTAAGCTATTTATTTTTGTATTGTTTTCTTTTCTGTTTATTTTATTTGTGTAATTGTTTGTCTCTTAAGAATTATATATTAGTATGTACAATTTCAAGTATTTCGTAGTATATTGGAAAAGCACGTACGGTCCCAGGACCCGTGCGACATGGATGAACTAGATGTGTAACAAATATATTTTGTAAATAAATACACCTATCTCACCACAGCTGCCACCGCCACCACCACCATTTCTAATTTAAAAATATCAACGACAGGAAAAACCACATTAAATATGAGACATCATAATATTATATTATGTTTTTAAGTAAAAAATTCTAGATGCTTACTTAAGAATATATTTGTAAATCGGTTGTAGCATACCGTGGAATACAAATGAAAGAACAGAATAAGTATTTCTCCTAGAAGAAATTTATAGAGTAAGATGTAGTTCTAGTACCGTTACGTTCTGCCTGTTGCATAACATCGGGCGTTCCAATCTATTGATCGCTTTGTGGACGTTACACAATCTATTGATTATTCTAGAGTTTTCTAGAAACGGAAAACACGTGACTTTCTAGAGGCTGAATGGCATTACATAAAGGGCCTTTTATCTTAGGGAACATCAGTTTCAAGTCAGGTTCTTAAGCATGGGTCAACTTTTGCAAGTGTAGGAATTACACGGTCAGTGACGCTTTACCCTGCGGGGTTTTTCCTATGTGTGAGACCCCACTCGTTTGCCACGTCGTGGAGGGGGTAGCAAGCCTGCTTGCTTCATTGTTGACCTTGCTGACTGTCGCATTCATAGCGCACCGTTTCCTGATGTGTGTTGCTGTTGTAGGTTTCTTAATTCGACAGTATACATAAAGTGCGTTATGCCTCGTGTGTTTACAACTGCCCAGCGTGTCTTTATGTAAGATTCACATGTGTTTACTCAGTGACGAAAAAAATCATAAAACAATATTTTTTGAGCATGCAGTTGACTCTGTTACTTATGTGAATACCGTACTGAACCATATTTTCAAAGAAATAACCGACAGGGAAGTAATCAAGTATTTTTTTTTCAACAGGCCACTGCTCCCTGTTAATAACTCAATGAGAGCAATACGTGTTTCCACAAGACAGAGTTATTAGTCGGGATTTGTGCCGCCCTCGATCCCCGATTTAACAGCCTGCGATTATTATCTCTGGGGTAAATTAAAAACAGCTTGTACAAGACGAAAGCGCACACCATACAAGAACTCAAAGATAATATTCGTCAGCTAACTGTCCGGATTTCTCAAAATTAACCAGAGCGAGTGATGAATAATTTGCCAAAGAGATGCCAAAAATATGTGGAAAATGAAGGCGGGCAGTTTCAACGCCTTTAATAATTTGGCAAGTAATGAACCTCTTAAAACTGGTTTGTGTATTGTTTGGTTTATTTTATTGTTTTACTCTTCCGCTAATCGCCGAAACCCTGCTGGAAGGCTAACCGGCTAACGAGCGATCGCTCGCCCATAGGCAAAACTCTCCGGGGGAAAACAAAACTGATCGCACAGTACAGCACAAGGTCCACCGATGGCAAAAGTATATGCAAGAACTGCGGATCCATATATCATGGTATTGTCTGCAGAATCTTTGTATACGCTGTCCACAATCTATCAACCTGATGGCTCTCAGCAGAGACTAGGAAAAAAGTTCGAGTTCGACTTCTGAATTCAGTTCCTTTTCCTACCATTACTACCAAATATTATCCGTTCTGTATTGTACTAGAACCACCAAACGAGCAGAAGTCAAGAGCTCAGACAACTGGCTCAACCATCCTAAAATAACAAAAGCCAAACAGACTCGATAAAGGCGAAATCAAAAATGCATTTTTTATTACACACCTAACGTATTTATATAAATAGAAATTATTTTGTCTGTTAGTGAAGTTGGATTACCGTAAAATATTTTAGTTCAAGCTAAAAAGGCTGAATTGTCACCAATAATAAGAAAAACTTATTTTCGATAGTTTAGGAATATTAATTATTCATCATCCATTAATTGGATGAACGGTAAAAATATACTGCTGGGCATTAAAATTGCAACGTATTGTGTGAATTCATAATAACCATGCTGAAATTATATCTGTCTTCTCGTTCGGTTGTTTGACGGGACTATTAAAATCCTTCACATCTGTGTGTTCGTTCTACCTCGATCCATTGATCTCATATCTTTTTTGCTGAGAACGCATTTCGTCCAACACGAGCACTGATATCCTGCACTCTCGACATGCCATAATTCTCCCGCGATCAAATTCATCTGCTGGTATCGCCGTCATGTTTTCTACGAGTCATATTCGTTCCCTCTGAGAAAATGTGGGTCGATTTTAATGTGCTTCTTGTAGCGTTGCAGTTTTAATGCACGGCAGTGTATAAGGACATTTCAGAATTTTTAGTTTTGGCATACATTTCAGAAGTTGTTAGTATTATTAAATTATACTAAATCACTTGCTAAGTAATATTAACTAATTCATTTTTAATGATGTACTCTTCATGAAGATGCATTATTCTGTTTTTAGTATTAACAAATTGTTTTCTTAATATTATCGTAAAAGTGGAATGGAATTTTATCAATATTTGTATTTAATTCTAGTAGATCTATTAGATCCAGTTTGATGGATAAAAAATATATGAATTAATACTATGACTAACAGAAATTAACATTTTTAGACGACTTGCTACAATTTATGGATCAAAAATACTTAAGAGCACCTTCATTATGAATCTTAATTACCTGATTGAAAGGATTTTGGCAATTGAAAGATTTTAATGGCGTAATTGTTACAATGGTACTTAAATGCAACTAGCGTTATGAGGGCTGTTGGGAAACTAACTACCGATTGACCATTAATAAAAAAACGCTCTTATATGCAAATATCTGAAAACTACAGTTTTCCACTATTGTTCAACATAGTCGCCATTTAAATAGCGTTTCACTAACTTGAAAATCCCTTCTGCATGAAACTCGGTCGTGTGGGAATGTAGCCAACCTGTTACAACATTTTGAAGATCTTCGTCGTCATCGAAGTACTGGGACGCAAGCCATTTCTTCATGTGAGTGAACAGATGGAAATGAGATGGAGCCAAGTCGGGATTGTAGGGGGGGACGATCTAAAACGTCATATTTGAATTACGTCAAAAGTTTTTGTGTTCGCCTAACACTGTGAGGGCGAGAGTTGTCATGAAAAAACAAAACGCCGGATGTCAGCAGACTGCGACTGTTCTGAATTGCTCTTCTCAGTTTTTTCAGTCTCACAGCGAACTTCAGAAGGGATTGTCGTGCCACGTTCACTGAATCCGATAAGCAAGATTCCCATAGCATCGCAAAACACGGTGGGTTGACACGGTCTTTCTTCGGCTTGTTTGAAGAACCAATATGTCCCCATGCCATTGATTGTTGTTTTGTCTCAGTGTTCACATACGCTACTCAAGCCTCGTCGCTAGTCACTATTCTGTTCAAAATATCTTCTTCCATACAGTACCGCGAAAGAAATTCTAAGGCAGAGCCCATTCGCTTGTTTTTGAGCATCAACGGAGATGTACCGAACACAGAATTTCCGGTAGCCAAATATTTTGGTGGCAAATTCGTACAAAACAATCCGAGAAATTTGCGGATATTGTTCATAATATTCCGAGATCGTTTTCTTCAACTTTCTTGCCAAGATCATCACAGAAGGCTTACCATTTATCGGTTCATCATAAATGTTTTGTTCTTTAAATCTTTAAACAATTGAATTCACGAACGCGCAACACATTAACGCATATGTTTGGAGCTATACTGTATACAATTCACGATGAATGTCTGCTATTGACAAATGCTTCTCACAAAATAATTCTTATCACATCATGCACCTCGCATTTGGCAGGATTTTCTATTGCAGCGTTCATTTTGTGAGGTTATAATGAGCAAACGTGTGGCACTGCGATTCTACTAGCAAAGCTGAAAGCTTAGTGTAACAGTGGCGGCTCTTGATTTTTTTTCAATTTGGTTTATTTATAGACGCTTTTTAACGTTTCAGGTCATCAGTGTACCATTCTATTCAGGGTACGAAACGGCCGATAAATTTTGCTCAGAGGCTTCTTCTTTAAGGCTTGAGGTTCTTTTTCGTGCCGTAAATCTACGACATGGTGCCCACGGCATTACTTTACTTCCGAAGGAAGCTATATTTAGGATTTTTACGCTCGAAAAAATCCATCGATCCTGGCCGGGTGTGAACCCGTGATCTTATGTATAGCAAGCATGTATGGTTACCACTACACCACAGGACCAACTGCAATGGAGGCGCTCGTCCACTACTACTAGACGACTATTGTACAACGGCAGTTAGTAATTTTTTAAACGATTTGACGAACAATAAGGATGGTTTTTACTAGTTTCCTTATGGGAGCTCTATATTAAGAAGCTTTCTATTTCCAAACTCTCTTCCAGTTTTCCTTATTCATAATTCCCGTAACCTAATACACATTTAGTCATCAAATATAGAAATAACATGTCGAGTTAACGAAACTTTATCTTTGCGCAAAAGTGTAAAGAATCCGAGCCATTTATATAAACATGGCTATAACTACAATTGTTCACTTTGTTCATTTCTTGAGGCATTTGCATGCAACTAGAAGGATAAATCCATTATGTTTTACTTTTACAAAGATAGAAAATAAAAGTATATTAAAATAATGGATATCATTTTCTGGGAAATGTGGTCTCGCAGATACAGCTGTGAATACCGCAATAAAAATGGCACATCAAGTAAATGTTCTGAGTAGAGAGTGAAATGCGTTCTCTTATATATGAAGGGACTTGCGTGTGATACACTTGGGGAAATAGGTAACCGCATTACATGTTTATAGTACTATATAGAACGTCGCGACGTCTGATGTACTATCAGCAGACATTTTAAACTCTTGATGTAATTACAGAGCACACACCCACTATCTGCAACATTCTGCACATTATGTGTATTATACACGCTTCCTGTGCCTGCCTCCGCGAGGCAAAAGTCTAGAGTTTCACGTGCACATATAAACAGCAAGTTTTTGCGTTTTAGCAACGATTCACAAACGTTTATTTATACACCGGGTGTAAGATGTTATTAGCTAAGAAAATGATTCTAAAATTATTTAGAGACAAAATTAAAAAAAATAATAGTACACTTTAGACCTTGAAAAAGGGGGGGGGGAGGGAAGAAGTGCGCACTTTTCTCAGCCTTGTAATTCAAATACGGAATACTGGTCAGCATTATTTGTTCTCTTGAATTTATTCTTTAAGCGCTTCGTTTCACCCCAATTTAGCATTTATATTTTGTAAAAATCGTACTTTTAACCAGAGTTCGATTCTGTAACAGATGTTGCAATGGTGCGAGAGTTTTTAAGACACGTGCTCCCTGACCTTGTACACATTCAAAACCCGTATTGGTATAAGGAGGTGGGAGGTGCGCACGCTGTGAAAACTGACTAGTTTGCGTTTAAATTGGAATTCGACACACAGTGGATGATTGTTCAGTTATAACTGGCACATTGTCACCTAGCTATGATAGGTGATATTTATTGAATGTTTAAATAAATTCATTTGTATTTTTATTATAATCCTCTAGATGAAACGTGTCACTTTTGTTTCGTTTCATTGAATGCTTACGTAAGAACACGAACGATTTATTTTATTTCACTGATAGTTTAATTAAACTATTTTGTGTTTACTTTTAGTATGTGTAAGTAATTATTAGATAGAAAACATATATTTTATTTAATTTAAAGTTAAAATAAATATGTGTTTCGTTTTAGGTACTTTCATTAAAATGTTAAGTAAGCTTTTGTTACAAATACACGAAAAAACTGTTTTAGGAAGTAAACGCCTTGTCAAATATATTTATAATTTCCCTAATATAATTCAATCGCGACCGCTTTCCGACTTTCAGCATGAAACAAAACGGTACTGTGGGGTAGCGATCACATTTCTCTCCATCGCAAACTTACTATTCTTAACTATATCTGCACAGTAGGATGACTCCAGTAAAAAGTTACAAGAGGAAGACGAAGCTACGAAAATTCTGTTTTTTTTTTAAATGTTTTTCTAAAATTTATGAAAAATTGAAGAAAAGTGTTAACCGTTTTGATTCAAAGAATCTCATCTATTCTCCTTCCGTTCGATAATATATATAGCGATATATTTTTCAGTTTTATTGCTAAAAAGTGATTAATTTAATTTAAAACTCTTAATCAACTCATTTTAAACTTAAACTTTTATTTAATATTGTAATGAAACCTATAACTGTTTTTATCTGTTTTTAGTTTAAAGATAATGCTTTGATATTTACTTGAAAAAGGAATTTAAAACGTTGATTTTTACATTAAATATTCAGATTAAGCCAATTGTAGATATATAGCCTATTTCCGATCAATGAAAAATTATATTAGCAAAGATTTCTTTGGTCATTTCAGTTTATTATACACTGCAAAAGGTATCGGAAGTCCTTTTAAGTGCAGGTCAGATTATGCGTAAAAATTACAGAACCTATTTGATGAACTATGGATATTTTATGCTTAACATGTTTTATAAGAAAAGAATTGTTTTAATTTTAAATCGCAATGAAAAACAAAAGTTCTTGAATTTAAAGCTATAAGTCTTGTAATTTGGGAATTAAATAACGGATACGTTTAACTTTCAGAGAAAAAGCCATGTCATCCAATTTTCTTTAAATGTTTTGTACGAAGCGGCATTTTGAGCGAATAACACACTTTCCAAGTGAACAACAAATAAATACACATAACATTAATTATTATTATTATTATTATTATTATTATTATTATTATTATTATTATTATTATTATTATTATTACGGGCATAGTTTCTTAGCAGCACCCGCTTATAATACAGCGTGTTTTAAAATATGCATAGCACGTTTAAAAACTGCGTGCGCTCAATTGTTTGATGCGTACAGTTATTTATACATTATTTCACATTCACAGTGCGTCCGGCCTTTATTAATATACCGTTAAAATCTGTCGGAAACCAAGGTCGGATTCTCAGATGCACTAGTATTTTATATTATATAAACGTATTTATTAATTTACCTTTTTAACTCATATGTAAATATTTCTTATTGCTCACATATGAATTTATTGGTAGCAGCGTGCTGCTTTGGCATGATTCTTGCACCTGTATATTCTTGATTCAGCCCAACCCATCAGAACGGCCTGATTCATGGCGGTTACCGTGGCAACGATAGACGCTTTATGCTCCGAGATAGCAAGCACGGTCAAAACCAAAAATCGGATAGTGGGCAACATCTAGGGCAAGGAGAAATGCGTGTGGTTGATTGGCTGCCCTACTTCCATACTAAATTAGAAGGATGAGCGAGCCGGCGAGCGTTGCCGGCCTGCTAAATTTAGTTTTTTTGAGATTTTATTTAGCTACAAGTATTATACATTTTCGATTGTTATTACTTTAACTAATATTTCATTCAGCTCTGGCTATACTGAAGCGATTTCAGTAGTAATTTTGTTTGTAGCTTCGGTTTGCTATGACGTCATTCCTATACATAGGTGCCTTAACGCATTTACATAACGGAATAATGTGTATGTCAATATTATTTTTTAAAATTAATGTTCCTGTTATACAACTACATCAATATCTCTAATATGTTGTATTTTATGTTAAAATACAGTAACTTTTATCTTATCAGCCGTCTGTGACTAAAACGGTGAATAAATATAATTCTTTTTATGTCATGAGTATCCACTGAAACATATGAGCATAATTTTTGTTACAAAGTGCTATCTATGTGCTCAGTAGTGCTTTTAGTTTATTAAGCTTCTATTGCTTTTGTCGTAGACTGTATTTTTGTTAGCATAGAAAGAAATACATCGGAAAAAACCTTGGTGGACATTTCAGTGATACCAGGTGCCTCATCGATTTGTGATTGAAACCTCCACTCACATATTCACGGATTACTGCGGCATAATTAACGGAAATTTGTTCACACGCATCATTAATCTTAGAACATATCCATGTAATCTCTCCAGTAACAGAACCTTAAAAAGAAGTACGGTCCTATTACACTAACGGACGATAATTGGTTCTCATTTAACATCGGGTGGGTGGTTGATTGATTTAGTTGATGCTACAACACATGAAGGGGTATCAGTGTGAACAGCATTGATTTGATTTGCTTCATCAAAACAAATAATATAATAGAATATGATGATTGGTGTCTATAATAAAAAAAAGCAGATAACAGAGTTGTCATTTTTTGGGAAATTCCCACATTTTGAGAAGATAATTTTACTGAAAAGTCATTCCCAAGAACTAATTTGTAGTTCAGCAACTTTTTATCAAATTAATTTTTTAAAATATGAGTCATTGTTATTTTAATTTCCTGTCAGAATCATCTTGAATCTCCAGACCTGAGATTGTTCTTCTTTAAAGAACATGTACTGAAACAACATCTAATGCCATAATTCAATGCTCATTCCACCAACTGAACCATGAGATCAAAAGCAGTGGATGTACGCTAAATTTAGGCCTGTAACGCTTCCCTTAAAAAAAAAGCCTTTCCCAACTTATCATTTCATCTCGTATATCCTCAGTATCCATCGCCTTTGATGCCTAGTGGTAAAAACGGGCCCTAAGCACATTTAAATTTTTTCTTTATAATTTGAAAAAAATAATAAACAATTTCACTCAATGAAAACACCCAATAACACAACTCCTCGTTGACAAGCTGCTACATGCACGTGCATCACACGGCCTGGTAACTGCATCTCCCAGTACGCAACCACACTCTACCGGTCCGTAGCGCAAATAACTCTACTAAATGTGTATGTATATACATACCTATACACTTTATACATATGTAAGTCTATTTTGAAATCATAATCAGTGTAATTTCATAATTATAATTAAATTCTGCAGTGAGATAGCATTAAAACTTGACCTGACTATGAAAAATTAGTTGCATTTTATAATTCAACATACATATAAACACATTGTCTTAAAAATGACGCAGACCAGTGTAATAAAACGACTAATTTTAGACAAATCGCCACTTACTGATATCTTAGCATTTAGAAGCATTTAGCTCGCACATTCAAGTGCTTTTACGTCACCCTGTATAGTTCGATTTCCTGTTTTTGTTCATACTCGTAATACAAAGGAATTAGCTTATTGCAGAGACATCAATGTAAATATAAAGGATAGGTGCTGCAGTCCAATATAACGAGCTTTGATAAATTTACTTTTAGAACAACTGAAAGTAAAATCCTCTTTGAGGCGCACCTGATTGCTTCAACTTAGCGAATCCTGGAACTTTCTTCCTCTTTCCATCGTCCCTTAGCCAGAAAACTTGGAAGCCATTCCACTAGCTCACTTGAACTTGGTTTTTTTCCCCCCTTCTTTTTCGCTCAAGCTAGAACCGAGAAAGTTTCTCTGAGCTAAATGTTGTTTCTAGTTGAGACATTTTAATGCAATAAGCATAATGAAATTCTAAACATGTACCTATCTGTCTACAGCTATCAACAGGCGCACCGTAACAAGCCTGAACTGTGTGCTAGTCAGGAATAATAGTGAATAAATTCGAAAAACAAATACTACAACTTCGTCATTTCATTTCTCTTTGTTTACCTACATTTTGTCGCATAAATCTTAAAACTCAAATATATTGCCTGCACACAAAGCAAAGTGGAGGGCATATCAATGAATAAGACAAAAACACAGTAATGACAAATAGAATGGAAACTCCAGTCACAGTAGATGAAGTAACGCTACCACGTGTAAGGAAAGATGTACACTTAGGACAGATAACTTCCTTCAAAGACTAAATAGAAGAATATCCTTAGCATGGAAGAATGTCTGATCCCTTCAGTTTATACTCTACAGGAAAATAAGAAAAAAGCTTAAATTCCAAGCACTAGAAACCTGCATATACCGGTAATGCTATGCCAAACCTGGTCAGCTACAAACAGAGGAATGCACTAGAAATAAGTCAAAGGAAAATGGAACGCAGGATGTTAGGAATAACAATAATGGATAAATTGTCCAAAAAAACGTTAGCCCAAATAACAGCAACAACAGACATCGCAGAAAGAGCTGCCAGACTGGAAATGGGGAGGCCACATAGCGAGGATGCAGGACGACAGATGGACGTATAAGACCACCATGTGGAACAACGAGCTTAGGCAAACGACATAGAGACAGGCCAAGAAGGAGATGGGAAGACTTCAGACGGGTCCAAAATGGTTCAGAATAGCAAGAAGCAGGAATACATGGAAAACCATCGAAAGTCAACTTTGAAAATGAGTGGAATCTGATACACAAAAGTGAAACAAAGGTAGCACAAAGGGTAATACATTATTATTATTATTATTATTATTATTATTATTATTATTATTATTATATTACCTGATTGAAGTTGAATATTCAGTCACAATCGAAATTTTTCGACTGTATACAGCATATACTATTTGCGCATCTATTTACTTACTTAAAATTTAGAACTAAGAATCATGATTACATCGTATTAAGCTCTAATCTCCAAGAAAATGTGGCCTCTAAAAAGAAATTAAGATATTCTTTAAAGATATTCACAATTATTTATCTACCTGATTATGAAATGTAAAAATATTTGCTTAAAATTATGCTTTAATTTCTTTCAACTATTAAGCAGGCCAAACAAATTCTATATTGAGTTGTTCTATCATTTCATATAGCATTGTTAACAGAGCGGACGCAAAGACGTGATTCTGCAGTGATAACGCCTTGAGTTGCAGTGTATTATACGGTTACATCATAAGCAATTCCTCAATTATAATTGTGGATTGTGTGTTCCAGTTGCAAGTTTGTACGTTATAATGCAATAATTTTTAAAAAAGATAACCCTGATCTATACAATTTTTGTTGAATGAAAACTTCATATTTTTTTATTCCTCATCACATGGAATCTCTCATATCTGTCTTAGTTTTGTATCATCGGCCTATATTTTTTCATAAATTGATATTACAGAAAATAACAGTATTATATGTTCATTGAACAGATACATAAAATAAATATTCTGAGAGATTTAAACAAGATAATAAATTGTCCGTTTTGTAAATGGGACAGTAGGGCTACATCAGACCAATGGACCAGAAAAAAATTGGCCACAAAGAAGCAATTCAGTTCCTGGAGATGAACCATTGGTTTCTCCTTCTAATGTCTTTCCTCCCCCACTCCATATTAAGTTAGGCCAGTGAAGCAATTTGTTACTGCTCTGAATAAGGATAGTGATTGTTTCAACTTTCTTGTTACAAAGTTCCCACAGAAAATTGAAGCTAAGATAGCAAAATATGTTTTCGATGTACTCCAGATTTGTGAGCTTATGCAGGATGAGTGACACCTTTCCTCAGACAATGTCCGAGTTAGAGAAGTCAGCATGGTTGGCATATTAAATAGTGACACAGAACTTTCTTGGCCACAAGAAATCTGAGAACTATAAAGTAACTGTGGAGAAAATGTTAACAACATTTTAGAAATCGAGGGTGTAGATGAGAGATAAAAGTGTATTTTCTCAATAGTCATACTTCCCTGAAAATCTTGGTGCAATAAGTGAAGAATAAAGTGAGTAATTTCTTAAAGACATTAAAACAATATAAATTTAATATCAAGGGAATTAGGATGTGTCAATTCAATGTGTTTGAAAACAGACGTTAATGAGGGCAATATCATAGCTTCGAAAAAAACGAAGTTTGGGGCCGAAGTATGGGGGGAGGCGTGGGCGTATGTTGTTGACTGCTGGTCGTGGTCTCGATGTTTCCCCGGCTGCCCGCTGTGACTTCTGCTCCAATTCAGTTGGGTTCAATCTCAGGGTCCTCTGGAGTATTTTGTAGATCAGTTTAGATCCACGGGAACGAGAAATGTATTGCCCAAAAGTTATACCAGGCTGACTTGTTCCAAAATTTTTATTCATATACATATATATATATATATATATGTATATATAAATATTGGGGATTACTTCCTGACTGCTCGTCGCTGACTTCACTACTCACTGCTAATTATTCTTCTCAGGACTTCCTACGAACTATCTCTCACCACTCACTGCTGAAAATCTCTCTCTGTTAACTCCTAACTGACCAAAACTCTTCAATAAAACATTGCAGAATAATAATCAAGAATAACCTAAAACGACTAACTTCTTATCCTGTACTCCAGTTTTCTACCACATCGCCACGCCTCTCGCTAAATTAAATTCCCTCGTTTATTATCCTATTCACGAGTTATATGTTCACCATTGGCTATCTTAAAATATTTATTGTATCGCTAAGTTCTTCTCATTCGTTGATTTTAATTCGATGCCCATTGGTTAAAATTATTCTCCCTATTCTGATCTACAATATTTTCCCACAAGCCTGAATTTTCCAAGAACGGTCTGTCATAAATTTCGGCACTTTCCTTACATGTTGATTTCTAAAGTAACAATTTTTGCCTCCCTTAGTTATAGATTGCCAAATGTTCTCAGAGATTAGGCACGCATTTACTTTAGCATACTTACTCTTGAAATAGGCGGCATAATACTTGTATTCCGGCTTGCCTGTAATAAAATATTTTCGTTTATAAAACATTTATTGCGAACTTCTTATAAGTATTCACATGGGCAGAAATTTTCGTGACCTGACAAAGGAATCTTTTACCCTTTTATATTTCACACTAAGGAAGGGTCAGTGAACGAGCTGTCAGTTAGGTACATATCTCTGTCTCTTTCTCACATCTTTTACCTAAAGTTGACTCCAGCCAAAATATACAATACCTTTTATAAATTGCTATTACCTGCCATATGACATACATATAAATACAAGTCACAAATGATATCAATTCCTGTTAAATCTATCTCTAAATTATTTTATTATACATATACACAATAAACATCCTTATTAAATCAAATGCTTTTATAAATATAGCTCTGCAGTTTCAAGTTATTAATTTAATAAAGATAGCCTTATTTCCGGCTGCAAATTTTCTTCTCCCAAATAGTGAAAAAAGTTTGGAAATTTATAATTTTGACACATAGCTCTCTTTTTTCAATATATTCATCAATGTTTAATTTAAAACGAAACTATAAAACAGCTTTGTCTTAGCTATGTGTTTTAAAACTTAATAACGTTTCATTAAATAAGTAAATTATTATATTTTATGTGGATTTTATTTAAAAACCTAGCCCAATAGAGTAAAAAGGAAAACATTTTGAATTTAGGACATCCATATTACACATATCCAGTTGGAAAAATAAAAAAAACAAGAAAAACGCCTTTTTTCCGACCAGTATAACTTTAGCACTCCTAAGGTACATTTGGAATTACAGAATATTTTATTTTTATTTTTATATTTCAGGTAATTTTTATTTTAAAAATATATATGGCCGGTAAATACGCCGTTGAGACTCCGACAGCAAGAGAGAGCCGGTAGGTCGTTACGGTAGCTCAGGGAAAGACTTGTCAAGAAAAGTAATATAAAGTTCGCAGATCCAACACCACACATTGAGTTGCGCATTTCCTAACCATCAAGCCCGCCTCTGCATCACAGCCAGACTTGCACCTCTACATTCCAATCAGCAAATATCGCTACAGGTTCAAAAGTGCATAACAAAAAAGGCGTTAACTGAGATATTTCAACAGTTCAATAGAAATGTAATAGACGCTGATATCACAAGAATATACCTTAAAGTTCTCTTTTAAATTAAAACGAAAGATGAAGAATTTGTGCGTTCTAAATGTTTCCAGCAAAACAGAATGCTTATAAGAGTGAGTTGAAGAAGTTTAATAACTCGGTTTAGAGGCTAAGGCAAGCTATAAACGTCCCTAAGGGCCTCAGCAAATGAAAGAGAATGTCTTAATTTGAAATGTCTGAGCGTCGCGGCGACACCTAGAATGCAGCAGAGTAGGGATGCCTACTCTCTCTGACACGAATTCTTTTAGGAAATGTCATAGTTCACTAATAGTGGTAGTCTTGACAGTTGTATAATCCTTTTATTGATTATTCGTGCCACAATCCGCAATAAAATAGAATTACTATAACATAAACTTATGAAAGACAAATATAAAATAAAAGTAATATTGTTGCCAAAAGATTCAATGTTTTCGCGAGAACAGTGAATTAAATTAAGCAGTTTGTTAGCTGATGCCTGGAGATTTCTGATGATGCATTTATATTTTCATAAAAGGAAAGTCATGATAAAATATAATACGTTTTGACTAAAACTAATTATCCAATAATATTATCTATTTATATAATTAATTTAAACTTTTTAATTTGTATATATACATTGGTGAAATTCTAAAATACGCAAATAAATTTATCTAGTGTTTTATCCGAATAAAATTTTCCAATTTTTTTAAAAAGACCCTTTTTCATGTCCTGAACTGTCTTGGTTCTGCAGCCTAGGCATATATAACCAATCCCTCAAAGAAATCATTCACATGCGTTGTTCTTGGTGATCTAGAGAGCACCTTACGGTAATTTTTGCCAACATCAAAAGTCTTCATCAAGATAGTCTTGCACAAACAGTTACTGCATAGTGTGTGGGAGCACCACCATGTTGAAAGTGTTATACTTCGTCTGTAGGCAGACTTAAACGATGCAGTCAGTCAGTATTTCCATACAATGTCCGCATTGATTATAATTAAAAATAAGGTATAGGATTTCTGCAATGAAATACCAACACCAGGATACCGACAGGATATCAAAGTGGCCGAGGTTTAAAGTACAGAAGCGTGAGTGGGAAGTTTGGTTCGATTTTCGCCAGGACCATACTCCCTGAATGACGTTTTTTTTTTTTTTTTTTTTTTTTCAAATTTCCTCAGTAGTCATAAATGGCAAATACCGGGGAAGTACCCTAAAGGCCTGGAACATTTCCTTTCTTAATATATATCCCAATTTATCATTTAATCGCACCGCCTGTGATTCCTCAGATATAAAAACAGGCATAACACCATTTAAAAAAAAAACACTGAAGCAAGAACAAGATGAAGCATTTATGAAGTAAGAGATGCGTCTATTAACGTGAATAGATATTGTGGTATTGTTTTAGACAGTATCTCAGGGCCGCTTTTTGACTGAAAAAATGATCTTAAATCTAACGTGGTATGCAGTGCTTCAATGTAGTTTAGCATTAACTTAATTGAAGACGTTCTTTCATCAACTCCCTAAAGAGAAAGTGTACACTTTTTATTACTTAAATCAATAGTCAGTAAACTTTAAGCTTTATTTCCCCATTATCATGAATAATTACACTGCGCGAACTCACATTATGTCAGAAGGAACGGATATGACTGGTCGAAAATACAATAGCGATACTGGCAGGAGTCTCAATTTGATGAAGGGAGAATTGTGACATACCGTGAGTGCGGACTGTTATTCCAAAGAATTGGTACTCGTGTTGGACGAAATGCTTCTACAGCGAAACGAATATGAGATCAACGGATTGAGGTAAAACGAACACACAGATGTGAAGGATCCTTTCGGTCCCTTCAAACAAACAAACCAAAAGACAAGACATCATTTTTGCAACGTTATTATGAACAAAATGTGTTGCACCTTTAATAGCCAACTGTGTAAAATCATTCCATATATTTGGGAATCAAACCATTTACACTGTATT
Organism: Metallyticus violacea; assembly: GCA_030762175.1. NCBI lineage: Eukaryota > Metazoa > Arthropoda > Insecta > Mantodea > Metallyticidae > Metallyticus > Metallyticus violacea. The sequence goes on along the minus strand of CM060841.1, from coordinate 46,224,373 downwards.
AAAAGTAATAATTGAAGGTGGAAAGTGAAAACTTTGTGAACGTCTAATTAAAAATAAAACTATCTTTGTGCAATTCAAGTAAGCATTGAAATGGTTAGCTATTATTAATATAAAAACAGGAGAACTAGGTTGCTACGGCTGAAGGAAATGAAAGACATTTGAATTCCTAATTAAAGACAAAATTTTAGGAAGTTTTAATTATTTTGTGTTCTCTAAGTGATTAACACAAAACTTCAAATACCTAAAAGAAAAAGAAATACTTATTCATTTTTAAATTCGTAGTACATCAAAAGAAATACCTATTGATAACTACAGTAAAATAGGTACCTTATAGGTATTTAGGTGCAGAAGTTACACAAGTATATAAATGAAAGTGATATAGAAAGAAAACTTTATACTTTTAACCATGATGTACTAAAAGAAATGAGAAATGAAAGGAAACGCAATTGAAGTCTTCACTGCTCATATTAACACATGGTAGGGAATAACTGGTTGTAGGAATCAAGAACGAACAAAAACAAATTTTCCGGTTTAGAAAGTTTCGAAAGTAAAACCAATGGTCTAAAATAGAAAAAAAAAAAACTGTAGATAACGCACTACAGCTTATAAAAAGAAAAGGAAATCACAGATTACCTATAACATAAACCTAAGAGCAAAAGAAACCAGAATTAAACTGGAAAAGATGGACTAAGTGAAAGGAAAGTGATATAGAAAATTAATTTAATTAATTTTCTATATCACTTAATTTGCAAAGGAAAGGGGAAAAAAGCAACTTTCTATTGTATTATTTATAATAAGCAAAGGGAAACTACGTAAAATATTTTATTTTCGACGTGCAATCAACAAACTTTCTTTTAAAATTACATTTATTTATTTGGTATACGCCATTCCAACTTTTACTATTAAAACTTATCTAAATAAGCCAGCAATTTACAGAATGTATGAAAATCACAATATTTTTTCTAATTAATTTAACATTGCCTGTTAAGCATGAACAAATTCGACATAGAAAACATACTGTAAAATAAAAAAAAGACAGTGCTGCGACTCAGCGCTTGGGATAGCCACAGGAAGCAAGAGAACTAATTCTTCAAACGTCTGGATGCAAAAGGGAAAACCGGCACCATATTGATTTACCTGAGGCAGTACCGCAGTTATAGATTTGCCAGATAGCTGCAGGAAACCGCTCTTCCGGGCGTATGCGTCTATCTTTCAATTCTGACTCGATGCTCCACTTTTGCTGTTGTATCAAACGCTCTCAGTTAAGTGGTCCTCGTGTTGTAAATAAATTCAGAAGGGCGAACAGCGATGTTTAACGAATGCTATGTGCTTAATATAATTGCTTTGCATTTCTGATACATTTTCACAGATTCTTCGTATGCTTCTTCATCATATAAAAACGGAGTAGACATGAAAATAACTACAAAGTAGGTAAATATTCAGCTGTTAGGTGATAGCGAACTTATTTACTAAACAAGCAGAAGATTGATTGATTTTATTTATGGACGCTCTTTAACATCTCAGGTCATCAACGTCCCATTCAAATCAGGGCGTGAAACGGCCGACAAATTTTGCTTAGAAGCCTCTCTTTCAGGCTTGAGGTTCTTTATCGTGCCGTAAATGTACGACACGGGACACACGGCTTTACTTCCCTTCCGAAGGAAGTCATACTTAGGATTTTTACGCCCGAAAAATCCATCGGTCCTGGCCGGGTTCGAACCCGCGATCTTGGGTATAGGAGGCAAGTATGGTAACCAGAAGCAGAAGAGAAACTGGAATTGTACGTATAAAATTAGCTTTCACAAAACACATGAGACTTTAGTTATTAAATTGTTATCCATGCGGTGTTTAACAACTCCGCCACTAGCGTGCTACAGCCGATGACATCCTTACTTCAACTCCGCTGCATAAAAAGTGTGTATAATCTTATCTTTTAGAAGATTCCGGAATTTTCGTTTTCTATCGGCTATAGAGGCATTGTTATGGCAAAGCATTAGATTGATTTTAGTTCGGCCATGGTAATGCTTCTGATTTCATTATTAATGTTTTCCATTACAATCGAAATTCCAGCAGTGCTAATATTGGTAGTGACTTTGTTGCCGAATGTCTAATGTTTGCGCCAATATTGTTTGGTTTTTTCCTCTATTAAAACCGTAAGTTTTTCCTCTTTTTTGCGCTAATTTATAGTCATTACAAATTATCCACAATATAATAGTATATTGGAAATAGACAATAGATCAAGAGATTCAAATTCTGCATACACATGTCAAGGTTATCTGTTTTTAAAATTAGCTTACACACAAACATCCGTTGCTCTGAGTCAGCTGTCTGATTTTCTTCGTGAAAGATGCAGGAAGGAAGGGAACACGAATTGTATTAAAAGCACCTCGGCTGCGGTACACCTAATGGCCAAGACGTAGAACACTACGTAAGAGGACAAGATTTATAACTAAAGCCCCATATTATTAAAATTTGCACATTTGGAAGGAAATGCGGGAAGATATGAAATATATTAATTTCAGCACACACATAGCAGAGAACCATGGGTAATGTCGAAAAAGATAAAATACAACATTAAGAATTTAGCAATAGTATCGATTATGTTGACCTATTAAATGACTGTGATTATGCAAATATTTGATAAATTATAATTCATATTTGAAAAATTTTAAAGAATTTATACAAATAAGCAATAAATGAAGCTATACATAGCACAGCATTAATACAGACGCTTTATTAATGAAAATGTTATATAGTTATTGCAATTCGAGAGTGCACAATCCAAAAATAAGATTGTTTTCCTTCTATCAGCACTGTTACTCCTTGAGAAGTAAGTATATTTAAGCGAACAATTACATTATGTTTTCATATGCTGCATTTTAAATCGTTTAATAGTCTTGAGTTTAAACAAGTTTGAAATTATATTCTGCGTAACTGTCTACCATAATTTTATAGCTTTAACAATGCAATATAGTTTGACATCTGAAAAAGAAAGAAGGAAAAAAAACTGAAAATATAATATGGCCATCGTCTTAATTGCAAAAAGAATCCAGATATATGTAGGGATATATTCTCCTGGAAAGATAAATGTTTAAATTGCAGAGAGCAAAGCGAAAATCTCATCTTCAACGGATTAAGAATGAATCATATCAATCGAACGGATACGCATATATTCTGGACTGCACTATCAAATACGAAGAGAATTTCAGCCTGCAGTGAAGGGCAACATGCGAACCCACAATTGCCTATTACAAACAGAACGATAAAACCACGTTTTTATTGTTTCGAGGGGACAGTTTCAAATTTTGTTTCTAATAGCATGACATTCAATATGTAAATACTTAAATCTTATTTTTCCAGTAAAGGGACTCTTAAATAATCAAAGACCACATATATAGAGAGTGCCAAAATGCATACACACTTAAAGTAAAGAAAAAAAACTGTGTTTACACAACAAAACTGAATTCACACAAACAGAAAATGATGAGCACTAATCATCTTAGACTTTTACAGTTACAACAGTTGCTGAAAATGCCCACCATTGGCGTCGATACACTTCTGAGTACGTTGAACTACTGATTGAGCAACGTTTACGAAAGTGTCCTCAGCGATTGTAGCACATGTCGTTTCAATTTCTTCCCGAAGTGATGCCAGTGTAGTTGGTTTTCTACGGTACACAACATCCTTAAGAGTTCCCCATAGGTAGAAGTTCAGCGGAGTTAGATCCGGAGAACGCGGTACACACATCTCCATTACCTTTGAACTTCAACAACATTCTCGGTTTTCCAATACCACTTCTAAATTGCTTTCTGCTGTTCAAACGACAATCTTGGCTCCATTTTGTTGTAGCAACGCTAGCATAACGTAATGTGAGTCCCATCTGTTTAGAGAATATCATACGAATCTTGGCTTCATTTGTTCATTGTAAATTTACCTGCCACGTAGCAACGCTATCATAAAGTATGTGAGTCACATCTGTTTACAGAACATCATACTACACATTACGGTTGTTTTTCGGTTCAACTTTGAAATGTATTAAATAGATATCTACTGTGAAAGTGTGTATACATTTTTTGGCACCGTCGGTATTACTTTTTAGACTTACTTTCGTAGTTCTATTGGTAAAATTTAAAACTTTTCTTACTTGTAATTTGTGAACTATATATTTATATATTATGTGAAAAGTTGGCATCCTACTATCAAGGAGTTAAAAGGATAGCTGAGCAAAACTTTTGAATATTACATGAGATTTACATTGTTGAAAAGCTCAGATTATCAGAAAAGAACCTTAATAATTAGCGAGAACTCCACAAATACGTTAACAAAAAGTAAAAATGTTCCTTCAGTAACGTAATTATTCAGGGTGTTTATACTTGTTGCAATTTTGTATCTAGTTTCATCAAATTTGAAATCAGTGCAAAGTAAAAAGAGAGCTTGCACATTTAGTGACCAGACGTCCTCTTTTATCTGGACATTTCTTTTATTTACATCTTAGTCCGGGGCGCGGGAGGATTTTTAAAAATCATAAAGTATTCCCCTTTGCTTAACTTGTATGCCTGTAACACTGAAATTATTGTTTTGACGCCTTTTCAAAGGAAGTTGTCTGTAGGTGGCAGCAGCATCAACGGCATACACTCTTCACTCACAACTAGCTAGTAAATCGAAATATCGAATTGGTCGAACCCCTCTGCCCATTCTCCCCTTTCCGCTTTGCATGAACATGTGCAAATGTTGTGTGTTTTTTTTCCTCTACCACGTGGGTTTCAAGATAATATCCCATGTATTCAAAATGCCAAAACAGCAATGTAAATTAAACGATGTCACATTCAGCAGTTATCTTGCGGTTAGAAAAGAATTACTTTAATTTGAATGTAAAATTTATAAATACATGTGCACCACGTTACAATGTATTTTTATCTTTCAATAATTTAATATTAATCCTGATATATTTCTTGATTTTCATATACGGCTAAGTTAAAATGATTATTATTATTACGTTATGTATAAAATATGTAGACATAACTATAACTATTATTGGATATCTTTGTGTCCTCTTTTTTAAACACTATTCATTTTTTAAGGTTTTTGGATCTTTTTAATAGATGTAAATCTGGCAATCATTCTTGCATCCAATATTCAGGGGTGAAGAATGTATCAAGACAACTGACTATCGCCGTAGCCTGTATTATTATTGTTCAAGAAAATCATAGAAAAGAACTTTTCTATGCATTAATAGATAACGAAATTTTAGGCATTAAACACAATGGTTTTTGATACCTAAAATAAGCTCTAAAACGTAAGAAATATGCACTATAACATTGAAAATGAGCATTATAAATATATATTTTTAAATTTTTCAAGACGACTTAACTACGAACTTAGTAATTAAATTTCACATACTATATAATTCCTAGTTTATTAACACATAATATTCAGGTAAAAATTATTGCAGTATATTTTAAGAGCACATTATTTAAACTAATACAACGCATGTAGAAACTGAAAAAAGGCAATTAGAAAATATTTGTATAAAAATATTGCTTTCACCATAAGAAAAATCATAATCTCGCTGTCTAACGGACACATTTTAAAGTTTCATTTTTTCCAAAAAATAAATGTTTAAAATGAACTTTAAATTATTTTAAACACGACCTGGTTTAGATAAATGAGAAATATTAATGATCACACGCTAAACATTAGTTACTTATTTCCTTAAGTTAGCCTCACAATAAATTACAAGCGCCTTTTCCAAAATTTCCACAAATAAATTGTTCCCCTTGTCTGTAAGTATGAAGGCAATATATATTTCTACATCTACAGATGTCTCTGGAGCATATTATATCTTGGGCACACACATAAGATCAATTCAGTTTTGTTTCGTATCAAAATATTTTCCACTACGCACAAATGCTAAAACTTTGTCTCAGTTTTCATTTTCAGTCACTCAACATGAAATTTATGAAAATAAATAAATGTATATGTTTTAGTTACGTTTACGGTTTCATAAACCTTTTAAGGAACAGATACAAAATATGTATTTATATTATAAAATTACAACTTTCAAGCAATAAATGTAGCAAATATAAATATTCTAATTTTCTTTATCATACTTATTAAGGAAAAAATAAGTTCAAGAAGTTGGATGCATTGAATTGCAAATTAATTTTTCAGCATGAAACTAATCTTAGAATCATCTTTTTAGTCCATAATGTTTATTAACAAATGAATACTGGCATAAATAAAAACATTTTATGAAAAAATATACATTTAGAAGCATAGTGTATCATCAGTGAACTTTTCTATGTCAGCAGAGGAAAATTTTTCAAATTTGGACCAGTATTATCATTTATATACTTACAATAAATTACGAAAAATAAGAATACTCATACAGACTTAAACAACGAATAAACAACCCGGTAAAAACACTCAAGTGTAATAAAATGAAACACTGGCACATAAAACACCACTATTTCAAATTTGTAGGCAATCTGACTATCATTTATGACAATGAGAAATAGGTTTTTAAAAATTATATAAAATGAAATACAAAATTGTTAACAAATTAAAAATATATCCAATAACACATTGCTGGCTATTAAAATTGCAACGCCAGTAAGGGACCAGTAAAACCGGCCCCACATTTACCCAGAAGGAACGAGTAGGATTTGTCGAAAATACTACAGGAATATACCAGTAGGTGTCTGAATTTGATCAATGAAAAATTGCAGCACACTAAGAGTAAGAGATGTCATTCCGAGAAATTGGACAAAATTATCACATTGAAACGAATAAGAGACCAAGGTAGGACAAGCACACAGACGTGAAGGATCGAAACGGCCCTGCCCAACAACCGAACGAGAAGACATGCCATTTTCGCAAGGCTATTATGCACACACAATATGATGCAATTTTAAGCAGTGTAGGCCCTATTTAGCGGAAATATTGCGCATTTTCTGTACCAGCTATCAACATTTTTATAAAATATATACAATTTTATAATTTTTACCTTTCGACATTAATGCTGCATTGATAAGAATTCCAAAAAAGCAGATTTCAACCCCTGATTTTTTTTACTAAAGATTTCCTAAAAGCGTTATCTAAGGGCTAAAAGCTGTTCCAGATGCAATTAATTATTTACAGTGAAATATAGTTTCTGTCTCATCATTAGATGTGTTGTGAAATTAGTTTGCTACTAGTACCACCCGGGTTCATTTAATGATACAACTTTGTCTCGCAGCTCTACTGTTACAAAACGCCTCAAATAAAACCACCTGAAAAAAAATCCCAGAAATTCTATCACAACTACAACTCACTAATAATTACCGTGCTTAACAAAACTTACATTGCTGTAAGAGTAAATGCGAGTACTGGGTGAAATTCTAACTATTTTAGAACGACTGCATTACTGTTAACAGATGTTATTTTAAAGCAAATAGAACTGAGAATTCACGCGTGTTAGGTATCCATGAATATTCCTAAACCAACTTTGTCCCTTGCCTGAAATAGAAGGGCGTCTGTGTATTCAGTTGTTAAAGAGACACGTTATCTCACAGCGTCTGATAAAATATACTGTTGATGTAGATGTGAGTGGGTTGAATGGGATCTCCTAATGATGCCGTCAGCCTAGGTAATAACGTTATGAGAAAGCAGTCGAAAATTGTTTGTTACTTTAAATTGTTGAAAAAATTAAATTAGGCTAGAAAGCATCTACAAGCAATATGAAATACAATAACTTAATGTTTATAAAATTTGTTTCTTCATCACAAAATTCTAGGGAATTTGAAAACTGCTTTAGATAAATTTCAACATTTGACACAGTTAAGCCCAAATGTGCAACAGTTTGATAAGTAATAAATAGGTAAAGGACGTGAACTACTACAAAATACTGTATATATATATTTTAAACCTTTATACGAGGGTTTAAAGTTGTTAGAAATAACCACTAGGTGGCGCTTTTGAAATATGTTATTACTATTTTCTAAACAATTGACGTTTGTTATTGTGAAAACAGTTGAGCTTAGAAATTGACCGAGTAGTTTGCTTACAGTGTGCATTTAACAAGACAATTCTGCGAAAAAATAGAAATTCAAACGAAAAATTTTTGTTGGATGATTTTTTACGATTTCAGTAAAGGCTTAACTCAACAGCAATGGATAGAATAGCTTCGAACAACTTTTGGTAATGAAACATCATCAGAAAAGACTGTTTACAATTGGTTTGCAGAACTTCGTCGTAGTTGTGCATCCGTCAGTGATGTATTTTATGAACATCGACCAAAATCGCTTGTTATTCCAAAAAAAAAAAAAAAAAAAAAAAAACACCGATGCTGTGAGCAATATGATTGAAGAAGATCGGCGTGAGACTTACATTGAGATAGTGGCATTTTTAAGCATATCGAAGACTGCAGTACATTCGATTTTTAGATAAACATTTAGCTGTGAAAAAAATGTGTTCCCAATGGATTCCACATAATTTGACCGAAATTTATTTAAAGAAGGCTCGTGTTAATTGGTGTAATGAAATGATCAAAAAATTGCACCAAGGAACTGCAAAATCCGTATACAACATCGTAACAGGTGGTTAAACTTGGGTAAACGAGGTAGGTGGTATCCACAATATTCGGGACTGGTGCTGCCCTTTCGACAGTAGTTGCAGTAGAGTTTTGTACCGCTAGGTGGCAATACTAGCACATCATATGAGTGAGTGTTTAAAGTTTCATGCAGCTGGATAGATGTGCTGAGATTCTATAGTACTTTTCATGATACTCTGTGTGCAATGTGTGGCGATTTTACGATTAGAAATCAAATTATTTGCAAATCTCGGGGAAAAAGCTACGGAGACCCTCGCAAAGATTCAACAAGTATTTGGGGGACAAAGCATGAGCCGTACACGTGTATTTGAGGGGCATGCTCGGTTCAGGGCCGGCCGTACAGCTATTGAAGACGATGCTCACACCGGTAGGCCCATGAGCTGCACAACGTCTGACATTGTTGCCAAAGTTCAACAACTCGTTCGTGAGGATCGACGTCGAACCATTGAAGACCTTGTTCATGAAGTGGGAATTGGTTATGGGACATACCAACGAATTTTAACTGATGAATTGGGCATGCATCGTGTCGCCGCAAAATTTGTGCCAAGGATCCTGACTACTGATCAGAAAGCGCAGCGTGTTGAAGTTTGCACTGAGCTTCGTCAGGCCTTATTCGCTTACCCAACCTTCTTGTCCAGGGTCATCTGGAGTCATCCAGGGAAAGCTGGATTTACGCATATGACCCTGAGACAAAACAACAATCCTCCCAGTGGAAGAGCCTGAACTCACAAAAACAAAACAAACAAAAAAAAAAACAAACAAAAAAAAAAAGCGGGACAAGTGAAGAACAAATTCAAGAGTATGCTCCTCATTTTCTTTGATACCAAGGGGATTGTGCACAAAGAATTCGTCCCACCAAATCAAACCGTGAATTCCACGTACTACTGTGATATTTTGCGACGGCTCCCTGAAAATGTGTGGAGAGGACGGCCCGAATTTTGGCGACAAGGAAACTGGCTGTTGCATCACGACAATGTGCCCTGCCACACTTCCTTGTTCACCAGGAGCTTTTTGGACGAAAACAACATGATGGGTGTCCCCGACTCACCGTATTCGCCTAATTTGGCACCCTACGACTTTGCTCTATTCCCCAAACTGAAAATCAAGTTGAAAGGACGTCGGTTTGCCACAATTGAGAGGATTCAAGGAGAAACGCTGTCTGTGCTAAACACCCTCAAAGAACACGACTTCCAAGATGCACTTGGAAAATGGCAGAATCGCTGGGACCGGGGTGACGGCGGTCATTGGTCTCAAAGTAATTTTTTTGACCAAATGGCAGCATCAGTCCCGGACATTCTGGACACCACCTCGTGTTCGTATGGACCTAAAACTAAACAACAATTCACTGTTTGGGTATTTCAAGATGAACCAAATCCTACAAAAGTTGTTTGTTCATGAAGCACTTCCAAGAAAATGTCATTTGTTACGTCGGTTGTACTGAATATGTAGCAACTATTCTTTTAGAGGATCGAAGAACAGTTAATGCTGAATGGTGTACAATAATTTGTTTGTCAGAAGTAATCGCCGAAATGGAGAAAAACAACCGAAAACGTTGCATCATTTTCATCATGACAATGTCAGCTCACACAGCACACCAAACAATTGATTATTTGAAGGGAAAAAAACATGCAATTAATGTCTCATTCATACAATTTATCGCCTAATGACTTCTTTTTGTTCCCGAATACGGAACAAAAAATTCACGGGCAGCTTTTATGATCTCAAGAAGCCTTGAAGCCTTTAAAAACCCATGTTTTTGAGATACCGACTTCAGAGTGGTAAAAATATTTTGAGAATTGGTTTGAATGCATGCAAAACTGAATATATCTTAAACGAAAATATTTTGAAAAGCAATAATACAATGTGTCTAATTCTTTCTTACCATTGGTAACAACTTAAAAGGCAGCCCTTGTAAAAGAGATATTAAAAACATTTGTGACTTCATTTTTAAGATACAGAATAAAAAAATGGTACTATTGAAGAAGCTTGTACTAAATAAGGACTCTAATGCAAGAGAAAACCCAAATTCCTCTCCGAGAAGACACTTTCGCTGTGTAATACTGTATGAATGTTCTGAGTAACACGCAATTCATTTGTCAGATTAATACCGCCGGCTAGGATCCCATGGTTCTCGTGTTCTGTAACCACTATTTTAATCACTGTATTCCCGATGCTTTGTTCCGCAGCTCTTGCTGTTCGAGAACGCCTTAAACAATTCCAACGGCGACAGTTATTGCTTCAGATGTGAATAAAGGCATATCACATAAGAATATTCTTGTACCTTAAAACATCTTTAACTTTACGATTAAGTGTGTACGCTTCAAAGCTGAAAGTCGAGTTTAATAAATTTAATCACTGTGGGAAATTAACAAATATTGTAAATAATGGAATTTGAATGTAAATCAAGAGAAGACTCTTTCGCATTTAATGAGGAAAAATGAAGAGTTGAGGAGAGGTAGTTTGAAATTTTAACAGTTACTCGTAAAATAGACGGGTGGGAAATGGGAGTAGGAAAGGAAATAAGTTTAGCAAAAGGGAAAGGAATGTAAATGTAAAGTACTTAATATAAACGTGAAATACCATGGTGACTGAGGCCAAAATGTTATATGATATTCAAGTATGGGGATTAGATAAAGGGTGGGGATTTGTAGATTCTATAGGGAAATTTTAGATCTATGAAGTGTAATTGCAAAGGGAGTAGCTTAAATTGAATTGGGAAGAGTGACAAGAAAATGTATGATTATGGATAGGGCTCTTAAATATTGGTTTATAATCCTGAATTTAGAAAAAAGAAATTTGTTAAGAAAATGAGTTTAAAAACAGTGGATTTAGTAACAACTTAGAAATGAGTTGGGGGGAAATATGGAGAAAAAGAGATAACAATGAAATTAATTTTGGGAATTGTTAAGAAGGAGATTTGAGGATATTAAAATAAAAGAAAAAACTGTTCAGTGAAATAGCACACAAAACATATCTAGTATTTTATAATTCAATATTCAATAAAAAAATACTTGGGAAAAGGATATACTGAGGGTGCCAAAAAATATATACACACTTTCACAGTAAATATCTTTTTAATATATTTCAAAGTTGAACCGAAAAACAACAACAATGTTCTGTAAACAGGTGTGACTCACATTACGTTATGCTAGCGTTGCTACAACAAAATGGAGCCAAAATTATTGTTTGAACAGCGGAAAGCAATTTTAAGTGGTATTGGAAAACCGAGAATGTTGTTGAAGGCAATGGAGATGGTGTACAGAACAGAACCGTCAACGCGAGTAACAATTGCTCGCATTGGAGACACATTTGAGACTTATTGTACCGTATGCGATGTTCACAAGGGCGGATCTGGGAGACCTCGCACAGCAACAAGCCCCGCATCATCGGCTATGGTTTTGGAACGTTTTGAGCACTCGCGGCAGAAATCTATAGAGCAATGTGCATGTGAGACAGGAATTAGCAGAACCAGCGTACATCGTATTATTAAAACAGCAAAGTTGAAATTTTTCATCCCAAGACTTTTGGATGCATTAAATGAAGATGATCCTGATCGGAGAATGCAGTTCTGAGGATGGTTTCAGAACTTGATGTAAGAAGATAAGGCCTTCGTAGGGAAAGTTGTTTGGTCCGTTGAGGCCAATTTAATTGAATGGAACTGTTAATCGGCATAACTGTGTTTACTGGTGTGCAAACAATCCGCATGCTATTTAGGAAAAGGCTGTTAATTTACCTGGAATTAAAATGATGTGGGTTGTCATTTAGGAGACTAATTGAACCATTCTTTTGTGAAAGAACAGCAATTGAACCAGTGTATGTGAACATCATTCGTACCCGCCATTCATACACTCTATGGAAATGAAGAATTTTACTTCCAACAGAATGGTGCACCACCACATTACAACCGAGTGCGTACCTTGATGACAATCTCCAAAACACTGGATAGGACGAACAGATCGGATTGAGTTCTCCGGATATAACTCCGTTGGATTTCTACCTATGGGGAACTCTTAAGGATGTTGTATATCGTAGAAAACCAGCTACACTGACAGCACTTCGGGAAGAAATTGAAACGGCATGTGCTGCAATCGCTGAGGACACTTTCGCAAACGCTGCTCAATTAGTAGTTCAACGTTCTCAGAAGTGTATCGACGCCGATAGTGGGCATTTTGAGCAACTGTTTTGAAGAAACTAAAATACTGAGTGTGTGTACGAATAGCGGTTTTCGCTATAACTATCGGTTACGAAGGAAGTCTGGAATTCCATTCCCACCAGAACTGTCGCCTTGTTGAGCTTTTTTTCCAAGTTATCCTCATTTCTCATAAAGGGTAAATGCCGGAGAGGGGCCCTGAGTATAACTTAGGCCTGGAACGCTTCTTTGCTTAAAAATACCCTTCCTCGTCTTATTTAATCCTATGTGCCACCTATAGTGCCTCAGCAATAAATATTAATAAAAAATACGTTTACCATCACTGATCGAGAAACAGACGCAATCTTCTGATGACTGTCATGCTTGAAGACTTCCAAGATGCATGGCCTTGTCCTGTTTGTTTTGTATATAAATTACTTTTAAAGATAAAGATCGCACAAAGTGAGGCCTGGGCATCGACATGGCCACACATTAATACTAATAACTGAAATGCCTCTCAAAAATGGAATTTAAGCTATCAGTGTTTTCATGGTGGAGATACAGAAGGACCTGGTAACAAATTTTCTCTGTTAGGAATCAATCCTAGGTCCGCCTCAGCAATACTGTACACATACTTATTCGGCTTAGTTGTAGCGTTATGCTTTACAATTCGCAGTAAGAGTATTACTATGACAATACTTTAACGAGTACCTGTTTTTACTATGACAACGGAGAGCATTGTTTATCTCTTCAATGAAATTTGTGTCACTAACGAGCGTGGCATGGGCCCAAAGTTGTATGCCTGTCAGGAGGAGGCTGTTAAGCGAATGAGAAGAGATCACTTGCTAAAGCTGTATGGAAATATTTGCTTCTAATTATTTTATTTATTTTATCTACATTTTATCTCTTATAGCTTTTGTTAGGGTACTTTATGGAACGAAGATGTGAAATAAAATGGTAAATGCTTCAGAAATAAATGCATCGTTCCTCCAGAACCATCAGCCTCTCTTACTTCCGAGTTAAAATCTTTTTTTAATCTAAATACATTCTTGGTTGTTTTCCCCTATATTATAGTTCAACAGAAATTTCCAATCTTGTCGGCGTACTTTCCGTATTATTTTAGACAAAACTAACCCTCAGACATCTCACTGGAAAAGTTCATATCCTAAGGCGTAGCGCGTGATCAAGTTCAATAAAATCTGCAGCAAAGAACCAAACTTTTAAAGAATAAAGTGAATGACCCATTTTGGCGCTGCGGTCGAGCGGTGTGAAGTATTGATGTCAGGTAAGCTACCAGAGGCTTGGGGCATTAGGTCCGTCGCCATGGAGATGGAATACATTAATAACAGACAGTCAACAGGTCGTTACTCTGCGAACACAATAGTAACGCCTGATAAACAAACCATACATCGATATTACATACCTAAGCACTGATGGTAATAATTATCTGAGCTATCATGTATGTACCTACCATTAGACATGTTCCTAGTACAGCTTGGGAACATTATAAATCGTTACGTCCTGCAACGCTTTGACAAAGCGCCTAACGTGATGCCACAGTTTATGGTAAAATTCAATGTGATATGCTTTTATGCAATAGTATTTCCGAAATTCTTTAGGAAACTAAAACAGAAGTCTAGAATATTCATAAATTAAAATTAATTTCAAAGTAATTATTGATTAAAACGGCAATAATAATAATAATAATAATAATAATAATAATAATAATAATAATAATAATAAATTTTATATGTTTTGATTTCATCATCACATACTTTGAACTTTCGACCAAAATGCCCTGTTTCTTCTCCTGAAATATAACACTTGCTCCTTCCATCATGATCAGCTCACTGTTTCGAAATGTCTTCTAGTAGTATACTACACGGATCACAACGCCCTGGACATCTATAGATGCCAACTGTAACGAAATCGCAAATTTAGACAAGAAGGTCTAAACCATCGTAGAGAACTTTTGTCTAAATGAGACGTTCTCCTTCATACACTCACATTGCAGTTGAAACTCTTTACATCATTCGGAGAGTGCATTTCAGATCTTACATCCCCCATACAGCCCTGACCTTACTCTCAAATTATTGTGTGTTTGTGCCCCTGAAGAGCTCTTTGAGCTTTAGGAATGATTATGGGGTCGAAGAAATGCGTTCCTGGCTGCAAGCACAATCCATTTTTTTTCCAGTGGAATACAAAAAACTGGTGGTAACCAAAAGAGAATTGTATTAAAAAGGAGTTTTACTATTACTTTTTAAAAACCTTCGAGTTATTCTATTTTATATGATTCTTAAAATATATTGCCAAAAAAAAAGTGAATAAGGGAGACATTCTTGAGAGAATAACTATAAATAATATGATGTGGTTAGAAGAGTTATATTTTCCACAATGTTAAAAATATTTGACGAAATTAAAAAAAACTTGTTCGCAGAATAGAGTGAGAGTAGTATATTTTATAAATATTACAATCTAGCATTTAAAAAGAAAAGGATAAGTATATGCTTAGGTAACATTAACAAACGGTTATATGCTCGTAAGCACTTAACTTGAAAAGTTGTATTTCGTCGTTTCATTTTATCTCGTCTATTATATTATACACACTTCAACAATGAGAAATAATATCACATAGCAAAGTTCATTCAATAATAACTACACATTACTATACAAGTTGTAAATTTTTGAAGAAAATCCATTCAATTGCATATTAGATATTTCAACATGTAATATCCAATGTGTTTGCTTAAAAGTTATTTATTTTTATTTCCTTTCCGTCAAGGATCGCACTTTTTCTGCATTTCTCTGGTTTTATTCCAATTTCGTTAGCTTACACCTATAGATGTCAGACACGCTGATTAGCCCAATGCCTCGAGTGCCATCTAGTAGCATACTAAGGTAAAACGCCGGAAAATATGTCCATGAATCTCTTTAAGAGGTATTTAACTTGTCATGAGTCTGTGACAGAGGACGGTCATGACTTAACGCTCCTCCCGGAGAATTTACATTCGAGATTTGCAGAAATTCAATCGATCTGTAGCGGGTTTGAATTCGCTATCTTTGTGATCCCGAGGCCCACCTAAAATCCTCCTCTCCCTCCTCTGTGGCACGGCATCTGGCCTTGATCTGTCGCAGTGACCGCTGCGTCCTCTACCTTCGTCCTGCGACATCATTGATAGAGGACAGTATTGCAGAGAGCATGTGATCACGATCGCGGTCGCCAATCACGAGGCTTTCGAGATCTAATATCTAAAATACACATAATTATAATAATAATTCATCGAACATTTAACTGAAAAAGTAATAGTGAAGAACAATTTATTTAAAGTAATAACTACAATAACTACCAATGTAAATAAAATTATGTGTATAATAAATAATTTTAGAAATATTAGGTGAATTGAATACGTAAAATTAATTACTAGCAACTTTGAAGTTACGAAACACCATCCACAAAGAGCATGGACACTGCTTTAATGACTAAATTAAAATATTTAAGAAAGTATAAATTATTACCCAAATAGGACAATATACTTATTTTTAAGAACCCAGCTCTTCTAAGGGTTAAAAGGCCAGTAATGCACAACAAAAATAATATAATTAGTGACGAACTAGGGGAATTCTACTTGTAAAATTATGTTCACCAAGATGAATGTTGAGCATTCTAAAAAACAAAACGAAACTTGTTGTGTATACCCATGTAATAGTGTATATTGTTTTATACGTAATAACTTCTGTGCCTTCTGGCAGTTTATAACGGTGGGAAACCTCCTCCTCTGTTTCACGATATTCACCGACTAAATCTGCAGCGATATGTCACCCTCGGTATAGCTCATAAAACTCTGTTAGGAATATTTCCTGCTATAATCAGCACGATTTGTCATTGTACATAAGCAGCGCATCCGCCAAGAGATTTATAGTTCTTAACTACGTTACATATGGCGCCTCTTGAAGATTCCATGATCTGGATATGTTGAATAATGGCTAAGACCGCAGGGCGAGGCCCTGTTCACTTGAACTTACATGTAGCCGAAGGGTGGCAAACTTAGCATGGGAAATTTTACAAAAATAAATTACGTAAAACTTAAGTTACAATTTGAGAGTGTTGCATTTGACTCCTTTGACTACCGCAATATGACAGACGCGAAACATTAAAAACAACTGACATTCTTAAACCACGAGAATAATATCAAAGCATGATAGTTTACGTGGTAGTTTGAATATTTTTACACTCTTCACACCACTCACAGTCATTCAGAAATCTATCTGTGTTTTCATTAATAATCTTGTACATTTTTTATTGTTGCAAAGGCCCACAACACCAAGTTAGAAAATGCCTCCATAGTGCTGTTCGCTAATCTCTAGCCTTTCGCTTTAATTACAGTTTTACTATTGTGTACATGGTTACTATAAGATTGTTGTCAATAGTCTCCAAAGTTTTTAAACTGAGAGGAATGTGTCTTTGAGATCTCAAGGAATAAACTTTTAAGTGATGCACTCGATTCCCATGCTATACGACGCTACCAATACGTGCAAAGTAGTCATTTGGATGTTCTTACCTCAATGGTGAACAGCGAAAAACCATGTGCATACATTTGGCTACTCTTTTAAGCCACTGTTGTTGTAAAATGCTTCAAAATGTTATTCATATACATGTGGAGGAGAAAAAAAAGAAAACATTCTGGAGTTCTATGACACCCGTATTGATTGCGTCATTATCAACGTGACTGATGCGCACAGCTAGGATCAATTTTGATTTGGATTAATTATGGTCGTTCTTTAACATCTCAGGTCATCAGCATCCCATTCAATTCAGGGTGTGAAATGGCCGAAAATATTTCGTCAGAGGTCTTTTCTTTCAGGCTTGAGGTTCTTTTTCGTGCTGTAAATGTACGACATGGGACCCACGGGTTTACTTCCCTTCCGAAGAAGGCCATACTTAGGATTCTTACGCCCGAAAAAATCCATCGATCCTTGCCGGGTTTGAACCCGCGATCTTGGGTTTAGAAGGCATTACACCACCAGGACCGACTCTAGGATCAGTTGAAGCAATTCATGGCATAATAGACTTTGACCACACTGCTCAAGATTAAGCAAAAGAAGAATACCTCTCTATCTCTAATACATTTTAATGCTGAATTCATGTGTTCTATTAGAATTTTCTATCAGGCATGATTAGACAAGGTTGAATCTAAATCAGAATTGGTGAAATTGCAACTTTAAAATAAACCATTAGTAGAATGAAGGATATTGAATTTTTATTTTTTTTTAATAGCATTTAACTACTGAGGCATCACATGCGGTGGACAATGATGATACATGAGATGAAATGATAAATTGGGAAAGACTTTTTAAAGTAAAAAAAAACATTCCAGTTCTCAGTTTAGGGTATCTCCCCGGCATTTACCATTTATGAGGACTGAAAAAAACCTGAAGGAAAAAAAAAAAACCTCAGTCAGGGAGGTCGGTCCTGCTGGAAATCGAACTCCAGACCTTCCGCTCACCGCGTCTTAAGGACCTGGGCTACCCTTGGCGGTAAGAGTATTGGGTGTTTGTGGTGTTGTGATTGATAGAAGAATATGAAGTGATGCCCTTTTAAGATTTCCCCTACATTAACAGAAGGCTCACCTATGTGTTACCATTTTCATTTAATTTTTATTGTTTATCGCCTATCTCTAGTTGTGCTTTTTATTTCAACTTTCTCAACAATAACAAGATGCTGTGTTATGCTAAACCACACAGTATCAGCAATGTACAAGTTTATTCATGCCGTGGCATGTTGAATACAAACATGCTCTATTGGTAGAGAGCCAGCTTGTAATACGCCTATGAGCACGACGTTGTACAATTTTTTATTATTTTGTTTCTCTTTACGCTACTAAGCCGTGTTATGTATATTTCAATTTTTATTAATGTACTAACTTTTCAACAATACCAACACAATCATCACAATTTCTGCCACTTGTGCTATGAACAATTTCAAAATCCTAAAAATTAAAATTCACAAACTGTACTTCGGATGCAAAGTAGGTGGGTGGTGTTGATAGAATTTTAGCTCCTCATTGGTTTCTCACAGGATAGAAAAATGGCTCATCATACGCCATTTGAAATAGATATACCTGTGATTTGGAGGAAATCTAAGAATCATTCAACTAATATTATTTCTATGCAAACTCAATCTTCCAGGCTGTAAGCCAGTGGCCAAAAGATATTTCTCTCCATCTGTCCAGATGTTTCGTTTACGGTAGTCGTGGAAGAAACGCCTGGAAAGACGAAGGAGAAGAATCACATTTACAGACTGGAAGAGTCAGGTTGCATAGTTGACAAAGACAGTGAAAGCCTACGTTCTACAATTCTATTTGTGTTAGAAAAAAAATACTACAGAAATAACTTCCAAAACGAATGTACAGTGAAACTATTCTAATTTACCTGAGTGTCTAGCAAGGACTCTCGATTGGGTGGCATTATGCAATGATTAATTAGACTACAGTGTAAATCATGTTGAACAAGCCAAAACCATCTAAAAGTGATTGAACATGTGAAACTCAATTTTTAATTTTAAAGAAATCTAAACGATTTGATACGTGATTTAAAATGGCAATAAATTACAAATATTTGTCGTAGTTTTCTTAGAAACTAAATATCAGAAAGTTATATTCTGAAGTCATATAAATATATGGTATTCAACATATATTTGAAACTCTATTTTGGAACTTCCACTTGGATATTTCTCTCCAAAATCATTAGGTTTTAAGTCAGTAGGATGACAAATCAAACAACTCTTGTAGACAAAATTCATCAGAAAAGCATGACGTACAACTCTTGAACATGTCAGAATATGATGTATTTTGTTATTTAGAATTATTTAAGTACTTAAATCTGCAAAACTTCAAATGCACATGTATCCTAGAAAAAAACTCTGCCTAATGAAACAGATATGAGAGCATGTTCTACTGTGAGTTTAGATCCACATGATTTTGTTTTTGTGATAAAGTGAAAGCCTGATTTTGTAGACCTGTGTATTATTTTGGAAGGGTTTTATCATTTTTATATCTATTATATTTGCTTTAGTAATTTTTTCGCTAGTTCACTAATGAATATAACATTTCTCTTGAATGAAGAATGGTAAAAAGGCAATTCACCTTGCGGTTACAGTTAATACTACAGTTACATTGCGTATAAAGTAATAATATGCATTTTGTATTTGCAGCTCCTTTTGATTATAATATGAACCAAACATATAGTATTTCAAGTTATTTTCTGTTTAAGAATATTGACAGTAAATTTATCTCTTAGATTTTGGAAACTGCCTTTTCCACTCCTCGTAAAGCGCAATCCATCACCTTAGAAAAAAGCAAAAACTCTAAAACGTTATACGGGTTATATTTTTGTTAGGTAAAGTAAAACAATGACGTTAATATATCAAAACATAAAAAATAAAATTTCTTAAACTCGAGTAACAAATAATTTGTAAACAACATTCAAAATAAAAACAAAAAATAATATATTACCTTGATAATTTTAAATTGTTTCGTCAATTATTTGGATAAAATAAACAAACAATATTTAAAAACAAGTACTTGTAAATGATATAATATTAAAAAAAGAAGTTAAAAAATCCTTTCCCAAAATATAATTTCATCTCATGTATCATCAATGTCCACCGCCTGTGGTGCCTCAGTAGTAAAAACGGGTGTTAAACTCCGTTCAAAAAAGTGTTCTTTACAGTAACTAAAAACTGAACTAAGGAAATAGAATTTTCAAGTTTTGCTCTTCTAAAAATAAATGTATATTATTTTCAAAACAAAAGAAATTGCATGTGCAGCCAATGATTTATTTAAACGGTAAAATATTACTAGTGGTAAATACTATTTATTTGTTTTATTTATGGACGGTCTTTAACATCTCAGGTCATCAGAGTCCCATTCAACTCAGGGCGTGAAACGGCCGACAAATTTTGCTCAGAGGCCTCTCTTTCAGGCTTGAGGTTCTTCATCGTGCCGTAAATGTACGACACGGGACCCACGGCTTTACTTCCCTTCCGAAGGAAGCCATTCATGCGATTTTTACACCCGAAAAATCAATTGACCCTGGCTGGGATCAAATCCGTGATATTGGGTTTAGGAGGCAAGTATGGTTACCTTACACCATCAGGACCGACATGGTAAATACAATGAAACTATTAGGACTCATATTCGAAATGGGCCCCACAAATAACTGCTCTCGAGAAAGATTGCATAAGACAAATCATCATCCTAAAAACGCCTGCAGCCAGGGAAACAGACTTTAAGACATTGTGAAAACTTACTGAACCATTATACGCCCTAAATTGGATTATGAAGTATAATATATAACTCTGCGAAACCATTTATACTAAATAGGCTCAATACAATGCACTCCGCGTTGTTTTAGGAGCATTTTGAACCAGCCTGATCACTGATTTAGAGATTGAAACAAACGAATCTGGCCTTGAAATAAGAAGAAAAAAAGCTGAGTAGCTTTGCAGTCTTACCTAGTTTATACACCTACATTTTTCCTAAAGAAAATTCACAAAAGAAGCACCCAGTAGAAACACAATCTCCATGCCATGCCATGCCATTCCCTAACATTTCATGACTTGAAACCAAACATTGATATTCTTCCACGGGGAATTGTGTTGCCGTAAATTAATATGGGAATGTCATATTTGGCGATTAAAACTTATACAATTAATCTCACATATCAACAGTTAATAAAAGAACGATGGCATCAGTATCCAAATTATCCCCAAACATACACCGATGGATCACAGACTGAAAACGGCTGTGCTTTACCCTGATCACACAATGCTATACACATTACTATCTCTATAGTTCGTATTTGCATTTAGTTATATACTACAGTAAAGCATTTCAATATATTTCAACAAAGTGTAAAACTAAATTTTGTCTAATTCGCTGTGATTCTTAATCCAGCATACACTATTGAAGACATCTAATATATATGAATTATGATGACACAAGGGAGAAAAATAACTCACATCAGGGCATGTTAGGAAACGAACATACAGATTCAGCAGCAAAGGAACCTACAAAATAAATAATACTACAACAAAATGCCACAAAATACATCACCAGAAGCATCTATAATTACTGGCTTGGACACAACAGATAAGAAATAAAACAGAATTCAATAACAACATATTTACTGCAGAAATTGAATCGTAAGGACCGAATCACCATTACTAGACGTGGGATTTGACATACTAAACTAACACACTCACATCTACTGAATAAAACAGCTCATACTGTCACAGCGCCATCTCTGTACGAAACATACTTTCTTAATGTCCACAATATCAACTTCAAAGAGCACAATATAATCTACCAGGTCTTCAAGAAAATCTCAATCATCCGTCTCAGAGTAAACTCTGTTTAAATTCTTAAATCATGAAATGTAATGTAATACCTGTATTATTAATGTTAACCATCTACCATATAACATTGTAATTTATGTAATTTACATAGTCGCGATATGACTACCAATGTAAGTTAAAGCTACATAAAATAAACAAATAGAAAAATATTTAAATTTGTATATTTATCATAACTCGTAAGAGATATGTACATTTGCAGTAAATTATTTTACCTCACAAGCCAAGTTTTCAGTCTCCTGTGGTTCTATTAAAAGTTTGAAATCTCTTGGGTCTTTTAGTGAGCACATTTTCCCGGCTCGCTTTCGTCTTAGTGCTGAATTATCAGTTTCCTTGATGTCAAACAACCTGTAAATAATAAAACTTCTTTAGAACATTGAAGACTAGTAATGTAACATCTTCGTAGATCTAGATGATTAAAACAGCGGTTAAAAAATGCGTTAACTCTTTAGGTTCACAATAATCGCTGTTTGACGTGCATTCTAAATTAACCAGTTTGTCACCCATATACATGAGTACAGCTCGCTATATCCTGCTACACGGTTTACAATTACTTAAACGGTAATTGCAAATTCAACCTTAATCACGCTGTCACTCTGCCCTACTGCAAAAGACAACGAAATTATATACCATGTACTCAAAGTCAATATCTGCTTAAATTAAAACGTCTTACAGGGACTTTGTTTGAGAAGGAAAAGACGAGGTGATATAGAGAAGGCATTGTAAACCGTGCTAATGTTGTGTAATCATAAAGTACAGAAAATGTCTTGCATTATACGTCTGAAGTAATGCGTGGACGCAACATAAATGCCATTCAGCGAGATGTAACTTAAGTTAGCACTCCTAAAGTTATCTCGCTAGAATACTAATGAACGCTTGTGCAAGTGTTTCGTTTTGTTACAAGACGAAAGTCAGTTGAAATGTTCTCGGAACGACCCAAACTAATTACCTATCAAAATCCGCCATGTTTCGCAGAGACAGCTGTGCTATAATGCTTCGCTTGGTGAAGGGGTAGTAGTTTGTTGCAATGCAGACAATGGCATTAATCGAAAAAAATCTTTGTAAAGAAGGGCATGACAGAAACATAAATTTATCAACACATGTCAAATACTCTAATACTCAAATACTCTGTGCCATTATTTTCAAGTATTTCAAAGTGTACAACTGAGTTAAAACGTGGTCGTTAGAGCTTAAAAGATGGTAAGGGACGAAAATCTGCCGCCATACAGGAAATTGTCGAAGAAGTGCATGAATCGCCGATTAAAGGTGTAGAAATTACGGAAGCTATAGGAATTTTAGGCAAATGAGTATTTTATTGGACTGAGGAATTTATGCAAGAGAAGTTTCGCGCCTGTTGACACCCGGTCAAAAGCGAATAGAATACAACTCTGTGAACAAAGTTTGGCCCATTTTCAGAGAGATAAACATTATTTAATCCCTCGATTTGTGGCCAGCGATGTAACAGGTATGCACTACTACATACTAAAGAAAAAAAAAAAAAGAAAGAAATAAATAGAAGCACAAAGGTTCTACACCGCCAAAGAAGGAGAAGGTGAAGGTGGAAAAAGCATATAAAATTCTGTAAACAGCGATATATAAAAACAAAACTAAGTAAATGCGTCAAGCAAGCTGTAAAGATAATGACCTAAGTTTTTTAGGATGCTAAAGGTATGCTACTGATGAAGTAGGTTCCTAGTGAATCTTCTATCTGGAACATCCCATGGGCCAGCTAAAGGCAAATATACCCCAGAAAATCTGCATCTGTCCTTATTTGTGTGGAAAAAGAATCTAGGGATCATATTCTGGCATATTGCAAGGGTACGGAAGAATGCTGAAAGAGATATCTACCGGTTGCATTTGTTAACAGGCAGAGAGGACAGTGGCAGTGATGGACTTCCTTGGCAGATAGGAAGAAAGAGGAGGGAGTGGATAGTTTTTTTAAACAAAGTGAGACAGCTCAGATCGGAATAGGCAGACAATGGGTAGGGGGGTAGAGGAACACGAGTCACAATATTTTTGGAATTATTTGTACATATATGTGTGTGGGATTGTAAGTTATTTTATTTATGTATTTCGGGATTTTTTCTATTATATATTTTTCACTTATTTATTTCATTATCTATATATATATATATATATATATACCATTTGTCTCTTAAGAGTTAGATATTAGTTTAAGCAAATTTCAAACATTTCCTGGTGTATTGAGAAAATATGTACGGTCCCATGATCCGTGCGACATGAATGAACTGGATCTGTAACAAATATATTTACTGAATAAATTCACCACTACTACTATATACTAGAAAAGAACAGGTTTTTTAAAGATGAAAGTTATATTGCTCGCAATAATGAAAAATCAACCCATTGGCCTATGATTATCTACGACATTGTTCTTATTCTCCAAATTTGATTTTCTGAGTTCCGTATCTTCCCAAATTGTTTGCTGTAATTACACTTTTTATGAAGAACTTACAGCATCAATTGAATAATATTTTGTAGTTCTGTAACAATCTGACTTTGGTGATGGGATAAAGACTTTAGTTGTTTGATACAGTATAAATATCAAGGGGAAAATAAGAATGATATCAAAATAGCGTGTTTCACTCCGAAAAAAATTAAATGATTGTATTTTATCTTCTTATACCTTACACCATCACTTAAAAAAGTAATTCTAGGACATAATCGCTTTCGTTCTATAAATTTGGGATACTTAGCATTATTCAACTAAATGGGCTTGCTTTCACCTACTTAATAACTCTCAGCCTCTCCGAGATCTTCTGTGGTTATAGCCAAATATTGCTAGGAAAGATATCATATGACTTATTTCACTTGTTTCTGTTTTTCGAAATCAAGCACCACGGACTTGAGCTTAGTCGAGCAATACTAGACTGTTCAATTTCCAATTTTAATTTCCTGGATTACTTCCGATGTATCTGCTATATCGTCCATCGAAAATACGACATGCTCTTCCGCAATTTTGTTTTGGCTGTTTTATTTTCAATTGTGTGGAGGGAAGGAGAGAACGGTGGCTTTATCCGACTGCGTTTACGGCGGTGGACAAATTATTGTATTATGCAACTTTCTATCTTTGTGTTTGTATTGGTGTATTGTTTTGCTATTCCGAACGGCAAGTTTTTTTGCTATTTCAGTTTATGTTAACATTTTCATTGTATTGAGATTTATGATTAATTAAACTTTCATTTCACTAAAAGCTCCTTTTGTACCTATTTTCTACATCACAGTTTTAGATGTTGAACCTGGATTGGTTCAAATATTTGCATGTTAAATCCTAATTTGATTAACTCTTGTTTGCAATTCACGTAGTCTATTAAATAATATTTTGTTTAGTGTGTCGTCTTTTCTATTTGTATATGCTGCTAGATAAACGGTGTTTGGATGCTGTCTTTTCACTGATGAAGTGAAAATATACATTTTTCAGTTGAGGTTAGAAAATAATTATATGACAACATAAACAAATGCTGATCAATGTGATCTACGATGAAAATGCATGTAACGCAATCATATGACTAATCAATAATGATAACCTGGTTACACTGCTATAAAACGAAAAGATCCGTGTGTTTGATGACAATAACGTTATGAACGCACAGCTAGAGTAACAAATTTAAATTCCACTGCGATCTAATTATCGAGAGCAGATATACGTGCTAACTAGACCTTCTCTGTACTGCCGTATGGGTGTTCAGGAATTGCTAATATTAACGTAACGTTAGTAAGCTCAAAATAAAATTATTAGCAAACCACAGATGTGAAGCAAGATGACAGGCACTAGAGTTTCGTAAAAGTTGAATGATTGAATGATTTATTTATTTATAGACGCTCTTTAACATCTCAGGTCATCAGAGTCCCATTCAACTCAGGGCGTGAAACGACCGACAAATTTTGCTCAGAGGCCTCTCTTTCAGGCTTAAGGTTCTTTTTCGTGCCGTAAATGTACGACGTGGGACCCACGGTTTTACTTCCCTTCCGAAGGAAGCCATACTTAGGATTTTTACGCCCTAAAAATCCATCGGTTCTGGCCGGGTTCGAACCCGCGATCTTGGGTTTCGTAAAAGTGACGAAACAGCCACCAAAATATAATATACATAAGTGGACATATAGTTTAAATCCATTTTTATAAAATAATGGCTTGTCATAAGTTCAATTTATATGCTGTTCACTGGCAACAATGCGCATTTTTCGGCAGCGAAATGCGTAGGCTAGGGCTCGCCTGGCTTAATTTTCTCATTACTTATGAGAAAACCCATTCTCTGCATTTATTTACTTAAAAATCAAAGACAGAACCGAATCATAATTTAGAATACAGATCTGTACTATCAAGCGCAATATATCACGGCTAATGAAAAGCAGCTTTGTTAGTCTTAATCAGAAATTTACATTAAAGAGTAATATTGTGTTATCACATATCGTTAGTTATTATTGATGATTTTGTGTGTTCTATATACGTTTTAAAAGTTAATACTATGATTATTACAATTGTGTAAGGATACACCGCAATAAAAAGTCAAATGTTTAAAAATGAATATTCAATAGTTTGATTATATCTTTAAATTTAATTAACAGTAACGAACAACTTTAAAGAGAATCCGCGGTTAAGGAATGTTTAATAACTGCTGGTTGAGAATGTATATAAATATTTGAATAAATTAGTCTCCGATTGTTGAAAGATATCACACACATTTTTAATCTGTGCTTTCACCTTGAGGGATAATAATAATAATAATAATAATAATAATAATAATAATAATAATAATAATGATCACGCCAAAATGATCTAATGATATTGACGTGGTAGTGGTATTAATAATATTAACAACAACAACAATAATAATAATAATAATAATAATAATAATAATAATAATAATAATAATAATAATAATAATAATAATAAGCGAATGTTCCTAAGGACAAAGGCCTCCTACAAGAGGGTAGCTCTTATTCGCTAATTCGCATTAAAGTTGTGTACAGTGGTATTGCCCTGTATGTTACAATTTTGTTTATCAGATTTCACTCATTTTCGAAGTTGACGTTCAATGATTTTCATGTATTCCTGCATCTTGCTATTCTGGATCATTATAGACCTGCCTGTGCCGCGTAGAAGACCTCTCATCTCCTTCTTGGCCTGCATCTGTGTCTTTTTGCCTAAGCGCGTATCCCACACGATGGTCTTATACGTCCATCTGTCATCCTGCACACTCGCTATGTGGCCTCCTGATTTCACTTCCGTCTGGCGGCTCTTTCTGCGATGGCTATTTTTTTTTTTTTTTTTTTTTTTTTTTTTATAGATTTTGTCCCTTGTTGTTATTCCTAATATCCTCCGTTCCATTTTCCTTTGTTTTATTTGTGGTGCACTTGACTGTTTGTTTGTAGCCGACCACGTCTGGCTCTCGTACAGCATCAGTAAGATATATGTAGATTTCTACTGCTTCGAATATAAGCATTTTGCTTATTTTCCTGTCGGAGAGTATAAAATTTAGTATACATTTTTAGATTAGAGACGCTGGTTACTACAATCGTAACCGTCGGTTTCCGACGGAGGGTAGTTTTAGTAGCTTCATTTTTTAGTTTTTTGTTGGAATTTAAGTTTTAGTAGTTAAATTATAGCTGGCTATCAGTTATAGTTTTGTTTTGTTAGCTGGCTTCCAATTTAAGAACTTTTTGTATGTTTTATTTTGGAGTTTGATCTCATTTTTGTTTCGTTAATTTGTTTTTGTTTAATTAGTTATAGTTATAATCTGTAAAAATAATATAAAATAATGTGAGAAAGAAGAAAATATAATAAACTATAGAAACAGTAATATATGCCCTGGTATAGGCATCTAGGTGCCAGGACTATAGATATTATTATTATTATTATTATTATTATTATTATTATTATTATTATTATTATATTCATCATCATCATCATCATCATGTCGGGGAGTATAAATTGAAGGGACCAGAGAGTATTCCATGTTAAGGATATTCTTCTGTTTATCTCTTTTCCCTTCTTGTCCTTGGAGGAAATTAACTGTCCTCAGTATGCAGGTACATATGATAATGTATGAGCTTTAAATTTTTCTTTCGTCATTAATGATATTAATGCCCGTATGTTTACATAAAATAAACTATTTCAAACCTGTAGTGAATCTAAAATTTAAAACTCTACTTGATTTGTGATATACAACTTCAAAGATAGATTACTAAAGAGGAACACATGTCTTTATTCAGAATTAATCTTTGAATCATTGTACGAAAATATTTTATTCTGCTCAACTATATCGGATGCCCTTGCTACAAATACATTATAAAGCTTAGATCCCTAGTGCTGTTGACAGTGTCCGATAATTTTTAGTTCCCGTCAATGAGAATTATTTGCAAGAGATTATACGACTGAAAAAATTAATATATCATTATGAAATACCTCCGGTTCATCTTTGCGAAATCAAGTTTCCAGTTACAATAAGGATGATTGTTTATCTTTTTCGTAATTTTATCTCTCTGTATTATTCATCCGTCCTGGTGGTGTAGTGGTAACCACACTTGCCTTCTAAACCCAAATAGCTGGTTCAAACCCGATCAGGATCGATGGATTTTTTTCGGGCGTAAAAATCGTAAGTATGTCCTTCTTCGGAAGGGAAGTAAAGCCGTGGATCCCGTGTCGTAGATTTACGGCACGAAAAATAACCTCAAGCCTGAAAGAAGAGGCCTCTGAGCAAAATTTGACTGCCGTTTCACGCTCTGAATTGCACGGGACGCTGATGACCTGAGATGCTAAAGAGCGTCCGTAAATAAACTAAAACCATCATCATCTGTGTTATTCCAAATGAAATTGAATTGTTTTTCATAAATAGGTGAATAATTTATGAATATCCTTTTTATAATCTGCTTCACAAGTAAACGAGATTTTAAATAGCAGTACCGAGGAAAAGAAAACCGTCTTAAACTTGGATAATTACGAGTTATTTTTAATCAAATTCTTGATAATTTCTGAAAGAGTGTCAACTAAAGAAGTTATTTGGGAAAACTTCCAGCGCTGATAACATGCCTTCATTTAACAGTTACTTTATAATTTTCACCAGCTAAACTCGCTCTAAATGCTGAAATTAAATAATAAAACGTATTGGCAGGAAGGTGAAATGAAAGCAAAAATGAGCAAACGTTATATGAAACACATTTTCATGAGTAAAGCCCTAAAAAAGGCAAAACCTCATGCACACGGAGGATTATTTCGTTTCAAAAATGGGATGTTTGTCGTATTTCACTCACTTAGCATAGACACTGCAGACTGAAACGTTATCGACAACTGTATTACGTGCATGGCTGCCTTTATTCCTCCAGGTACGCAAAGAGGCAGCTCGACCTGCGAAATAAAAGCTAGCGTCAAAAGCAAGTCCCACAAAGCTACTTTTTATGTCAGATGTGCTGGGGGCGCTTGTACGAGTCAATAACAGCATATCACGCTGCGCAAATTTCACATGAATGCTCTCGCCTCATTTGTACTAGCCGAGTAAACCTACAAGACCTGACCGACGCTTAGGCCAGGCATCTTGTCAGATCTTTCAAACATAGAAAATGATTGTTAATAGCGTTATTCAAGATAGCCAAAGAATATGTAACATTGTACGGTACACTGGTTGTCATGAAATACATATACCTAGTAAGCAGGGTCAGTCGATCTATATAAACGCTGATGACCTGAGCTGTTAAAGAGCGTCCATAAATAAATCAAAATCAGTCGATCTATGCTTTCGTCTGGACTTATTACTGACGTCATATTGCTGTTGAATATCATAAAAGAACTACACAATGCACATGTGCAATGAAATCATACATTGCGGCTAGTGGTTAGTGACGTAACACGAAGCTATTCCTCAGTCACTCCAAGGCAGGTAGAAGGAGAAAATACTGGTGAGCAAACTTGCCCTATCTGGCCCGTCTCAAAAGTCTGACTTAGGCGGTATCGTTTGGGATTAGTATTTGGGAGTTTCCGCTTCACATCCCTTAGGGTCGACTATTCTGACTCTTGAGTTTTATCGTAGGTTTTCCTAGTTGCTTAGGCGAATGCTGGGAGGAATGGATTGCTTTCCAGGAATGTACCGTACCCATTTCATTTCAATTCGTTGGTTCTGTTACAGAGTCGAATGTGTCAGGCGAGTTGACTGGTGTTGTGTGCGGTTTAACAATAGCTTGCCTTTGGGAAGGTTTCTGCCTCTGCAGCTATTGGAAAGGGGCATTTCTGATGAGCTCAATCCTTAGAGGGGGCACCACCGGAATCGGTGCACTCGTTTGGAAACATTAATAGGAACTCCAGATATCTCCGTACCTCCCCACCCACTTCTTTCACTTCAATGAGGCAGGCCCAAACATCCAGCAGTTGAGTTCAACTAAAAACTGAAAACTGTTCCTCCGTCCCACCAATCCAAATCCGACAAACCTAACATACACCAATCATTTTAAAATGAATCAAGTGGGATTTCTAAGATTGGATTCAGGAATAAAGCCCGTATTAATATATTCTGCCAATTGAATGGTAATTGTTGTTAAAGTGTTACCTTAAGCTTTTACGTTTGGCTATTTGTTTTGGTAGCTTGTGAACCGCGGTTATTGTTCATTGGAATCTATGTTTACTCCTGCTCTTACTGTATCTGCACTAAATTATAGCTATTTTTGGCCTCCTAGGGTTATTTTTGGTACACAGTTTTAAAAAAAATCAGGTTTATTTTAATTATATAGGGAACTTGCTTCGTTTCAAGTGAAAACAATAAGTAAAATAAAATTAAAATTTTCTATTAAATTTTATTTTGTCTCAAAATTTCTCGTTTTTATTTTCATAAAGCCTATCAAATTTAGTTATTATGAATGTATGTAATAAAACAATTTTAATTATATATTCCTGGAAATTATTTTTAAATTTTATTAATAAGAATATTATGATGCGATTTTATTATACGCGATTTATAAAATTCAACTCTGAAGCTGGTTTTAAAAGCCAAAGTAAAGTAGAATGCAGGAATTTTAGAAAACGCTCGATCACGACAAACTATACATACTAAAGACTTTTGTACGGGAAACAAGTTTTGCGTCCTTTGTTCTAGTTGCCAAGTTATTTATACCTTTTTTTTTCATTACTCTCATCCAAATAAAATGTCACATTTTTAAACTCATCGCCATTTTAAAACAAAAACCACATTCTTAATGGAAGTAATGATTGTTTTTTTAAGACATAGTACGTAATAGTGTACCAGATGATATGAAAGGGGAAAGTTATGGTATTTGAACACTTGAGAGATATTACAACATAGAGATATTTTATATTCAAGAAAATTCTTTTAAGGCTTAGGATTTTCATATGCGATTATTTTCTTTCAAAGTTGTTGCATTCAACTTGAAGCAGGAATTATCGCCCCCAAAGTAGGTCGACAATTTGCAACGGTATTAAGTGGTTCCCATGCTGAGGAACCGAATGGGATCTCAGGGTAAAATTTGGACGGTTTTTAATGACTTAATGTCATTAGAGGGTGAAAAGGAGATCATATTTATTCACTTGGACATGATGGTGATTATTATTGCCATTATGTTGCACTGCCTGACTGACTCTTACTGCTTTAGAATGACTTAGACTGCCCTCGACTGACTTTAGAAATGACTTTTGAATGAATGCTTTCCAATGATTTACTTTCAACTGCGGTAGAAATGACTTTTGAGTGAATAACTTCTGATTGCCTGCTTTCGATTGACCAACTTTCAACTGCTGTAGAAATAACTCCTGAATGTACAACTTCTGACCCTGTACTCCAGTTTTCTATAACATCGACACGCCTCTCGCTAAATTAAATTCCCTTGATTATTATTCTATTCTTTAAGTATATGTCCGCTATTGGCTATCTTAAGATATTTATTATATAGCTATGTTCTCCTTATTCGTTGACTTTAATTCGACGCCCATTGGCTAAAATTATTTTCCCCCTTCTGATCTACAATGTCTTCCGACGCTTGAGTTTTCCAAGTTCGGCCTGTCATAAATTTCGGCACTTTCCTTACATGTTTGATTTCTAAAGTAATGCCTTTTCCCCCTTTTAGTTATAGATAAGATATTGGAATCTACGAAAACGCGTGTTTCTACCCGCGGTAAATCCTTCTGAAAAGGGCAAGTACCGTTTCCAATTGAACCCTAGCTATTTGCAGTGTTACTATCCCTGGCGTCGAACAGGTGTCTCGGTGAGGGTTTGACAATGGGTAAAGCTTAACCGAAAGAGCTTTTTCTCTCAGCTACGCTAAGGCTTCCGATAGAACAGCATGCCCCCCCCCCCCTTCCTTTTACAAAACATAACAAAGTCACAAAGACATTGTCAATCATTGATATTATAGAAAGATAACTTGAATATTGTTTACTAGTAACAAGACATATCTATACATACATATATTAATACATATAATATTGGAGTCCTCCTTTTAATTACAATATTAATACCCTTGATTACCTGAAATAAGATACAATTATTATAGTAATTGTCAGAAGTAATTATACTTAAAAGGAAATTTTGGGACACGTTTCCTGCTTCAAACTTAATTAAAGTATGCATTATTTTTAAATCCTATTATATAAATAGATATTTGATCTTTCTGCGAATTACCATGAAATATTAAGTTGGGAATTTGAAATATGAAGGCATATTGCTTTGATCTCATTGTGTAGAAAAGGAATTGCTATGTACTGGCCAGCAATATACAAAAACTAAGGTGAGTCATAATATACACGAACTAAAGCTTTTTAGTGTGTTAGATTAGAGTAATGCTTAACGATAATGGCAACTCCATGAAGGAACTATGTGTATAGGATAAAATTATAAAACATAAGATCACTAACGAAATGCAAATATGATTAGTCTCAAGTCAATACAACAAAATTAGCTGCAAAAAGTCAGTGTCTTCCACCAGTTGCAATATCATAGCATCGAATCAAGGATGCTTTGGATTTTTTATTTTTTTATTCTGCAATACTTACATCCTGGTACTTTGTTTCTACATCAGGACATAATACTCCTCATTTATTTTATTTATTCCTGTTACGTTTTCAATACAAGTTAAATCTACAGATTTTAAAGTCTACAATACTAATACTATAACTAAACAAAACTAAAACTTTAATAAACTAACCGGAATTGGAATTCAGCCCTACGGCTATTTTACTATTATTTATAATTACACCTACAATTGCTACTGGTACCCTGTAGCAATAATTACATCTAAAATTAATTAATTTACAATTTCTATCCAATTTAATATCTACAATCTTCATTTCTGCTAACGCTCGGTATCCGGGCTGCTCCCCATTGGAATTCCTGACATCAGGACCTGGACATCAATGGAGTTGCTGCCGGTCTAAAGCAGCAACTATACTGGACCATGTTGTGTTGACAGTGCAGTTTCCTTCTCTTCTCTCTTTCTTTTGACTTCTGTCTGCTTCTGCTCTCCTCTCAACTGCTTCCTTTCCGCCCGAAAACTGCCATTATTCCTTTCTTCTGTTAATTCTGTTCCCTTCTTCTGATTCAATTTGGGTGTTATCTTCTTTATCACCTTTTTCTTCAACTAATTCTACTTGTAAATATCTTTCTTTCCTTTCCCTGATTCTCTGGGATCTTCTAGGGGAATATACACTTTCTGACCTTTGAATCTTTCGCGTTTATATACTCTTTTGCCATTTTGCATGATATTTTATTTGTTAGCTCGTTCAATGCCCTAAAATCATCTTCGTCTTTTATGATGTTCCAGATGCGTTTCCCTGCAAGTAGTCGTCTTTCATCTGCTGGTATTTAGGGCGCTCAAATGAGAATGTTCCGGTGTTCGATCGCGTTACAATCCATAAAAGTATTGTTTGTTTGTAATTTAAATCTTTGCAAATATGAGCAACATGGACCGTATCCTGCTACATAGTGCACAAAACCCTTATAGGGATGAGTGTACTTAAACTGTAATCTTTCTTTTATGCATGGGAAGATTTTATCCACTCTTCTACCTTCTTTTATTTCATCCCATTCTCGTTGCCATATTCTTAATAAGAATATTTGATTTCTTTTTTATTTCTACATTTTTGCGAATAATGTGCATTATTTTTTTTAAGTTATTTTGTGTTTTTGAGCCATAAGAGTCTGCTGTTAATCAAACTAAATTATCAATTGGCCATATACCCAATATTACTAATAGCCCCATTGTTGGGGACATGGATAATGCTCCTGTACAGAATGCTTTGGATGGCTTCCTGGGGAATGGCCCGAGTAACCAGTCCCAGAAATGTTCAATAAATAGCATCCGGTGAATGTGCTGTCCAAAGTGCTGCGAAAAAAGAAATATATGATCGGAATTGTCTTGCTGTAGTAAAGAGCCAGGAGTGCTCCGAAGAAAGGGCCTGACTTCTGCCTTGACGTAACAGTTGCTGTTAAACAGTGCCCGCACCTCGAACAGCCGAGATCGCGAAAGATACCCAATGGCTCTCACCTCACGACTTATCCATTATTGCAATCCAAGTTAAAAGTAATGGAGACTTGTGCAAAAACACATGTTGCCATCCCGCACGTATGCCTGTGTGCACCAACCTATTGCGGCTTAAATGTTCAGGGTCAAGTGAATTCGCGGAATGCGTGCAGCCAGTTCTCTGAGGCAGACAGCGTCGAATTGCGGAAGCAGACAAAGCCTCACTTGTTGCAATGCTTCAACGTTATGCTAAAACTTGTGAAGAAGCTAACGATCCGTCAGTGTCATGTGGAGTTGTCCGTCATCACATAGCTTTGTAACATTTCCTGGTCCACAGCCGGATTTTCGATCCTCTATTTTTACATTCGCATCACTTGTCCCTTAGTAACCATACTTGCCTCCTAAACCCAAGATTGCGGGTTCAATCATGGCCAGGATCGATGGATTTTTCGGGCGTAGAAATCCTAAGTATGACTTACTTGGAAAATAAAGCCGTTGGTCCCATTTCGTAGATTTACGGCACGTAAAAGAACCTCAAGCCTGAAAGAAAAGGCCTCTGAACAAAATGTATCGGCCATTTCACGCCCTAAATTGAATGGGTAGCTGATGACCTGAGATGTTAAACAGCGACCTTAAATAATCCAAATCAACAACGTGTCCATTACGAATTGATTCACTTTCACCCAGACAGACTATTATTTCTTCTCGTTCGAAATTCATTGTTTGTTTATACTGGACTTGAAGAGATAAGGCACTGTGTTTCCTGGATACCTGTTTAGTGCTCACTGCTCGTGTACGCTGATTATACGACTTAACGTTACACGCAGGTATTTTGAAGCTCCAGTCCCGAGCGACAGCGGAGAGAGCCGAACTCCTCTGTCCCGAACGGCAGCGGCGAAATTGCGATGTTGCTTCATGACTACATAGACAGCACGTCATTGTTTTCTCCTAGCCGAATCCTCGCCACATGTTAATCTCGCTGATGGCGTTTGTAGTTAAATGCACATTATAAAATGAATTCATTGCAATTTAGCATCTGACACCGAATCTGATTTTGTCAGGAATGACTTGAAAACGAATTTTGTTGACATGAAATAAAAGTAAAATCGGAAGAACTACAGTTCTCATCCTTTGATGCTTTTAAAATCTGGAAGCAGGAAATTGAGGAAACAACGGGATCGATGTTTGTAAAAATACAGGTTTCCATACTTCTTCTGACAATATTGTAAGTCATTATTATGCGTGTCATCGCTCAGGCAATTTTGTTTCTAAGACTGAAGGTATCAGACATGTAAAATTGCAAGGAAGCAATAAAATCGGCGGTGTATGTCCTGCAAAGATACAAGTCAGGTTTCTTTATTCCCTCTCCACGCTAAGTAGCACTTCCTCATTTATATTCCACGCAAACAGAGAAAAATGTATGCATCCTCAATATTCCGTTACAGCACTTAATGTGCATCCCCACTATTCCGCAATGTTCTGTTCGGGACTGAGGAGTTCGGCTCTCTTCGCTGTCGCTCGGGACTGCAGCTCCAGAATTTATCCTGCGTGTAACTTTAAGTTTTACACGCCTAACACGGCAGGCAGTTCAGAGAGCGCTAATGGGTCTACGCATGCGTAATCCTAATAATTTGTACGGTACACTCTGCTTTACATTTTCTCTAAATTTCACGCGATTTCCATTATACCCTCACGGTGTTGCAATTTTCACAAACAGTAGAGTATGAAGGTGTTGCGTGATACTGATGGTATTATATGACACGTTATTACAACATTTCACATATAGCTTTCGAACATTCGTAGCCTAACGAAAATACGTACGATTTATAAACAAAAACAAACAAACTTGAAATATGTAAAAATATGCAACATCCAACATTTGCAACCATGTAATCAAGTAATCAGAAATAATATATTCTTAAATTATTTTCTATTTGCAATCTATATTTACAAAAAAAAAAAAAAAAGAGAAACAAATTTAATTTACACGTTAGGCTTTTTTTTTCTAATTACAAAATACACCAACACTTTCTCAAGATTTTTAGTAGTTATATGTAGGGCGTTATTTGCAAGGATGCCGTCAAAGGCTGAAAATAGACGCTCTACATACACGATGTTCTCGGGCAAATGCACAAATATGGGAGTTCGCTAGGTCCAAGTGTAAGCTACCCAAATTTTCTTGGTGAATTTTTTCTTAATTTTAAGATGACACGTAAGCAGAAATACTTGTAAAAAGAAAAATGTCTCGACTCGATTTTTGTCACTGATCAATGAAATTTTCTTCTGTTATATATATACACACACGTGTGTGTGTGTGTGTGTGTGTGTGTGTGTGTGTGTGTGTGTGTGTGTGTGTGTGTGTGTTCTATTTCTGTGTTGTTTTTGAAATGATCTCGTTAAAAAGAAAGAAGTTACACAGCTTTGTATTTTTCAGTTCCTTATGATAAACACACACACACCTATACTACATGAGAGGAACCGCATTTTGTTGCAAACATTTCTTTCTTATCATTTTTCATTGTTTTTAACTAACTTTAAAGTGAGCAAAGCTGTTTCGCTTCAAAATATCGTTTACTCTATAACATAAAATTTACAAAAATATATATAGAAAAAAATATAAGGAAAAATAATTACCAAAACATGTTCCAATTATGAAAAAAATTCATTGCAATAGCTCTGCTAATTTCTGAGAAAAACGTACATGTAGTTTGAAAATTGAAAAGCTTAGAAAACAGGAAGAATATATTAAATATTATTTTATGTGTATAGCTCACTCAAAATCCCCCATAACTGCATTCTGCATCCATTTCATGACTGAAATTTATATTATAGAGCAATGAAATTTTTACTCTGGATATATATGTTGTATTTCTGTGATTTTTAAATGATTCGTTTAAAAAAGAAATGATTTTTTTTTCAGTGCTTCACGATAAACATGTACCTTCCACTCAGTATCTATAAGCAGAAAATGGACAAGAATGCACTGATACATTATTTTCTGATAGTGACACTTTTTTTACGTTTTTAAAAATCTCTTTTCATAAAAAATTTTTAACTAATTTTTGAACGCGAGAAAAAAGTTTGCTTAATAGATTTTTCTTATCTTTCATTGATTTTTAACTAATTCTTTAATGGAAACAATATTTTTCGGTTCAAAATAATGGTTTAGAAAGTGAAAAAAAAAAAAAAAAACAGTTTTCTCCAGTGACACCACTGCCTGCAAGGAAAATTAATAAAACAAAACTTCACAATCAAATGTTCTAAAGTAAGTGGCAGGTATCAGAGCCATTGCTTTTGGGACATACAGAGTTAGAACTGAAGCATGAAACTTTGGGAAATGATTCTTGAATGTATGAACTATGAAATAAAACATTTTAAATGACTTTTCATGATGTTTTGTCTATAAGTGACCTTAAACAAAGTACTGCATCCAGAGTTTTTGTAATACTGGGCCTATTTTTATCATAACACCTTCACAATCGATTTTGCTTAGGAAATGTATAGTGTTATAGGTTCTACAATTTTATGATTCACACACACTGGCACTCCTTTAGTTTCTAGACTTGTAATGAAGTCGAACGTTTCTCAAAATTAAATTTAACATTATTTCCCAAGATATGCGAAACTAAAGTTCAAGTTATGGAATTCATCTTCCATATCCAACTAGTCGCAGAAGTTACAACTGGTGACATAAAACAGGATAATAATGCAGAAGGGAAACGGATTGTAGAAACCTTTATCCTCTGTGATGAATTTCCCTTCAAAGGCTATGGGAACAATGGCAGAAAAGTCTGTCAGTTGCAGAGACTAAGCGGTTGTCTGCACTTTCATTTTCATTGTTATTTTCACAGTGATATATTCCTTCTGTATTTCGTATAGTACGCAAGTCTCTGGACATCATCTTAAGTTTCTCTTATTTAATACGTACATATAATGGAGGTGAAATATGGTTGAAAGGAGTACAGTTCCTTTAATAAGCCATGATCTGAAATTTGTGTTTCCGGGAGCTACTAATTTTAAATAGAGTCCTGATATATAGCAAATGCCTTTATTTATTGCTGACACCAAGAAAATTAAAGTGAACAGAAACGATATTCAAATATTATGGGAAGGTTTTATTTTTGTCTTTTTTGCACTTTACTTTTGTAATTATTTCCATATTTTGTGCAGTTTTTCATTTGTTGTAGTTTAGTGGTTCATTGACGGGATTAAGAAGTAATTATGTTACTTCTAGAGCAGTTGTTGTAAGGAACGCTTTGAAGCGGATTTAATTTTATATAAGAAATGCTTTTTCCTTACCAATATATTCATCTTTCCTAGGGAAACCTTAACAAAATGTTTAAGGGTTAGTTGTATAAAGAGTTAACTAGAGATTAGGGCATAAAATTAACCATCAGTTATACTTAACTTGGATATTTTGGTTGTATAAATCAATCTAAGATTATTTCGTCTTAACCTCAAAATAAACCTAGCTCGCGAAATTTCACAAGTTAAATCTCTAACTAGAGCTTATTAATTGTTAAATAAAGCATTTCTCAGAGTGCAGAAGCATAACTACTTCATTTATAAATAAAATTGTGAGTCAGGTTTATTTTAATTTCGTTGAGATAAGTTTCTTCAATATTTCACTTTTCGTTTACGCATAATAATAACAGATAGAATTTCAATTGTAGGTTATGTTAGGTTAACCTTACAAGTGGTATATTGCACAGATGTCTGATTTCCGACATCTCATCTGAAAATGAATTCCACCGTTCTCCTGTGTATTTCACGAGAGAAATAATCCCTTCCTAGAGCTGAAGGCAAAAAAGTGAAAATACGATTTCGCTTATCAAAAGATATTACTGGAACGATATTACGTCCCCGATTACACTCACAAACTAAGCGAAATCATGTTTTGAATTCGTTTTTCACGATACTATTAACTTTAAGGTTATATGCGACAGGCAGCTTCCAAATAGTTATTGCAGGTACATTCAAAACGGAGAAAGGAACGGCCAATAGAACGAACCATAAAGTTACTAGAACAATAGGAGCTCTGAGACCCCAGTTCATTAAAATACCAACCGAAGTAGATGATGTAAAGAAATTGATGTTATACTTCTATAGCATTCGCAACTTTCCTGGAGTTTTAGGTGTCATAGACGTCACACATATGCCCATCACATCAACTGGGGGCTGGTGGTGTAGTGGTTACCATACTTGCCTCCTATACCCAAGACTCGGGTTCGAACCCGGCCAGGACCGATGGATTTTTTTCGGGCGTAAAAATCTTAAGTCTTCCTTCGGAAGGGAAGTAAAGCCGTGGGTCCCGTGTCGTACATTTGTTACATTACGAAAAAGAACCTCAAGCCTGAAAGAGAGGCCTCTGAGCAAAATTTGTCGGCCGTTTCACGCCCTGAGTTGAATGGGACACTGATAACCTGAGATGTTAAAGAGCGTCCTTAAATAAATCAATCAATCAAAATCAACTGGGGGTTATAATGCAGAAGTCTTCATAATAGACTCTTTGGCAATCAATGTACATTCTTTATTCTTTTTTAAGATCGGAACTATTTTTAGCACCAGATCATCAATAATATCCCAACACGTTTGCTAAAAGTTGCTGCTCGCATCCGCTTTGACTTTTCCTTATCCATGTTTGAACTTATTAAGGGGGGGGGATGTATGGAGCAGGCGGGAAACATTATTGATTTTCTCAGATGAATAAGCAGAACATCAACTCGCTCTAAACATGAATTTTCCTATTATTTCGCGATATTACTTTTGACTTGATTATTGTAGATTATTTTATGAAACAAAAATATTACTAACCTCTTACAGTTAAAAGTAATCTCCAGTTAACAACTGACCCTTAGTCGGACTTGTAAGTCGCTATAGAATTCTCGTTTTTATTGTGAGTGAACCGTATTCCAGTAGTTGAAAAGCTGCCTATTTCAGTTTGCATTATTGACTTGTAAAAATAATAACTGCAGCATCAACGACGCGATGAGGTCTTTATTTTAGATGCCATTCTCCATAATGAAAAGGACATTACTATACCTGACTTTCAACATTATTGCCTTATAATTTCCGGCAGCATCCTTTGTTAGGCTCAAGAAGGAACAGACTCTTCGTCTACAGTATACACATTTTAATATACAATTGAGCAAAAAAGTCAGTTGTTTGGTATGTTATCTGAGAGACGGTAGAATTTCAGTTGATAATCTGAAGAAACACTTTGTACTTATACACAGATGTGGGTTAAAAGGGCGAGTTCGGTATTTTTATGATTTTTCTTTACAAATACACTTGCTGTTTAAAACATATAAGAATAATTATTTAAATTGTTTTTATTATGGAAAAATTGCACACAACCGCAGGTAACCAATGTTTAAAATAATAATTATTTTTGCTATTTTGATATTCATTTTCTTTAGCTTGTAATATTAGATGTGGGGCTGTGTTCTAACCAAGTGTTTTCCATATTCTACATTTCGTTATCAGCAGCGCCTGGAAGTTATGCAAAATGCCCTTTTTATCTGGGTGAATATATTTAAGAGTCAGATAGAAATGAATATATTTCTGTACATCTAGTGCCGGTAGGGTTAGTTTTTATTTTTCCTTTATGGCTTCTGTTGAGTATTTTAAGATTGAAAGCCTCCTTTTTTGCCTGTTTTGGATCGCTATCATTTTTTTTTAATTCTGTGATAATTTTGTCGGTCCTGGTGGTGTAGTGGTAACCATACTTGCCTTCTAAACCCAAGATCGCGGGTTCAAACCTGGCCAGGACCGATGGATTTTTTTCGGGCGTAAAATTCCTAAATATGGCTTCCTTCGGAAGGAAAGTAAAGCCGTGGGTCCCCTGTCGTATATTTACGGTAAGAAAAAGAACCTCAAGCCTGAAAGAAGAGGTCTCTGAGCAAAATTTGTTGGCCGTTTCACGCCATGAATAGAATGGGACGCTGATGATCTGAGATGTTAAAGAGCGTCCTTAAATAAACAAAAAAAAAAAACTGCGATTATTTGAGCATTTTTAAAACCGCAAATGCTTTTAATATGTCGAAGTGAAGAAAGTTACAAAAATTAAATGGCATGTTGATCTAACAAAAATACCTATTGAGAATATTGTTATAAATTTATTTTCAAGCATTCAAAAGCTTTCTCCTCAATCCATTCACTGAAGCTCTTTAAATAGTGGAACCTTTATTAGTGAAAAGAACACATGATTATCTCAGGCATATGAATACCAGGAAATAGAATGAGGGAAGTACTGTAGTTTTGAGTAGTCCTGGTGAATGAGCTTTGTATCGATCTTCGCGAGACGATTCCAGGAAATTTCTGTTTGGAGTAACTTCTCAGCTGCATAAATGTAACAAACAATTGCTAGCGAGAAAGATGAGAGCGGTACAGCTT
Organism: Metallyticus violacea; assembly: GCA_030762175.1. NCBI lineage: Eukaryota > Metazoa > Arthropoda > Insecta > Mantodea > Metallyticidae > Metallyticus > Metallyticus violacea. Next base: position 46,182,370 of record CM060841.1, on the reverse strand, counting down.
TGCAATAAACCGTCCTTACAATGTGTTCAGTGCAGAAGTAAGAGAGATACTAACCTGATTTCTCTATAAACGCATAAACAGAAAATGAACTCGACCAGAAACCAATGCACATCTTTGCTTATTCGCCAGCACTATTCAAAACTACTTTACTTTGTCTTGATCAACATTTCCATGTATCCTGAAAGGGAATGTTCTGATGTAACTGGTATGAATCCTACCAAAATAGATTATTTTAATTATAAATATTATATAGTATTATATATTAATTATGCTCACTTCTGGGAAAGTAGAAAATTCTTTTTTTCATGATGAAAAATGTTCTCTCTGACAAGCAGAATGAATGAATAGTGTTTAACACCCGTTTTGCTACAGAGACACCACAGGCGATTCTGACAAGCGGTTGACTATGACAGTTGATACCGTAAAATAGCAACTTCTTGTTGCTTTTAATGAAGAAAAGTAAGTTTAAGCAATTTAATAATGTGATAAAACGTTATTAAGTATCTTAAATACCTATATCCAATAATAATTAGTGATATTACTCCCTGTTTTCACTTTTAATAAATGCCTATTTTAATTATATTATTGGCTATTTTCAGTATTTTAAGCGACTTTTTGTTTGTCTATTTTAACCAAAGTGTTTTCGGATGTGATTACTTTAATTTTGAACATGGAAAGGAAATATGTAATGTACCAGGTAATGCAATTTTTTATTTCGTCAGTTTCTTATCCATGGCAACCAATCGAAGAAATGCATGCACACTGATAGTCCGAGGTTGGTGATTGGGTTAGGAATGCCATAGACGCAGATGAGAGTGAATTTAGTGACAATGATCCAGCTAATTTAAATACAGATTTTGTGAGTGTGATTTTTATAATATCACGGATACTGAAGAAGAACATTAATAAGATTATGAAAGGCCGATAAAGAAATTGCGACATTCAAAGAATAATGCATCAGGAAAGTGAATGTAGGCTTAATTAGTAAGGCTATTATTATTAGCTTGGTCAATTTTGTGTGCGCTCTTTCTCCACTGGTTTTCCTTCCTTCTCCTACTGCTAGGAGCGCCATGATTTTACTCTGTTTCTTTATCGTTCTACCTGTAGGCACAGACTCGTCTACTTATGGACCCCGGGCTTATTCTTGATAGAGACTATCGTCTGGCTGGGTGGGAATTCGTGTTCTATCGTTCTGCGACGATATCCTTCAAAGTTGCTAGCCTGACTCATTTTCGTGATGAGACCAGTGACTTGGGTAACTATTGTAAGCATAATTTCTTTACATTTGACTTTTACATAGTACTGAAATTGCGTGAGTCTGTAAGGCTAATATGCTCCAAATTGAAGATGCTTTCTTAAAAATTTTTTCCATCATGATACGGCTACATGAGAAAGATTTATAAGTATTTTTATATGTTAAACACTGTCGTTAAAATAGTTATTATTTTAAATTATTTTAGTTGTAATGTAATTCAACGAATGCTTCATTTATTTACGACTTAAATTAAGAATATATTATTCTAGTGTATACTTTAGAATAATAATATTTTATTCATATGAAATTTATTTATCTTAAATAAATATTTCATTAAACTGTTACATACTTTATGTTATTACATTTTATTATTATATTAAATATGTTTAGTACTTGAATTTGTCTGCTATACTTTGTATTTAAAATCAAGAACAGTCCACAGCCTACGAATTTCATCAAATTCTTTCCCCATTAAACTCTTTGTCCACATTCACTCGGAAGATCTTAGCTGTTATAAATAATAATAATAATAATAATAATAATAATAATAATAATAATAATAATAATAATAATAATAATAATGTTTGATTTATAAGCATTTTCTGATTTTTCTGTTACTTTTCCCACTTCTCCTTTTCCAATTTTCTCTCATTGTGTGAATTTTTTAACTACTAAAATTTCTACGTCTTACCTACTTCCAAGACACTTATTTGGAACTGAAAAGTGAAGAGTAAAATAGTTACAGTGATCCTAATTCATTTTTCCTCTAGCAAAGAGTTGCATTCAGTAACTGGTTTAAAAGCGTCCATAAATAAATGCTGAGCTTTCTTTTTTTGGTATTTAATATACGTCAGAGGTCAGGACTGTGAACACCTTTGCTTTGTGGCTGGGCTGCCCTAAAATGCCAAAAGGTTAAGCGCCAGATGCTCTGAAATGAAAAAAAAAAGGGTGGGAGGAAAAAAAGTCTCCACTTCGTGTAACATTATTGCGTCGTTTTCCAGCAGCTTCGTGACGTCATCCAAGTTTAGAAGTTACGATTTAGTTGCCTCGGAACACATACTTGTAAAAATGATTGCCTTGCAGGCTTGCTATCTAATAACTTGTTGAAAGAGGCGCTTGTGGCAGTTTCTAAACCCATTAGCTGCTGCAGAAATAAACCTGAATGCCAGCAAACCATCTTATAGTTACTATTCCCTGGTTTGTTTCTGCAATTGCTACACCGAAATACTATATAATGATATTATTTTATTACGTGCAAAGATGTAGTTTCTGCTTGTCTCATGATGTCTCTGCTTGTCTCTGCTTGTCTAAAAGTAGCTTTTATCACTCCGTATGGCATACCTTTGATATCGTATAGTTACAGTGCATATATAAAGTCTTTCCGCAGCGAAAGAGGATTAATAGGCAGATCGTGATAGACAATTTATCTTTGATATTGAATGGTCTTAAAATACAGTGAGGCTATTTTGAATGGCAGAGCGTAAATGCACACTAGGAGAAACCAGTCGTCAAGGCTATATAATGCATGTGGAGGTTAATTAACCTGTAGTTAATTTGAGGGAGGGTTTTTTAGTGAGCACTTATGCGATCGCGTGTTGCTCGGTGTTTTCAATATGTGTAAATAGTTTTCTTTAGTTTTACCACTGCAGTCTTAAAAGAACAGTATTTATATATGATATATATATGTGAAAACAGATTCTTGCAGAACAGTTCTCGAGAAAATATCCTGGCAATCGTCTTCCGGATAGAACCGGTCTGTTCTTACGGTAGAAAAGTTAAAGTAGGGGAATTTCCTACACAGATACCGTCAGTGTATCTCCGCTGAGAGATATAATTTTAAACATCATATGTAACAAATGTTACGGTTTATTAACACCAGTTTAAAATAAAGTATCATTTTATGCTGTCACTAAAAATATAAATTCATAAAAATAAAGCTTGAGGCTAGCCAACCTCAATCTCCTTTTTTTGGTTGCGACGGCTGCATTTTCCCTGTAAGTAGCTTCATTCGTAATGACCTCACTATAATTAGGGATTATGTACCTTGCCTATTCTATTATAATGTGGAAATTTAATAAATAAATGTGGGAATAAATACCATCCAAGCATTACACTTTTACCAAATCTAAATATTATACACTAATCCCTTCAAATGTAGTTTAATTGAGCATATCAGCCACAGTCAAACCTTCTGCTTCACTACGTCAAAAATACGCATATCCAGGATAATTATTGTAAGCGCATTCGTCAATATTCTTACGATACGCTACTGGTGTTTTAAAAACTTATCACAAGCAAGGGAAATTCTGGGAGCTGCATTCTCGAGCGGTAGCAAAGAAAGCGGAAGGTAGTGTGACTTCCACGGATATATCTAGAGCTAGTTATTAAGTTTTTCAAGCGTAACGGCATTATAGCTCAGGCAGATAGAGCGTCATGCTTTAGCTTTCACAGTGTACTTTCGAATTCCCATGCCCTAGTATTTTTATCCCTCTCTGCCGGAGTTAAAGGACATTTTCCACCATTACAATGATTTACTCGCTAACATTGTACCACGCATATAATCATTTATATTACGATTTTTTTTTCCTGCTGTAGTGAAAGGAAATTTGCCACCGTTACAATATTTTACCGGCCTAAAGAGTACACAATCCCCAATCCCCTGTCAATGTCGGTCCTAGTAGTGTAGTGGTAACCATACCTGCCTCCTAAACCCAAGATCGCGGGGTTTAAATCCCGACCAGGATCGATGGATTTTTCCGGCGTAAAATTCCAAGTATGGCTTTCTTCGGAAGGGAAGTAAATCCGTGAGTCCTATGTCGTAGATTTACGGTATGTAAAAGAACCTCAAGCCTGAAAGAAGAGGCTTCTGAGTAAAATTTATCGGCCGTTTCACGCCCTGAATTGAATGGGACGCTGATGACCTGAGATGTTAAACAGCGCCCAAAATTTATAAATCAAATTCCTATCCCTATCAATTTATATTTACGAAAAGGCCGTCAGGCCGTAGCTCGCCGCAGCAAACCACTTGGTCCAGGTTTCTAGGACTTACCCAAGGTTAAATTTAGGTTAATGTGGTATTTTTATGAATTAATCGGGGATTCCAATAAAGCAACGCGTGATAAAAAATGAAAAACTCAATTTTGCAGTAAGAAACAACACATTGCAGTCAGAAAGTTGCGGAGGACAACACATAGATTACGTTACATTTAACAAATAATAATATATGCAACATTTACACTGTAACAAGCGGCCATGCAAACAGAGAAAATTGTGCATCCCCACTATCTCCCTTTCGGACTGAGGAGTTCGGCTCACTCCGCTGTCGCTCGAGACTGCAGCTCTGAGAACTTAGCTTGCTGTATGGATAAGTTTTTAAAATTACTGTTCATGTTCTTTATTCCGTATAATGAATGAGCTAACTCTCAAGCGTGGTCGAATGACGTGTATGAGCATGTTTACAAGTCGTTTAGCTCTATGCATATGGAAATCAGTTAAGGTTTATTTTGTGTAATATTACAGCCTGTTTAGGTACTCCTGACTAATCCGTTCTCTCTTGTAGGTTATACACCATTCTGACCAATACACAACTATTATATTAAATTATCAATAACTATATTGTAGTTTATTCTGCGCAAATTAAATCCAGGTTGCCGGGAAACGATAGAGAATAAAAGACGTGATAAAAGTTGAAACCTCTTTAAAATTAATACTGCAGGGATACGAGTTGAATTTTCACAATAGTGGTAGTTGAGGAGAGGAAGTAAAATGTAAATTTAAACAATGTAAGTAACGTATAAATTTACGCATTTTTGTTTACATTACATTTATTTTAAATGGGTTGTAATTCAAACTGATACATTTTGAAACGAAAGCTTTGTGCACACTCAATTTAAATAGTAATTATTTGGATTACACTGTACATTGTTTGAAGCTTGAAAAAAAATGACGAAATCTATTATGGAAAAATATTTGTGAGAAATTTAATTTACAAACAAAGGGCTGTTCAAATGCTGTTACCTTTGAAATCTACGGAACTTAAAAATAATAAATAATAGAGTTACACTTATAAATAAACGTAGCTAATGAATTTACTCAACTAGGCGATTAATGTGCTTGCTTCAAGATGGAATATGTAGATTTAATACAGCATTCATAGCTTTAGTTCTTTAAACCTTGAAGAGTGATTAAGAAAAGTATATGGGGCTAAAAATGCAAATATTTTAACATTTTAACAACAAAAAGTATTTTTGAAGGAGAGGTGAAGAAATCAAATTTAAAATCAAATAATTCCTAATAAAATAAATATACAACTTTCTTTAATAAACTGATCGCAAACATGATAAAATACATCGCAAACAGTCAAAGTAATATGCAAGTATGAGGAGAATGACACAGAAAGTGGTGAACTGGAAGAAGAGGAAAGAAGGGCGAACTAGTGTGAAACTGAACGCACGAAGTACAAGATTTAATCAGGAATAAGGACATAGAAATGGGAGGTGGAGGAATGGAACTTAATTAGGCTTCGGAAGTTGAGCAAACATTGTAAAAAGATAATGCAAATGTCTTTCTTTTGTATAAAATGCAGCCTACAGGCGTAAATTGCTTTCTTATGATGTGATTTCCAAAAACGCTTCTCGGTGATTCGCTCAATAGTTGAGAAATGGGGATTTTTAGGGGGAGGGTTTACTGTATAAAGTAGAACGTCTTTATATTTTCGGCGTGAATCAGAAAAATGGTGGATTGTGTACATAATTCAATGGCTGACACAGTAACAAGATTTTTTGCTGTTTGTGTATATCAATACTCAATATATGACACAAAAGTACAATGAAAATATTTCAGTTGTGGGCCACTTCAGCATGATTGCTTCCTTGGAATGTGCAGCGGCCATAATCAGAAAAAGGCAAATTGTGTCACCGCATACAAGATAGTATTTTTATTTTTACTGAAAATATAAAATTATACTATATTTAAGACTAATAATAATGAGTGATAAGAAACGTTGAAAATTATACCCCTTAGCTGTTTATCTGAAATGAAATTTTTTCTGCCCTAAGAACATGACAGTTCGGAAAAAAGTTCCCGTCTTTGAGAATTCCTGTCTCTGTAACTTTTTAACGAACAGTTTCTCCACCTAGAGAGCAATTGCCAGATATTTTCTTATGAATCACCTTACCATTGCTCTGCAAGAATCCATTTTCACATGTGTTTCGAACATAAAAACTCGTTCTTTAAGACTGTATATCTGTAATTGCACAAGTAAGGAAGTACAATTAGCATACAATAAATACTCGATGAAAGCACGAAGTAACTCGCTGAAAAAGCCTTCCTCAAACTAACTACAAGCTGCTACCTGCTTATGCATCTAGTTACCAACAGTCAAATTGTTGCTCATTTGTTTTATTTATGTACATTTTTTAACACCTCAGATCATCAGCGTCCCATTCTATGCAGGGCGTGAAATGGTCGACAAATTTTGCTCAGAGGGCTCTTCTTTCAGGCTTCAGGTTCTTTTTCGTGCCGTAAATCTACGACACGGGACCCACGGCTTTACTTCCCTTCTGAAGAAAGCCATACTTAGGATATTTATGCCCCGAAAAAATCCATCGCTCCTGCCCGGGTTCGAACCCGTGATCTTGGGTTTAGAAGGCAAGTATGGTTACTACTACACCACCAGTCGAAAGCCGTCAGTGTTAATAGTAGATGCAACTTTCAGTAAAGCTATGACGACGAAGGCGGTCTCTGGTAGGTACTGGTGCGATGATGTTCTAAGTTGCTTCGGGTCTAGACGTGTATATATCTGTTTTATTCAGATAAAGCAGTGTATGTATATAATATATCGTCTGGAAAGTTCCGTCGAGACGATTCTGGACGGCAAACTTTGTCTCTGCTCCCAAATATTACATGTACCGAACTTTAACTTACTGGTGCTTTTGGAACCGTATCTCAAGTTTCCCAATTCTGTAACAATATATCCTAAAATAACACTTCACTGAGTTCTAATAAAGTATCAGTACGTAGCAATGAAACCAGTATATACAATGCCGAGAGATAAATGCTACCATAGTAACAGCAGAAAGAGAAGCAACTTTACGTGAAACCTCTTAATTAATGGTCTAGACTCTCCCCTGGGTCCAAGCTTCATGGGTTCAATCCCTACCGAGGTCGATAGATTTATGTTTGATTCCGGGAGGGAATGTGTAGATTTACGGCACGTTAAAGAACTCTATAACTGAAAAAATCCTAGAAAAAGTAGCAGGTCATTTTACATTATCACCTTTAGAGGATAATTGAGGTGATGGGCTTGTAGAAAAGTAGAAATGATAGCAGCCAGTTATTCGTTTTAATTTGATACTTGTTATGTTCGGGGAATCCCCAATGATATCTTGGTTTAGATGCCTGATCTGTTCTTGTAAGTGTATATCAACAATCAGTAGTGATTCTCAATTCGCTAGCATGTAAAGACAACTTTTCTTTACAAAACGGTATGAAATTTTAGCCGCTTTTGCTATTTCAGTATTTGGGAAATATTCCACGTCACCATTATTATTATTATTATTATTATTATTATTATTATTATTATACATATTCAATTTGCTGATTGTAATGTAATAACCACGACCTAGTGAATGGTAAGGCGTTTCATTCAGAAACTGATGGTCCTTTGAATTTTATAGACATCACAAACGAAACATTGGTTACTATGTTCATAGAACTGAAATCACGTTTATAGTTCAGTCATGCTTCAAGGTGTAGATTTAATTGCTTTTGTTAAAGGAGTCAAAGTGTTAGGGAATTTCTTGCCACCTTTGTCTAAATAGTCACAGAAACCATTTAGAATTTTAAGTACTCGAAATTACAAGTACTTTTTAAATACTTATAATAAAGAGTAGGATTCCCAAGTTGCAGAAAAGTTGTTCGACCTGGCGCAACCATATCCCTGGCTAATGATTTACTTAAGAAGCATATTACATGAGAGGACCAAAAGATTTTTTTAGAAACTCGTTGCTATAATTTCAAGACTCGACGGGCTCACCACATTTTGACACAAAGGCTTTCTCAAACTTTCGAACTTAATATACCTAAATCACACATAAGGCGCATATCATGGATGCAGTCGTTTCGCAGGATTGCTGTATTATATGCAACATGTATTTGGTGCATGTACAGAATATGCCAATTGATCAACATATCGTTATGAACTCTGGTGCAGATGACATAATCATCTGTATTGGGAACAGAGACATCCACCCTGCATACCAACAGATGCAAATTTTACAACAAAATAGAGGCTTAAAATTAATGGGGAAAAATCGAAAATGACAGTCTTCGCGAAAATGTTCTCCCTTGTAATAGAAACCCTTTTTGTTTAACATCAACAATGCAATCATAGCCTAATATATAGAAGCTGTATGCAGTAAGAATTACGCCCCATTAAAGACAGAAATCCTACTCTGTATATCCTTAATCTGACCTTACACGATCTATGCACATGAAATGTAGTTAACAGTTCATGTACGACACCTGAAACCCTGTCTGTCAAACAATAACAGGAACAGACTACACTTTCCTGACATCCAGCTTTATGGAGACTGGAGCATCAATGATTGTGTAAAACAATTCTTGTCTTCATTAAAAACATACACAATCCGTAACTACGAACCCTACCTTAAAACTATTCTCAATAACAATTCTTATCCTTTCATAAAGAAATTGGTTAAAATGCACAGGTTTCAAGAAAATGTATTGTAAATAATCTTCTAAAAGACAGAGATCCAAAGAAACCTGGTTTTAATAAATAAATAAGCGATGACCATCTATCCCTCCTACATGTTTAGGTACAGAGCATAACTAAAGGGAATGTTTCATATGGTTCACAGAAATTAGGCTTAATCCTCGAGTTTTCATATCTGTTTTACAAAAGTAAACATATTTATTTTATTGTTAATTCTGCATAAAAGAGTTTTCCCACAGCATTAAACATCTATAAAAAGTTTATTTGCAGTTGTGCAATAGAGTGGTGATACCTTTATGGAAATTAATCAGGGAGTTAGACAAAAGTGTAACTTTTTAAGCTATATATGAACTAGGACTAGTAAAAGAATAAATGACATTATACAATTATAATCTACATTACACAATATTGTATAGTTGTCATAGCAAATGAACGTCTCTAAATGAAATCATATCTATACAAAATAAAAGTGTGAAAGTCCAGCTGAAAATAGCAAAATGATGGAAGAAAGACAAATAAGATAAAATGATAATTAGTAAAATGGACTCAGTGGTCTAGGAGTAACTCTTCTCTTGACCCAAAGTTCGCGGATTCAAACGTCTGGTCCTAAAATGTTCCAGCTCAAGTCCTCCGGAAAATATTTTTAAATTATGGTTTCCAATTCGTACATTTACGGCACATTAAACATTCCATCAAAGAAAATAGAGATTCCTGGACAAAATTACAGACCAATTCACATAAAAAGTAAATCCTTAGTACCACACTAGATGGCACACGAGGGAATGGGCTGATCGCCTGTCCTTCTGACATTTGTAAGTACTGAATGTAATTAAATTCGAATAGTTAATATAGTCCGTTAGGGCTCGGAACAGGGCGTAGACCTAGACATTATAAGACGATATCTACAACAATATGATTATAATAAGAAAAAGAGTTACATTATCCGGGTTGAACCATTTTTTCTCAGTTTGAGCTAGACACAATAAAATAATAAAATTCAACAAAATATTTGAAACTATAAAATATAAAATAAAATAAAAATAAAGACACAATTAAACGATAGATAGAGCAGTTTGAAAGTTCCGCAATTTAAATCGATGGATCAGCGTATCAAACGCCTTTCAATCGCTGAGATTCTCCAGGCTGCGCCATTTTCCCTTGCAGTCAGTTGCGAGAGAGATGGCGTGTTGTGGAATCGAGAGTTGGGTTTTCATTAAATAGTGCAGTAGTGGGATGTTCGCTGCGTCGTTGTATATTTATCTTCAAGGCATACATCAGAAAGTCATGTGGGAGAATGGGATGGACATTTAGACATAAATTTCCTGGTAGCCTTTTTTTAACACGAAAAACACAAATATGAGCACAGACGTTGAATGAAACAGATTCTGTGACTGATCGGGAAAAAGTATCGAAAATTGCTCATCAATTCACGACAGAATTGCATTGTATATTGGTTCCAGAATTAATGGTCCTGATTTATGGCCTCCTCGTTCCCCAGGTCTTACGGTTAGTGATTTTTTTTATCTTGAGGGGATTTTGAAAAATTACTAACGCTCACAAACACGTTGGAGGAATTTAAAACAACGAAATTAGCACCATTAGTGATGGGGAACATGCGTGTCAGTGATGCTTTCATAAGAAGTTGTGCATTGTGTGTCAGGAAAATGAGGCAATGTTTCCAGCACCTACTATAAGCAGGGCGAGTACTAAATTCTGTTATTTAATATGCTGTGCTGGAGTTTTAAAATGGTGATGCGCGTGGGCGTCTCGAGTTTACGCAAGAAAGCAACGGCAGCAGCGCGTGGCCTAACCACCGACCGGCTGAACTCCATGTGATAGTTTTAAAATGCTCTCACTGTATTTACCATACTCTGTGATTCGGAAGCCTGGACAATAAAAACGTACGATTAAGAAAACTTCTTAATACCTGAATTAGATGATTTATGCATTATTTATTTGTTGTTTATTTAGGACGCTCTTTAACATTTCAGGTCATCAGCGCCCCATTCAATTCAGTGCATGAAACGGCCGATAAATTTTGTTTAGAGGCCTTTTCTTTCAGGCTTGAGGTTCTTTTACGTGCCGTAAATGTACGACACGGGACCAATGACTTTACTTCCCTTCCGAAGGAAGCCATACTTAGGATTTGTACGCCCGAAACAATCCACCAACCCTAACCAGGATTGAACGATTGTGGATCTATGAGGCAAATATGGTTACTACTAGACCATCAGGACCATCATAATTAGTTAAGAGATATGCAGAGTAAGTTGGACTTAAAATTAACTGAAATCAGGACAGGTTTGAAAAACTAATCCACTGTTGTAGGTGATTATTTATATCAATTTTTCCCGAAATATAATCTTTAACACATTTACAATGAGATAATTCAAAGTGTCATGAACTTTGAGCGACTTGTACATTACCGAATGGTGAGGAATGGATGTTAGGGGAATATAACTGCAGTAGGAAACCCTCAAGAGGAGGGGAGTGTGGAACAGAGAAAGCTAATGAGAATACTAGTTTCGTTTATAAATCTTATACTTTTTAACCGTTTCGGATGAGAGACGAGATTAGAGTAACAACACCCTTAGATTTCATGGTTTCGTTTTCTTAAAAACGCACCTTAACATGTTGTAATTTTGGATATCACGCAACACTCCGGTAATAAATAAAACAGCAGGGAACTTAAAAGGAATACAGGTACACCCAAAAGCTGTGTAGTTTTTTAAAACTGCCTCATTCTGAGCCTGCTAATGATCAACGAAATGGAAGGAATTCCGCTACTTTGAAACCACCCGGTTCTTTTGTTTCCTTCAGAGAAATGAAACACTAGGAAGCTGTTTGCACCCACGCACAAGAGAACAATACCTCAAGCCGAGAAAATGGCTGACTTTACTCGGAGTGAATTAAAGCGCTGGTTCCTCTGCACCTTGCTGGAAGTAATAAGTACTCTTCTGTTAAATACTAGAGAACACATCTTATGCATGAAAAACAAATTAGTTTTAAAAGAAAGGAAATGCACGTGAGCTTCACATATCTCTGTTAGTTTAATATAAAGGAAAATTACAAGTATTTGAAATAAAAAGAATTCTCAACTTTTTTATTTTTTTGCATTTTCGTGTTTTTCGACATTAATTCACAACAATTTTCAAATAATAAAAACAGCACTTATTTGGACAAATGGTATACTATAGTTTTCTTAAAGAATTAAATCAAAGGTCTAGCATGTTCTCACTTTACTGGGTGATTTGCAGATGAAATTTGAGGACACACTTTTTAAAATTAGAATATAGGGTGATCCTTTTGGGTATTTTTAATGGTATTTAACGCCCGTTTTTACTACTTGGGCCCACAGGCGGTGGACACTGGTGATACATGAAATGAAATGAGCAATTGGGAAAGTATTTTTAAGGAAGGAAGCGTTCTAGGCCTAAGTTTAGGGTACTTCCCCGGCATTTGTCAATTATGGAACTGAGGAAAACCCGGAAAAAACCTCAGTCAGGGAGGACGGCCTTGGTGGGTTTCGAACCCCCAGACCTTCCGCTCACGACCTCGACTATACGTTCCGGTTCATTTGTGTATGGATAATATTAAATATTATCATAAAAGCTAATATAATAATAGGAAACATTTCCTGCTGATAACATTTTGTTTATAAGATGGAAATTTCCGTACATTTCGACGTGAGTATGGTGTGCGTAATGTACCTAAATAAGCTTTCATAATGTTGTGGTATTGAACGTTTGCAGAAACTGTTTTTGTGTTATCAAGCATGCAGGAGGTCGCAGGGGAAACCCGGTACAAGAAGCAGTTATCTCTGAAGTCATGACAAGAAGCCCTAGTTAAAGACAACTGTCAGCAGAGATCAATGTACCATGTATGTTCTGTCAGTGTATTGTTCGAAAGTACCTGAAGCTGTACCATTCTCACTTAGGTCTGCAAGCCTTACTGGATGAGGGTCATGGAGCACGTTTCAATTTTGCATCCATGATGTGGCAACGGATTGAAGATGATGACGGCTTCTTAAACAAATGATTATTTGCAGACATGTCAACGGTAGAGTAAACACTCACAACTGCATTATTTGAACAAGGGAAAATCTGCATGTCTCTACGAGCTTGAAAGATCAATTCCAAAAGTTAAAGTGTGGAGTAAGCCGCAATAAAGTGCATGGAATATTCTTTGCATGGGCTGAATTGCATCACTGTTGTGAGTTATGCAGAGTGCGCAATGGGTCATGTAGCATTCTGAGAAATCTGCCATCTTTGAACGCTGTATACACAAAGTTTGAAAATATAAAGTTCAGTAGTAAATGCTTTACAGTGTTTTCATTTTATCTGTACCCAAACAGATCAGCCTATATATTTTCTATATTTACTATATTAATAAAAGCGATTTGTATTTTTTGTAAAATATGACATGCATAAGTGTAAATGCTTTCATGTAAAAACCTGCAGTTCTTTACTACAGTTGTCTTTTATTTTATAGGGATTTAGCTCCCAAACTTGTGGCCTTTTTAAGATTATTACCTTTGCAAGATATGAGCTTTAAAATGATCTATTTTTAGATTTGTTTTATCAGTGGTTTCTTTTGTATTAGAAAAAGAAGGGGGTATACCTTAAAGGAGCGCTTTTTAAAGTTATGTTTTTATATTAGAGATAAATTAATTCAGTTTTGTATTTGTGCACCAAGGAAAGGGATTAACTTAGAGCAGAGGGAAAAATCGCTCTAGCTGCAACATTATTTCTTTACAACTAAACTCCGTATATGCTATTTAAATAAAAAAAATGGTTGCTGGAAATGAAGGAAATTGAACCATTAGGAGTAAATGAATATAGAAAAAAAGAAGTTCTGTCACACAGGAGCTGCATAAACTAAGCGGATTCCTGGGAATATCGAATTTGTGAAGGTTACAGCAGAGAAGTTACATTTGAGTTTACAGAAATAGTAAGGAAGTGTTGCTAGCGTGTCTACTATCAGGAAATAATTATCAATTGTGCCAATCGAGGGCTTTTTAAATTTTGGTTTTCAGATATACCTCCACTCCTAGTGGTGGGTTTTCCTGATTTTCAAAAACTATTTTTTTATTTTATTTAAATGATATATACTGAATTTATTGCCAAAAAGCAAATATTGATGCCGCTAGACCGATTTTTAAATTTTAGGTTAAACCTCCATTTTTAAAGTCTATTTTCGACGATTTTCAAAGACATTTTTATTATTTTATTTAAATGGCATATACCATGTTTCGCTGAGAAAAAAAAATAAATTGGGGCCGTTAGAGCAATTTTTAAAATTTCGCCATGGGTTAATAACCTTTACTCATAATTGTCCAATTTTGTTGGTTAACGGATTGGATGAATCGTTTGTTAAATGCTTAGTTCTGTTGAGGAAAAAAAAAAAATATATTGCTCCGCTAGAATGTTAACAGACACAGACACAGACACACACACACACACACTCTTTTTTTTCATCGTCATTTTTAGTGCCTAATAAATAAAATCGACGAAGATTTGAAGTTGTTTTTAAAAAATATTTTCATGGGTATAACCTCAATAGCTACATTCCTTACGACTTCGCTAATCTAGAAGTAGAGCATATCTGTCTTGCCTATTGACAGTTATCACACAGATAGCACTCTCAAGTCATAGTACAGCTGACATTCGCTCGGTCCCGTACCATTATACTTGGAATCTACTAGCAATACAAGCATGTTCTTAATAAAAAAATTTAAGAATTTGCTTTTTATGGGTGTTCTCGATAGAAAACTTGACGTTTGTGTACTAGAAAGAAAGAGAACAATTAGACATCCATGATTTTATTGTTATCCGTGGAGAAATTAGTAAACTATGAATTAATTAATAATTCCAGTGCCAACTCACTTGCCGTCAGGCAATAACAGTTTTACACACGAGAGAGCAGTAGCGTAGTCTATTTGAAATGCGCGCGTTGAGAATCGGCGGTCTGCATTACGCTGAATGATGAAGGTGAAGATGGGGATGAGATGACGGAGCAACGGGGAGCAGGCGAGAGGTATAAAATTCGGCCATAGCACAGCCGCTTAATCGATTTATGTTCCTGTTAAAAGTACACATATCACTCAAATATGTGCTATTGACTATAATACAAACTTTTTAAAACCTTAGCATTAGTCTTTTCGATTTATGTGCATTCAAATTGTTGATTTTGATAAACGTATTATTTTATTGCATTAAAAGCAAGACAACTAATGATGCTAAATAAAAAATGGACTCAACATTTCTATTTCTCTTAATCCATTTCGTACATACTCTATTCACGGCAGTTCTAATTTGTAGCCTCCTTGGATCAGCCCTACTGGAAACCTTCAAAGGAGAGCGTCAGAAATGAGAAGGTAGTTTTAAGCGCTTCTCCTACACACTGAGAAGTAATTTAAACAAATCGAGATGTAGGCATAAGACAAATTACGTTATATGACAAACAATAGCACGTTGTGTTGACTTGCACAACGACCACTTCCAATGCCACTTATTTGATTTGTACAATATTTATGTAGCTAACATTTGGACATTTTATTCTTCAACATAGTCGCTCTTCAGCAAATTCAGCTATGAAAATAAAAGAAAATTACTTGAAACTAGGTGATGTGAGTATTGTGGATATATTAACAGTTGCATTCGAGGAAGCGACGTTTTTGTGCATTTCCTGATAAAAGAAATTACACGCGAGAGTTTTTAATTTCTTTTTATCTGAAAGCAATCACGAAGTTTAGTAATTAATGGCTCGTAATATGGCCGTAATTGTGTGGCAATGTTCCAAATGATCATAAAAATTCGCCAAAGATCCATGAAAAATGGCAGTCACAAGTTTACCTGCAGGACCGTCTTTTGCGAGGTTTGGAGGTCCTGGATTCGATTCTACATAAGGTCAAGCTGTCTAGTTAAGGCTTTTTCATAGTTTTTCTTTACCCCCAGAAGACGAAGGCTGTTTTGCACCAAATTTGATTTGGATTATTCGTTCATAGAGTGAAGGCCTCCCATGATGCACCATAACCAGATTAACTTCATCATCTCCACTGGGACAAAGTAGCGGCGCCCTATGGACGTCCTGGCATGCTGCAGTACAGCTATGCTAGGGGGAATGTCCAGAAGTTATTGTGTTGGCATTGGCAGAAAAAACAACAACTACAACAATTACCTGCAGAGGACAAATTTATGAGCTGGGGGAGATCCTCGCCATTCCTTGTTTTAAAGTTTAGACTCAATCGAACTGGTGAGCCTTTTATTTTTCAGTTGCAACAAAGTGATCCAAATATATTTTTGGACTGTGTTGAATGGCCCCAGGTTTCTCTTGCGTTTGTTCATGCGTAAACATTCGTTTTGCTGACACCTTATGAAGTTCCACGTTATGTCCTCAACTGTACCATTTTACATTAAATTATTATTTAACCGATGATCTTTGTCTAGATCACAAAGTTTTCCTAAATGCTCCCAGTTTGTGACTGACCTACATTTTTTGCATGTCAGCAAGTTGTTTTTCCACATCTGAATTTCCCTGATTAATTCTTAACTATATATTTAGTAACCATATTTATATTTATGTATTGATTTAGTGATAAATGTTTCTTCAGCAGATAATTAATAATAGCATGAAATTCGTTCCTCTCTTGAAATGTTCTTAGAGCTTGGTGAGTATGTTAGGATTAAGAATAAAAACATTCAAAATATTATGCTGGCATTTTACTTAAGTAGACCTGATTTAGGTATAATATACACCACGTTTAGGCGATTAAAACAAGAAAAATGCTCTAAAATTAGAATTAGTTCGAATGAAAACTTCTTCTTCTTCTTACACAAGTAATAGGCTTGTCGACCTTCAGTCCTCAATTGAACATATCACTTCTATTTTGTTCCTGGCCTTCCTACTTACTTGGCGATATCCTCTAGCTTTATAATTTAGTAATTCCTCTTTTATTCTTAATTTATGCTGATACTAATTATTTCTATTTTCATAATATTTCATTTAAATTATATATTTAACCGTTTTCGAATTTCTTCTTTCTTTGTTGTCTAAGAGAGTAAATTCAGCTCCCGCTCTCAAAAATCTCATCTCTGCTGTTTCTATTCTTTTTGCTGTATGTCCTATTCATAGTTCAGTTTCCACTTCTTTATGTTTCCATTGGCAGTGTCATTGCTTTAAAGAATTTCATTTGTATTACTTTTGAGGTCGTATTCTTCAATGTTCTCCGTATTGTATTATACATTTGTCTTAATTTATTTAGTTTTATATATATATATATATATATATATATATTACTGTATGATACGTCGGTCCTGGTGGTGTAGTGGTAACCATACTTGCCTCCTAAACCCAAGATCGCGGGTTCGAACCCGGTAAGGATCGATAGATTTTTTCGGGCGTAAAAATCCTAAGTATGGCTTCCTTCGGAAGGGAAGTAAAGCCATGGGTCCCATGTCGTACATTTACGGCACGATAAAGAGCCTCAAGCCTGAAAGAGAGGCCTCTGAGCAAAATTTGTAGGCCGTTTCACGCCCTGAGTTGAATGGGACGCTGATGACCTGAGATGTTAAAGAGCGTCCGTAAATAAATTAAAAAAAAAAAAACTGTATGATACTCGTACACTAAAGACTGGATAATTAAAACTAGAGACTTGTTCTATTATTTCTTCATTAATAACTATTTTACACCATTGTTCTGTTTAAAAGCCGCTACTTTTGCCTTGTTTGTTGAAATCTTTAAATGATATATCTCCATTATATCTTTCAGGTTATTAACACTTTTGTGCAGACTATCTTCCATTTCCTCAAAAATAACCTGATCGATGGCAATATAAAATATTTCCCCAGTAGAATAGTTTTTCCACACTTTAAGTGCTTCGTGTATATTAAATATTACTGGCGATAAAGAACATCCCTATTTATGCATTGATTTGTCTCTTTTGATGAGAAATTAAACATGAAAATATAAAATACAAAAAAAAAAAAAACAAAATAAAAGTTCCACCCACCTCATGAGGAAAATGGGAATGCTGCCTGATTCACGAAGTAACAAATCCAGTATGGGAAGCCGAGATTAAGATTGTGACTCATAATAATGCTTTCTGTGGTGACAAACAATCACTAGCCTGGCTCATTGGAACTATTGTGTCACAGGCGATTATCATCATCATTTCCATAAAAACATAAGGAACGATGTAGAGGTTATAAATCCTATTAGCAGAACCATAACACAAATGGAAATACAGATTAAAAATAACATTTAGGTATAAGAAAGTTCTAGATTGACCATGCACAGGTCGGAAAAATGAATGCATAGAGTATTTGGATAAAAAAAGAAGATGTATGAGGCAATAGAGAAAGAAAATTACAAAGAAACAGGGACACGCTACTGGGAGATTTATTAATTAAAATAAATTTAATTTATACATAAAACAATTAAATGTAGATATTGAAAGGGGGTTTAAAACTAACGATGATTTCATTTTAGGGTTAATTCCTTAAGCCCCATTCACCCTCGTTTTGAAATTGGCACACAGCCTGATTTTACTTAATTTTTAAAAGGATTCATTTGTCATCACATCTTTTGTTTTTTATATTGCTTGGTAACCTGGATCGTTGAATGCGGTGCTTGAGTTTGGACAAAACAATAAAGCAGTCCCTTAGTTGTAGGATGAATATACAATCAACTTTGTGTAAAAATACAATTTTGAATATCACCTATTTCGTGATTCCTCTAATCCGCTTACATTCTGTTCATTCTTGTAAGATATACAACATTTTGAAACAATTTATTACTACATACTCAATAGTTTTTGTAGTCATATTCTGCACAAATTTACAGAACAGCTCCAGGTTAACAAAAGATGTTACAATATGAATTCTCTTTCGCATTTAAGAACCTTGAAATTACAAAGTGGGAGTGACTAGGGTTGAGGAGGTGTAAATGTAATCAATACCGATTTTAAACTTACCGTTCAACATTTAAAATTGTTGTTTAAATTAAATTTATTTTAAATATGTAGGTAGTTATTAGGACTGGAAGTTTTGAAGTGAAATCCCTAAGACGGAGAATAAGGAAAAAAGAATATAGTGAATGTTACTATAACATTTCATGAGTTAGAAATCCACTAATATCGTGTTAAGATAGCGCAGTTAAAGATACAGTTACATAAAAATTTCTGGACAAATAAAAGTGTTCTGCCATGTAAGTATATTACTGCTGTAAAACATTTCATTTTATAGCCATACTGCATGTTCGCCGACCAAGAATATCAGCTACAACATCTACACAAGTCCACTTTCTGAATTATTCAATATTACTCAAATTTCAATAATTATAGGAATTATTATAACGATTCTTCAGAGAAAATAAGTTTTAACTCATTAAATTGTATAACGCTTTTTATGAATTCGTATAAACAAGCAAAATATTTCATAACAATAGTAACCGCCTGTGGTGCCTCAGTAGTAAAAACGGGCGTTAAACACTACTCAAAAAAATCAACTATAGTTTTAATTACATAAGGCTCCTAAAAGGCCCCGAGTTTGTTATAAGACTCATAATAGGATACTAAAGTCACATTTTCAGTCCTGAAGTGTGTGTTAAAAGTTATAAGTTTATAAAAAATACACTTTTTCAAGAATGAGTGTCGTGTGCAATTTGCAGAAGCTTGTACAAATAAAATTTGTAGCTCTTATGTTGTAATTGTTTCTACAAAATAAACCATCGGTTGTACATTTCCACGCAAATCCATCTTGCGTTTCTTAAAGCTGTAGAAACGCATGCACTTTTGGTGTAGGAAATGCACATCTAAGATAACATCCTGGAACTGGGCCAGATATTCGCGCCGTCGCGTCTGCTTGCCCTGTGCAGAACAAGTCAATAATTTCACCCGCAGCCTGATTTGTAGCAAATCTTTCGAATAAAAATTACAAAGTGCAGCGCCTTTAAAGATGGATTGCTATTGAAATTAAAGTTTTCCTTAGAGTTCTGTTCAGTTTTAATTTAATAAGTGATGGATAACATTTTTGGGGAAGGAAGGTGCCAGTTATAGTAGCATTCTAAATAATTTTATAGGACGTAAAGCGGGAAAAGACTGTAATGTGAACAAGTTTGCACACTCTATAACTCATGTATTCAATAAACTCTGATTTTAATTTGGTAACGATCAGAAATTAAAATGAGATCATGAACTATGATAAACCGAATACCATTTCAAGATGTGCTTGGTGTGGTTTTCTACATCACTTGATGGCATGTAATGCAACACTTCCTTCATAAGCGTCATGAAACTCAAAAGATATTTCTTCTTATGAAGATTTGACTGATTACTCACTGCAAGGACTTCGGAGAACATTGCAGCACCTGAGCAGATTGGCCGAAATTCACTTTGTAAACAAAAAACAATGACTCAGGAGTTTGACGTTTCCACCAAATCCATGCCTAGAGTCATTAGATAGATCCTTCATGTTAAAGCTTATTGGGGAACGGTAGGATATCTGTTAATACCTACACTGAAAAGAAATCAGATGTGAAAGAGCTAGTTTCTTCAGTGACATGCTCAAAATGGTCATGGGTGTATTATCTCTACTGATAAACGAAATGAAAAAAGGTTAAAAAAATGAGTTTCAGAGTCCAGAGAGGGGAAATTGTTGCATTAGGGCATGATATTTCTCCATTTCTGTCCACAAGTGGTAAGTGAAGAAGTCATTCTTCAGTGTCTTTCAACAAGACACAAACAATCCAAATGACTGAGAAATAATGTTCCAAGAATGCACTGCTATGGAAAACTCATGCTCTACTAGCCCGGACTTGAGCTACGGAAATAAAAGCTACAGGATATCTTAGAGAACAATTATTTTTATATTTGTTTCATTTACGGACGCTCTTTAACATCTCAGGTCATCAACATCCCATTCAACCCAGGGCGTGAAACGGCCGACAAATTTTGCTCAGAGGCCTCTCTTTCAGGCTTGAGGTTCTTTTTCGTGCCTTAAATGTGCGACACGGGACCCACGGCTTTATTTCCCTTTCGAAGGAAGTCATACTTAGGATTTTTATGCCCGAAAAAATCCATCGGTCCTGGCCGCCGGGATCAAACCCGCGATCTTGGGATTAGAAGGCAAGTATGGTTACCACTACACCACCAGAACCGACTCTTAGAGAACAAGATTTGCATTAATTCTCACTTAAGTTTTGACCAGCTCGGGAGTGATCCTGTAAAATATCTGGGTGTCATACGTTCCTCAGTAGCAGACTGGCTAATCAACTAAGACCATGTGATACTTTTAAAGGGTTCAGGATACTGACGGATATTCATTAATTAGGGAATAAAATGAAATTAGTTATAATTTTCTGAACATATATTTTAAAACATAGTCATATTTAACAAGAGAGAACTTGTGGCAATAACTAGATGCCACTAATTTACTTTCGATTTGCTAATGCAACAAAAAATTGCTTTGTTAAGATAATTCACAGAAAAGAACTAAAAAGTCGAACATAATTTTACCGTGATTTCACATAGAGCCCATATACTTGATAATTACACCTGTAGAATTTCTGTCTACTCCTTCCTTAAATATTAAAAATAACTGCTTATATAACACATAGGATCAGTAAAAACGTTTTCGAAGTTTTAAGAAATAAATATGTTCTAAAAGTCACTTGTTCTTAGAACTTATTTTGTTGCAACAATAAGAAAATTAAAAATTGTATTTATACTGTCCTCAATGGACTTTGTTCGATTCATTGCCACCAGATGGTGCTTTATAAAAATGGTGGCCTTAATAGCGGAGAAAATATTTTGTATGCTATATCCATAGCCATAGTTCAAAGCCTCTTTCGAGCAGAATAAAGAACTCACTGACAGATAAATATACTCGTGCATATTATATAATTTAAAGCTTCTGGTGGTCTGTGCAAGAGAAATTCGTCAACGCCTTCAGTCGAGCGGAGTTTATATGATGCTAACAATCAACTGCGAAAGAAATAAAACTACTGTCACATTTCACTACATTTTCTTTTTATGTTGGTACTTACTTTCCCATTACATCTCCATTAGAATGTACTCGGTTACAATGTAAAACCCCGGGATCTAACTAACCCTGTTTTATGTACATTTTGAACTAAAGCATCAATCCAGCTCCTGCCAAAGTTGTAGAATTTAAGTCTAGGCTTTATCTTGGTCATTCCAAAAGCTGGTGCTTAATGAGGTATTTTACTTGGCCTGCGGAACGATTAGGTTCATTGTTCAAACACAGACACTGTCACAATAGTAGCGCAGCTGTTCCCGAGGGTGTGTTGTGTTGCTCGTTTAATTCGACAGTATACATATATGTTTACAACGACACAGCTGTCTTTATGTACGATTCATACGTGTTATCTCAGTGGTGAAAGAATCATTCATTATTTTTAGCATATAGTTGATTCTATTACTTTCGGGAATATCACACTAACCCCTTTTTTCAGAGAAATAACTGACAGGGAGCGTGATTATGTAGTATTTTTTCACCAGGACTCTGCCACTGCTTACACTGCGAATATTTCCATAAAAGCAATTCACATTATGTTGTCACAAGGCAATGTTATTAGTGGGAATTTGTCGCCCCTATAGTTCCCCAATTTAATATCCTGCGATTATTATCTTTGAGACAAATTAAAAAATGCATACAGTGCAAGAACTGAAAGATAATATAAATTGTCCGGATTTATCAAAATAAACTATAGCGAGTGATTAATAATTTCCTAAAGAGATGCCCAAAATATGTGGAGAATGAAGGCGGGCAGTTTCAACACCTCATTTGATAATTTGATAAGTAATGGGCCTTTTAAATTGATTTGTGTAATGTATATGGTTGGTTTGTTTTGTTGGTTTACCCTTTCGCTAATCACCGCCCAGGGACAAAACACTCCGGGGGAAAACAAAACGGATCGCACGGTATGTAACTTATACAGAAACACCAAACGGGGTTAAAATCTGGATGGGGGGTTGGAGCTGTATATCAAAACAGGGAACAGACTCATTAAACAAGGACTCGTGTGATTTAGGCTTGGGGCGGATCAGAATCTCAGGTGAAAGTAGAATGAGAATTTGTGGAGAGGAAGAATAATGGTTGCTCATCCTAGCGAACTGTAGCAGCACTGAGTTGAGGAGGAAAAAGTACCTGCTGTCTTCCTTTACTGACTATAACAGAGGACAAGGAGCATGCTGGGTCCTGCGGGAAGGCAAGGATGAGGAGCATGTAGGCACATTCGTATCGAAGGTGAGAAAGCTCAGCTCTGAAAAGGCTGAAAACCGGGAGGAACTAAACTGAATTAAAAAAAAATGTGTATTAACAATCTTAATTTTACTTATTCCAATGACAAGGGGAAGGGGTTTCATATTTTGGAGGTGTATATGAAGCTATTATTATTATTATTATTATTATTATTATTATTAAGGTTATTGTTATAATAATCATTTTGGGCAATGGAGGTATGATTTATTTGCTTATTTATTTAAGTAATGTACTTTTTGTGTATTATGAAAGGCACGTACGCATTCTTAGTATGTATTTAATTTGAATAAAATACACTTATTCATTCATTCATTCATTCATTTTTATACTGTGATGTTATCACTACCATGTTTTATGAGTCGACGTTTTTACGTCAGAGGACAAAAGAAAAAACTTGCTTTCATCACTTCATAGATCTTAAGTTTAATGCGCTCTATTCCCATTACTTCCCATTTTTCTTCGTCAGCCATTTGCATTTTCAGCTCCTGGATGAGACTTCAGGTCATGCTCAGCTCTCACATTCTTCTGCTATACAATCACCGTACCTAACTAAGCTGGAGATGTTAAGAAATTGCTTTCACGGAAGCAGGCAATAAGAGTGGTATGAGTACTACACAGTAGTTTGATGAAAGCTTTTAACCTTGTCCTTTTACTTACACCACATTCTGTGGATCAGCAATCAAATGATGCTGTACACTCTTCGCAAAGGTGGAATTGTTTCTTCCAGTTTAAAACATTAAGAATGGATCTGGCATTACGATTTAATACTGTTTTCTCTTTAGTAAAGCTTCGATTAATAAAATAAATAAAATTATGTTTTCATAAAACACTTACGAGCTCAACTGATTTAGAACTTTAGTGCTATAGTAAAAGTGAACAATATTTAGATTAGTTAGGTATATCAACGTGAAGCACTTAGCGACTGACACAGCTGTAAACTTCACTTTGCCATCCCTTCGCATTTACACGATGCTGTCAACAGGGAAACATGACAACGGAACACCGAGGGCTGTTCAACACGTATGTCCGAATTTAATTAAGTTCAGGCAATAAATTATCGCTGTGACAAAATTATGAAAGTGTTTGTACTAAACTCAAGAATAATATTCTTTTCTCGTCCTGCAAAGCGATTTGGATTGACTGTTTACTGTTACATCTTACGAAATGTACTAATTCTGGCGAGTAAGAGACGAATTACTTAAAAAAATTCTTACTTTAAAATGTCCAAAAAAAACAGTAAACGTTTTGTCAATATGAGAGTGGATCCCACAATCAACAAAATATAATGTTAACATTGCAAATTTCCTGAAAAAGACAACTGCATTAAACTACGTAAATTATAATTTTCAAAATAGCTATTTAAGCTTTAAACTTTTTCTTCTTCTTCTTCTACCATTTAGAATTAGGTTACATAAGCCTGTTCCGATTTCACTCATTTCTTATTTCTATCTTGTTTTGTATCTGCCTATATGCCTATTAATAAAACAATATTTTCTTTATATAACAGTTTTAATCTTTACTGTTAACACCATCTTTCCAGTTTGTCTATAGTGAATTATTTTTTGTTATAATGAAAATATTTTAAAAGCCATTTTAAATGGCTCTAAGAAATCTTATTTCAGATGTCGTTATTTTCCTCTCATTACTCTTTTATATAATCCAACATTTGGAGCCTTAGATTAAAAATGTAAACGTTCGTTACTACTTTATAACATTTCATATTGTATTTTAACAGTTTTTGCTTCTTTTTATGGTTCCACACATTTGATAAATTTTATATTTTATTACTGGGAAGAAGATACTGCAGTCTATAATTGAAACTATCGATTACGATTTTAGATTTTATTTGTCTTTTTCCCTGGAAGGCCATTACCTTATTTTTTGTCATGTGAAATTTTAAAATTAAATATTTTATTTGTCTGGTTATTTCATTTTAAAAGTGTCAATCTCATTTCTTGCTGTAATAACTTGCTCGTCTGCATACAATAATGTTTATATAGTACCCTGTTCCAAATATTTTCTAAATGTGTTAATTTGTTTTTTAGAGCTGGATCTCGTACATGTTTTAATAAAATGTTACTAAACTTTTGTTCTAGGTTTAACACTATTTATAATATTTACATAATTGATCAAATGATGTTGGAAACCTCTTTTTTCTAAAATGTATCGAAAAATTGTATTATACACTTTTTCAAATGTCTTGATGTAGTCAAAAAAAGGTAAAATTGCTTGTATAATCTAGCGATCAGAAGAAGGCGAGTGCGAAGGAGTTTGAACTGTTTATCTGCACTTGTACGAGCGAATGTGAGATACCCATGATGTCACGTGAATAAGATCCTCTCAGACTCAGACCTTGCATGCCAGCTGGACTACTAACTATGGGCCAGTACATGAACATAAAGGGGAGGATAGAAAATATTTACATAGCACATTCCTCTTGCTAGCTTTCTTCTGAACGCCAGGCAGAAACTTTCTACCTTTACTAGTCAGCATTTGTAAGGCAAACACATTTCTGTAAAACATTTTCCTAGTCGAAATTCACTCTGTTCTTGGGCTAATTTTGCCTTTGCTATATTTTGCATAGGAACATATAGAATGTTAATAAATTATACCAAAATAATTTCAGAAAGTGTAGAGGTGTCTTATACAGGTAATTTGAAATAGACATATGACCTGTGTGTTTAAATTTCGAAGCTATGGCTATAAGTTTCTAAAGCACCTTTACGCCACTGGCTAATGAAGATGCACCTCGAAAGCATAACAGACGATAACGAAGGAAGATCTCTGAACATATCACTCTGACACCATGGTTATGATATTAGCATTCGAGCAAGAGATAGTCATTTGTTTGCGAGTTCGAGGTCTTGTTTTCTGTCTAGTGCCTAATAATACAGCTTTTAGCCTATGTTTTAAATTTATGTTTCAATTTATACACTTAAATCTTAACATTTAAAATCATATAATTACATTTGTAGATGTAATTGTATCTACCAATCAGAGTATTGTCCTGAGTATGTGATAGTAAATTAAGTTTTAGGCATCATATTAGTACTTAGCTTAATAGTGTTATAAAACTTGAAAGCATTAAGCAAAATTCATTCATAATTATTTAGTAGGCGAATCGCAGTCTTTAATATTAAATAATAATAATAATAATAATAATAATAATAATAATAATAATAATAATAATAATAACAGCATGACAAGAATTGAACCCGAAGCCTGCGAAACATCAGTTGCATTATGTATTACGCCACACAAACAGTCAAAGAACTCCATCTAAAGTAGGCAACATAATGCAAGAAGGCAGTTGGTCAGTGTCGCACTGTAACATGATTAGTTCAAGATTTGAAGAGTTTTATGGCACTAAATTTTGAAAACGTTGATAATATGCTACAGAAAATCGACATTTCTATGCTTGCAAGGTAGTTTTAAAGACATTCCTAACCAAAATTTCACCCGGCTTGTCTTTAACACCGATTTATCTGATGCAAATATGTTAAAACTATAAAACTGCATTGTATTTAGTTGTGGACCATACTTGCTAATCTGAAATTGCTTATATACGATATCTCTATACTCTCTGAAATTATTTTCGTGTAATTCTGTATATGAGATGTATTCCAATGCTAGATAGCTTTCATATTAATGTAATGTGAAGCAGAGGTATATCAAAATACTGAAATAACTAGATACAGTTACTAACACAACTTCTCTAAAGCTTCGCAAACTTCTGTCTAATGTTTTGTATACTTTACTGCTTTTAAACCTCAGTGTCTAAGAGATACACGGGAACCGAAATAATGGTTCTCTTGTATCTCTCTCTTGAGCCCACCTCAGGATCCTGAGCACTGTATTCCAGACTCAAATCTGTTATCAGATTTATCCAGCACTTAACTGACATCTGGGGATCTGTCCAGCAATTTCACGACAGACAAGACCTGCTCGTTGTTTTGCATCATTAACATAAACAGACGCTGCTTTGTCGACGGTTGTCTAGCAGTAGATAAAAAACGCACACTAATTACTGTATGTGCAGCTAACATGGTTATGTCCTTAGCCTTCGGGCACCGATAAGAGATTTATTTACTGCACCAACTCAGAAAGAAAGTCGATCATAGTCGCCACTGTGCTTTGTTATTTAATAATAATAAAATTTAATAATAATAAACTCATTAGAATAAATATTTAAACGAATCGTCAGACGAGGAAATAACTCACCTTAGAAAAGGACAAGAAGAGAAATATTTTAAAAACTGTAATATAAATAATGTATGTTCCGGTATTAAAAAGTAAGATTGGTTGTCAAAAATTTTGCAAATAAACATGTGTTTAACAAGCATTTGTATTTCATATTAGACATATTTTGAAATATTTCCAAAACTTTAGATAACTGCTTTAAAATGTTAAACTTTACTACAATTGTTATATTAATAAAATTTATCATACGCATTTTTAAAATATTTTATTTGGAAAATAATGCTCAAACAAAAGGATATTTATACGTACCACTTTCTCAGAAACTTGTCAATATACAATTGTAATATTTTTAAGTTTTTAACGCTCTCTTTAATAATAAGATTATTAGTATGAAAGCTGATTTTAATAAGTAGCAGTGAAAAGTTAGATGTTAAAAAAACGTTATTCTTTCATAAATATTAAATATTTATTTTTTATCATATATTAAATATATTTGCATAATAATAGCCCCTTTCCTTAAAAACGAGATTAAAACACACATAAATACTTCAATGAGACACTAGCTACAGCTTCTGAGAATAGGACACCTGTAAATGTCCCTGTTTGGTGCAATATTTTCAAAAAGTTTTTTCGTAAAGTCTGAACAGTGTATACTGCTATCGGTCTAGTTCTTAGCATTCTAAACTCCAAACGCACACTTGTCATTAAACTTTATTTTTTTTAGTTTCTGAAAATTAACTTTTTTTATTATACTCCCTTTGTAATGTAATTATTTGTATTATGGTTAAAATGCTATGTGGTGTATTATTTGTATGCTGCGATTATTGTCATTAATTAGATGGACGTGGAAATTTAATCCATTACATCTGAAATTAGCTCCTGGGGACAGAGGACGACACATATTCACCAATTACAATTAAAACATGTTTATATTCTATTATCTTTAACTACATTATTTCATAGGCTTGTGGGCATTTCCCCTTTTTCTTCTTTAACTGTTTAACCCCACCCCCTGGACTCACGTACTCACCCAGTCATTTGCTTGTCGGAAAGAATGCATTCAATAATAGGTCCGACGTCAGGGCCACTTCCCAAACCTAACAAACACAGAAAGAAGCAGACGCATACACATAAATGAAGTCAAGATGAATGATCAAGAAAGGTGAATGATGACAGAGAAATACAAACTCAGCATGTGCTGAAAATGACATGAAAAAAAATAGCGGAATAGCTCAGTTAGGTTAGTTGGCCGCAGAAGACACTGGGATCTCCTGAATGCAAATTCTAATCTCTTCGGTAACACTTTTCTGCATTCGGCTAAACTTAGCTTAATTAGTATTCCATAAGTCGTCACTGTCTGCTACAAAACCAATTTCTTAAAAATTTGCTACAAACTTTCAGAATGAACACATATTGCAGAGCAAATATCTCAATCTAAGGTATTTATAGTTATGCATATTTTTAATTAGCTATAAAATTCTCTATTACATGCACTAAACTATTTAAAAAGTTCATTGAACTTTGTGAAAGAAATTATACACATATAACTCGCTCAAGAATAGCCCAAATAGTTGTTCTTTTGTTACAGTAACTCGAATTAAACCATCGAAATGCATATCTAATCAAATTTCCAAGCAAGAATGTTATACTATCCTCTAAAAACTGTGTTTAGTACATTTATAAGATTTTAGAATATCTTCTGTAATTTTGGATTGCAGTTTACCATTTATTTGCACAAAAAGACAGCTATACCAAGATCAACTATATTTACCAGATCCCAATACGGAAAACAATGGCGACCAAAGGGGTTCTATTACTGCCAATAGCAAATACCAGACTTTTACGCAGTATTGTGTTTACAAGATAACATTATTTATCACTAGAAAATATTTTATGGTTATTTAAAATCAGGAATCGTTTACAAACAATATCTTTCATATATAATATAAAATAATATGAATTCAAACTTTCCCACAAGTAAGCAGAAAATATACATTATATAATTATAAAATACACGAACTTGCAAATAACTGAACACCTTAAAACTAATTGACATTGTCTATTTGAAGTAAAAGGACGTAGTCTCCCTTGGTAATAATTATAAACAGATATACCTGGCTGCCTTAACCTCACTTGAAAGGGGTCGAAACATAATATCCTGCTCTCATCATTCATTAAAACATTCTTCATCTCGATCCAAAACCCGCTTCATATTTTCTTCCGGATCTTTCCTTTCCATCAACCGTCATTCTCATACAAGATAGTAAATTAACGAAAATTGCATAAAGAATGAGTCCTTTCTAACCACAAATTTTAGTAATAAATGTTTAATACAAACTACAGTTTCATCATTAACTTCATGCACAATGTACACTCTTTATCAACTCCTCCTTTAATTACTCTTTTTTTAGGAAATGTAAATATGCTATCATGCCGTACACTGCCATAAGAGCTAACCGGTGCGGTAACTAACACTTTCTATTAAACAAGTTCCTGGCGTGATTTCACTGAATTAATATTAACTTAATAAAATAAAAAAGGACCGCTTTTGTTGATTTTTTCCTATTATAAACCACTGTAATAAACCAGATAGCTGCAAATTAATAAAGCGATGAAATTAACAACGGACCACTTATTCCACCATTTTGTCTACTATCATACCTACCTTGGGGTCTGATAAATATAGTGGGTCGTGGCTATATACTTGTAATATTGCTCTTTTTCTCTTATCCTCCCTTCCTTTGTAATCCTACTGTGGAGCTAAAAACAAAAAACACTCACGTTCCCAGTCTTCCTACTAAAGTCCTTGTCTCTATCTACGCTACAGTAATGAGAAGGAAATATACACAAGGCATGGTTTACGTTCATCTCTTTAGCGGAATAAGAATAAATACAGGAACAAGGCTATTGCAAAAGGGAATTTTTCGTGAGTCAGTTCCAAGAACCCCGTGTATATACTTTCGCTTCTCTCTCTTTTCTTTCTACTGCAATTGCTAATTTCGCTTTTTGAGGTACTTTCCATTTGCATAACATTATCTCGGATTTATGCAGTTATACCTTGAGCCTGTCTTTGTTTAAAATACAATACACCTTGCGTTGATATTGCCTTCGATGCATGTAGGCTTGCTGTGATGCATTTAATTATTTAATAACATAAATGAAGTAATTTAATGCAATTTTCTTGGGAACTTTTCAAAACACTTTAATTGTTAAGTACATTGGGGTGGTTAGAATTTCCGACTACCGAAAAACTGCCAGAGAATTTTCAACTATAGGCTCTATTTAGTGATCATTTTTAAATTCTTGTTGAATAAATTAAAATAAAAAATTCATTTTCATTCATTTCATATTTCCTTAAGTGTTTAAAGACTTAATTGAGGAGATAGCTGGAAGAACGCCTAAAAACGGAAATTTGCATTACAAACCATCTCCTAACATTCCCGCAGCAAATAGTGTCTATTTCAAGATTCAGATATAAGTATGGTAAGGACTTTATTAGGCGCCCGACCCCCTCTGGTGGCCGAGGTCGTTAAGACGCGGACTCGTGAGCAGGAGGTTTGGGGTTCAAATTCCGCCAGAACCGTGTTTCCTGACTGAGGTTTTTTCAAGGTTTTCCTCAGTCCTCATAAATGGTAAATGCCGGGGAGGTACCCTAAAATTCGGCCTGGAACGTTTCCTTCCTTTAAAAAAAAAACCCTTTCCCAATTTATCATTTCATTTCATGTATCATCAGTGTCCAGCGCCTGTGGTGCCTCAGCAGTAAAAACGGGCGTTAAACACTACTCAATATATATATATATATATATATATATATATATATATATTAGGCGCCCAATAAGTTTATGAATCATTTCGTTATTTGATGAAGACTTCCAAAATGCCTTAATCTCTTGTTTTCCTTATGATCCAACTATTTCTAACAAAGTCAAGGAAGTTACTACTTTGTTTTCCTATTTGGAACAGGACGTTAGGAGAACCATTTAAGAATTTTTGAAGACACTGACAACATTGGGAAGGGATAATCGTTTAGAGCATAGAGAGACTTTAAAAGTTTGTAAAAATGTGCAGGTGCACTTAGAAAGAAATTGCAATATTTGTGTGAAAAAATGTCATAGTACATTTTTCTTGTAGTAAAATTATTTGCAATATGCATATGCGAAAAATACTTGAATAATGTAATTTTAAGTTTTAACATTTATTTAGATCAATATTTGGTCTGCCTCGAAGAAGACGTACTAGTTCCTAGAATTATTTTCAGAAAGAGAGCGAGTCTAAATTTTCCGGCTCTTCTAACTTTTGAATTCGAAATTGCTGGAACTATTTTGCAGATATTTCTAAGTTCTAGGGGCTGGAAATAACGTAATGTATATAAGTATTTTCTCAATCTCTAGAATCGATACCATCTAAATCCCTAGAATATTTCTCTCCTATAACCGCTACATTTTTGGAATTTCCGGTGTTCTAAATTCTAGGAATCACTTCTGAAATTTAAATGGCTCCTATTATGCTCACGTAAACAACACAGAACTTTCAATTCTATAGAGTCGTGTCATTCAATGGCATACTTGCCAATTCATTGATTCAGAAAGAGCAACAGAAGCCCTGGACATTGAGCGAGTAATTAAGAGGAGGGGTGAACCACAAAGTTCCTAAATATCGGAAATGAGCTAATGCCAGCAATGATTTCCTCTTGACTCTGTCCACGGTCAGTACTGCACGAGTGAAGACTGCAATCACTGAGCACTGATATTCCATTGTTTTTATTTTACCGTTATAACAGTATATGACATACACCGCTAACAATTTCGGTTCTGGCAATATTTCTACAATAAAACCGTCCTGATAGACCTTGCGTTTGTTACTGTTACGATAAATAAACACGACGGGCTTTCACAATATTTTCGTTTCTGTTATGACCTGGCAAATTAA
Organism: Metallyticus violacea; assembly: GCA_030762175.1. Lineage (NCBI taxonomy): Eukaryota > Metazoa > Arthropoda > Insecta > Mantodea > Metallyticidae > Metallyticus > Metallyticus violacea. Next base: position 46,149,969 of record CM060841.1, on the reverse strand, counting down.
TAACTGTTTTGATTTAATCTAAGAACAAATAAAAAAAAGTATTTTGTGTGTTTTAGAGGCCATATACACTTTTACGAGCTGAAACGCTGGTTAATGGAAAGGAAAGTTTAATTATTTATAAAAGTATTAACAGAAAGTTGAAAGTTAAGTATAGAAAGCAAACTAATTGGCCCTCGTAAACCGAATTATGTAATAATAATAATAATAATAATAATAATAATAATAATAATAATAATAATAATAAGCCCGAAAGTTCTTAAGAAGGACAAAGGCCTCTTACAAGAAGGTAGCTCTTAATTGCTAATGCGATGAGCTAATTCGCATTAGGGTTATGTATAGTAGTATTACTCTGTATGCTACACTTTTGTTCATCAGATTTCACTTGTTTCGAAGTTGACATTCGATGGTTTTCATGTATTCCTGCCTCTTGCTATTCTGTGCCATTGTCGACCTGCCACGTAGAAGTCTTCCCATTTTCGCCTTGACCTGCCTCTGTGTCGTTTGCCTAAGTGTGTGTCCCACATGGTGGTCTTATACGTTCATCTGTCGTCCTGCATCCTTCCTATGTGACCTTCCCATTTCCACTTCAGTCAGGTGGCTCTTTCTGCGAAGTCTGTTGTTGATGTTATTTGGCTAATGCTTCGCTGGAGATTTTGTCCATGACTGTTATTCCTAATATCCTGTAACTTTCATAAGATCTTTTAACTTTGGGAAATATATTGCTCCTTCATGAAATACATTAAACTCAAGGGAATTTATTGTTCCTTTGAAGAAGTGAACTGTGTCAACACTTCAACCACATACGTTGTATGGTTAACATATGAAAGTCATTGGAATCTACCACTGTCACATTGGCAATAAAAATGGAAGAAAAAATGAATTCCGTAAAAAGTGGACAACGGAGAAGATCAAATCCAAGTTAAATGAAATCCATATGGACTCTATACCTGCGTTGAAGTCTATTGCTGGATAAGTTTAAACGTGGCCGTACATGGAAGAAGATGATAACGTGCCCTGTACGCCAAATTTAGATGTTCAGGTAAAAAAAAATTCCTCCATGGCATGACAAGAAAGATCACTGAGTGAAAGTGGGCGAGACAGTTGCCAACACTGCAGGCGCCCGAGTATCCTGCACAAAAATTTTTATGAAAATGTTGTATGTCAATGGGTGCTGCGATTGCTATTGATTCTAGATCTAAATGCATAAGAAAAGAAATTTCAATGCATTGTTTGGAAGTGTTAACATTACAAAATATTTGAGCATCTATTCATTAATATGGGCAACCAATAGGAGACAACACTACTCTTACACATTGCAAATATGTAGAGCAGATCACTTCAGTGTTCTGTACTTTAGCTTTCATTGCCCATTATTTTATATGACGTTATTAGTCTTTATTTAAACATCCGGTCAATAAAATGTTTAAATAGCACAGTACATGTAACTGAATAACAAAAATGTGGTCATTGGTTTGGAGTTCGACACTCAATTCAGTCCTCTAAAGCGCTTTGGAGTTGATATTGTTAGTGAGGGCTCTTCTGCCTCCATTGCTAATAGACACGTAAAAACTAAAAACGATGTACAACTTAATAATGGAATGACATAATTGTAGCATTATTTTAGTATGGCTCTCTCAATTTTTGAGGTTATGCTACTAGTAAAAGAAAATCAGAAGGCAATAATTATTTTGTCCACATATACAAATTTACTGAAAAAAATCTTTATTAAATGCTTTATTTATTGTCGCTTTGACTGCATTGCTCTTCTCATGACGTCTGTACTTTAATTTTAATTTTTTTTTTGAATGGTGTTTAACTCCCGTTTTTACTACTGAGGCCCCACAGGCGGTGTACACTGATGATACATGAAATGAAATGATAAATTGGGAAAGGATTTTTTTAAGGAAGGAAACGTTCCAGGCCTAAGTTTAGGGTACCTCCCCGGCATTTGCCAGTTATGAGGACTGAGGAAAACCTAGAAAAAACCTCAGTCAGGGAGGACGGTCCTGGCGGGATTTGAACCCCAGACCTCCCGCTAACGAGTCCGCGCCTTAACGACCTCGGCCACCCGTGGCGGTTTCTGTAGACTGACTCCTTAAAGCTATTTGACATTCACCTCCTCCGGGAAATAAAAAACTCCGGGGTGGGGGAGAACTTACCCAGACAGCTGGACCTGATTGGGATTCGCATCCAAGACTTTCGGATAATTAATCGCAAACGCTACCATTAGACCACGAGGCGGTAAAAACAATATTGTGGTACGGATTATGCAATTTTTTCAAGATGATATACAGTCTTTAACTAATATTCTTGCGGTTTTACAGCAAAAGGACGTCTAGAATTGTTGATGTTTTGGAATAGGCAATAGGCAATGTTCTAAGGGTAAAGGAGCGTATGTTGAAAAATCGTAAATACCTGAAAACTGAAAAAGTGTTACAGAAAACTTTTGTTTCACAACTGTTGTGACATAAATGCTTTCTGATGTGAATTGATAATAAATTCAGAAGGTCCGAATCACTAACATATATATATATATATATATATATATATATATATATATATATATTGTAGATAAGAGTTCACAAGTAGAGCATGCATGCTATGAAAGTACATGAGAGTATAAATTTGAAAAAAAAATGTGAAGCAATTCTGGAATACCGTGCATAAAGTAAACTAAATGAAAAAACAACTTAATAAATAATCACAAAAATGATTTAATGACCCTTTTCCAAGATAGGAACGCTGAACTTTGTGATGCTTGTTCGATAAATTCACAACCAACAGGTCAATGGAACATTTTTCATAATGAATTGCTTTATGTATTTTTACTTTATTGAGCATCTTTACATACGCTTCAATGAAAAATACCTCAAGATTAGTTCGCGACACAAATCAACTGAGTGCAAAAAGAAGTTGCTAAAAGACAAACTCGACTACAAAGGCATTTACATTAAAAAGGCGGGGAACAGCAAAAAAAACTTAATGATTCGTGCGCATACATAAAGACTTTAAATTAGACATTTTCCTGAAAGTTAGAAGTTATATTCTCTTTATATATTATACTAAATTGCTGTTTAAAAATATAATCTTGAGCTGAAAGAAGTTCGGGAAGAATAATCAACTGTTGCGGACTGTCTATCTGCCTGACATGGTGCCAGAGTGACATTATGCAAATAAACTTTAGAATTTTATAATAGTTCCTCCGATCCACCCCCACTGAAATATAATTATAATGTGTAATGTAAACCCAATCATCATATTGTAGCATTGTAGTTAGGAATATAAATATTATGTATATGAATGTAAGAATTGTACAAATTGTACTCTTGATATTTTTTTCCCCTTTGCGTTAGCTTGGAAAGGCAGAAGGGCATAAACCTGACACAAAGGAAAAGAGGCCAAGTGTTATGCTACTTTTTAAAATACCTTCCATGGGAAGGTTAATAAACTGAAGGACTTTAAAACCCGTTTGGGGCGTTTACCCCGACAGGCATCATACTGTTAGCCTTTAAACTAGTAATGCCAACAAAATATTTAAACCTTTAAAAAAATAGTCAATGGCATGCGTGGCACGTGAACTTAAACCAGCCAATGGAAAATGTATGCTTGCACTTTTAAAGATAGGAGCGAGGATTGCGTGTGCCTGTGTGACCCCGTGGCATCGTTAAAACCAACGATTATTTCATTTGAATTTAATATACAAGGGAGCGTTTGCTCTGCGGGGGCAAGTAGTTGTAAGTTCGGCATTGTTGAGGCATGCAGTTATAAGATCTATAAGCAATACCTCAGTTCTCAGTATGCGCTACTCGGTTTTGAAGTTTTACACGCGGCGAGACACAAGCAATCTTAAGTTCCAGAAGTGATGAGACGCAGCTCAGTTCTCAGACGCAGATAACAGATTCTATTTCGGATAGGCAGTTTTTAAGTTGGCACTTAGCTGAGAAGCAGTTATCAGTTACGCAGTTCCGATACGCGCCGCAGCAACTAAGCATAGCTAAGTCTATCGTACGCAAAACACCAGAGGACGCGAAAGATTTTGGATATAAAAACAGCAATATATATTGTTTCCTCGCGTGCATATTTATACATTGCAATCCTCTCCCTGTTGGGTTAAAATCAACAAAATAGCAGAATTCACCCTGAGAAATTATCATTAAAGCGTGGACAACAACATCAATCTACAAAACCACTTCAAAATTGGCATTACAACGTGAGGCCAATTGACGTAGACAAATTGGTTCAAAATTGATGTCCAACCTGGGGCACATAACCGGAGCATACTACGCTTCATAATTTGGCGCACAACGTGGGATCACAAACAGCCTCATGATTAGGCTCTAATTGTAAACCGCTTCAAACCAGTAGAACATGCAATATCAGTAATAGTACTATAGTTTGATTTTGAAACCGGAATGAGAAATGTTAAAATTTTTAAGAATACAAAATATTACATTTTTATGCTCTTCAATGGACTAATAATCATCACATTTCGTATTAACATTCGAGCGATATACACATTTTATAACACTGAGTGTTGGAAATTCAGTTTCTAGTTTCAATGTTAGAAGATCTATTTTTATTTATATATATATTACGTGAAACAGAGTATGCCTTGATTACTGGAGGTTCAGTCTATGCTCGGGAAATACTAAATATTAGTGATAAGATATCAAATATACACTGGACCTATCTCAGAGCCGGCACAAGGGATGACAAAGCAACGCAGTAGGAAAGAGAAATAAATGCTCGGTCGTGATCGTCAACTACTTCTCTTCCATAACACGAGAGCTAAAAGTGTTATATAGGGTCCTCATTCCGCTCTGCAATCTGAAATTGATTTTGCCGACGAGGAGTTACTGCTAACGGCCTCGCCACCTGCAGAGGGAAACCATGCTCCGCGGTCCGAACTCATAGAGCCCCTTTTGGTTCCTTTCATTAACTCGCCGCCATTCATGTTTTCGAATATTGTAAACTGCCTCCTAAATATTTTGTTATAGCGCTTTTAAGGGGTTTTATTGCAGGTACGGTAACGCATTACCGAAGATGCAGCAGCTGAGTGGCTTTATACGCACTGCAGACAGATAACCAATTTGCTGAACTAATTGTATTAGGCATTTTCTAGGAGAAGTTTCTAACCATAGCGTCCCCTTTGTTAATAAGCTATGACTTTGTCTCGGTTTACTGTAAATGAAAACCTCTTGACTCAATTTTTTGTTCACCAATCTGAAAATTGCATGCAGATTTTACTTGTTAAAATTTAGACCACATTCTCTACTACAGTACTTATACGATTTCTTTTGCAAAGAGCAATCATAAATAAATATCCCAGCGTACATTTCACTCTGGCACATGAATGCACAATATACAGATACAGATGCAACTGAAACAGTTTGCCTAATAAACACGACTGAGCTTGTTCAATTGCCTGCGACAGGTAAAATTTAAGCTTACCGAGAATCGCACGTCCACTGAAATTAAAGAGTTTCTACTGGTATATGCTAACTTCGATTGCATAGCGGAATGAAGACATGGTATTTAACACAGCTTAAATGCATCAAAGGTTATTACACCCAATGACAACACTAATTGTACAAAGCTGATTAATTAAGCTGATATATTTTTTATTAATAACAATGAATATTATATCAAATACAGTGCGTTATTTTGAAAAGTAATATAATTTTAGGCACTATGCATTAGACAAAAATATACTTTTCTCGAAGCCATTTAGTGTACACAATAAGAATCATTAATGTTATTTCTTCTAGTTCAAATCTCATTCTCGGCACATGGATACACAATTTATACAGAAATGCAACTGCAACATTTTGCGTGATAAATACGACTGATCAAGGTCAATTAAGACAGCTTAAATACATCACAAGTAAGCACTCAAAAACGATACTAATTGCACAAGGTTCTTATTAATGAGAATGAATATGGAGTGTAATATTTTGCAAAAGTAACACTTTTAGGCATTCTACAGTACACAAATGTGTATTTTTCTCTAAGTCATTGAGTGTACACAACAAGAAAGCCTCTATAAGAAAACTTAAGGGAGAGAAAAAGACGCGTCAATGTCGTAAAGATGGTATCACTTAGCTGTTAAAAGCCACTCAATCTTCTGTAGTGTGGCAGTTGTCGGTTAATAAACACAAGAGCAGTAGTTGTAGTTTCCTCGTTATGCATTCTTTCGTAGTATGTTGATAATTAAAACTTTTTGTGTTTGTGAAAAGAGATCTGGTAACGTTATGGACAGTATAACAAAACTCCCAGTAATGGATCCATTATAAACATGCCAAATGACAACCTACTTAGACTTTGCTTCAGTTACATCTGATCTGTGCTATTTGTGTCCTATGCATGCATCAAATGGCAATCTTGTTTATTTTGCTACCGCACCATATCTGAATTATGTTTCATGATTTGCTTGGGCAGATTGGATAACTCCTTCAAAGTTCATGTCTAGTGCAATAATCGCATGACCACAGCAAAGTTCACGAAATCCGAGCATGAAAGAGAAGCCAATAATCGATGACGTGAGCTAAAAGTAGCGGGAATGATGTATTGTAATGAACTCAGAAGATTGGTAGGTCAAGGAACTGGTGAACATGTCTTGCACACAAGACTATGCTTGCTTCTTTCAACGAGCCCATTATACGTTGTTTTCTGAAAAAATCACCAAAATTCTTTTAACTATCCGGTTTTTTTTTTCACCCATGCAGAAGTTTTATCGGCTTGCTATGGACAAATATAACCTCAAATATTGCATGAGTGTGACCAGCTTCATGGTGTTGTGTTCAAAGTTCCTGACTTGTATTCCTTGGGTTCCTTGAGTTCCAATGGTCTAGATTTAAGGATGTTTCTGGCATACCTATCATCTTCACCATCTTGTTGACAGGACAGTGTAGCAAGTTCCGGTCATTCGAGAGGAGAAATGCCCACAAAATGTGCTATCATCCGATTTTTGGATTATTATGAAGGGGTTCCGATAGTGAGTGATGGATGCGTCTTTTCAGTGCAGAGGTGTCTATGAGAATGTTCTACAAGCCTGTAGATTCATTCCACAGAAAAACAAAACACAGTGTCCTTTCTGATTACGACCGTGAACAATGAGAAAGGCTTTCAACTTCCAAAGATGTGGTAACATGCAAGCATCTAAAAACTTAAAAAGCAGCAGTAAAATTTGCCGATGCTTCATCTGTTTTAAATAATAGCCGTAGTGAAACGTTTTCAATTTTGCGCAAAACACACTGGTTTACGGTGTTGTAGAACCTGAATTAAAACTTTTTGAAAATATTTTGCACCTTATTTACTTGTATGCCCTTTAATAGACGTAAGGAAAGATGAAGTTAACAGTTTAAGTTGAGCTGTTCAAGTTGATGAAGATATTATAGGAAAATTAGATCTAGCACATTTTATACTCAGAGGAGATGCAGCACAATTTACTTCTTTCTTTCCTTCCTTCCTTCCTTCCTTCCTTCCTTCCTTCCTTCCTTCCTTCCTTCTTTCCTTCCTTCCTTCTTTCCTTCCTTCCTTCTTTCTTTCTTCCTTCCTTTCCTTCTTTCTTTTCTTTCTTTCTTTCCTTCCTTTCTTCCTACTATCCTTCTCTCTCTCTCTTCCTTTCTTTCTCTCTTCCTTTCTTTTTCTTTTTTCTTCCTTCCTTTCTTTCTTTCTTTCTTTCTTTCTTTCTTCCTTTCTCTCTTTCTTTTTCTTCCTTCATTTCTTTCTTCCTATCTTTTTCCTTCTTCCTTTCTTTCTCCCTTTCTTTCTCTCTTTTTTCTTTCTTCCTTTCTTTGTTTTTTTTTCTTCCTTCATTTCTTTCTTCCTATCTTTTTCCTTCTTCCTTTCTTTCTCCCTTTCTTTCTCTCTTTTTTCTTTCTTCCTTTCTTTGTTTTTTTTCTCTCTCTCTCTCTTTCTTTATTTCTTCCTTGCTTTCATTTTCTTAGTTTGTTTGTTTCTTACTTTCTGTTTGTATAATAACATTTAACTCCTGCTTTCGCTATTAAGGCATCACAAACGGTGAACGTCATTGATACACGAAATGAAATAATAAACGATTTTTTTTGGAGAGAATCTCTCAGGCATTTACTACTGTTGAGAACTGTGGAAAAGCTTGATAAAACACCAGTCAAAGAGCACGGTCCCAGCGGGTATGGTAGCGCAGACCTCCCGTTCAAGAGTCCATGTGTTAATATCCTCGACCACAAATGTCATTATAGATTTCCCTAATCTGGAAAGTGCGACTAAAGCAAAACTCAAATATTCTATAAAACTTCCAGATATTGTGATTTCACACAGTTAGCAGAACTCCGAAAACATTCAAGATCTTGAATTGTAAATGTTTTTCACATATATGCCGAACCTGTTCTGAGTGAATTTCATCTCTTTGGAAAAAAAAAAAAAAAAAAAAAAAATATATATATATATCTGTTGCTGTCTCAAAGTGCATACAATTTAACATTTTCTTCCTTATTACATTTGAACAAAGTTTCCAACGCGAGAGATTTACTTTCCAAGCACAAAGGGACTACATAGGCATTTTTAATGACGTCTTTACGCGTTCCGTAATTACAGTACATTTGGACGCGGCCAGTGCTGACTCACATTCCAGTGACGTCACGGCGCCGCTTCGATCCGCTGCTTGTGTCACTGAGTCGGCAATGCAGCCCCCTGCATGCGATCGAAGAGAGAGTTTCACCTTGCTCCTCCTACTTTATTTGCTGAATGGGAATGTTGATAAGGAAAACCCGCTACCTTACCGTCCCGATCAATGGAGCACTGACCTGGGAACGGCCGGTGTAAACTCCATACGACTTCGGGCGCGGGCAGGACGCAGGCATGTCAATAGAACCACAAACTGCGGGAGGCGAAAGCCTCTCAAATGCCATCGAAGTAACAAAGAAATGGAAATGACAATAGGAAACGGGAAAGGAAAGCCACAGAGATTAAAATGTAATGAAGTCATTTCGGATGTGTGTTCAAGCAACAGACACTGGGACAGAAGCTAGGGAGGGGCGGGGGTATTCCTGAATACCAGAACCTATTCTATTGGGGTATTTCCTCTCTAAAATCGAAAATAAACACTCATTTAGCTCCAAATATGCAAGAGAAAAACGTAAAAGACAATATTGAAGATTGCTCTACGTGACAAAATTCAGAAATTCAGAAATCAGGAAGAGAAGTGACCTAAAAGATGTTGCAAAGCACGAGAAGCTACACTAAGAGATGAGGAGGCCATCTACCCACCAGATGGATACGCGCAAACGATGCAGGACTCCCATACTGAGAGAAGAAGCAGGAGGCGGATGCCTTCTGAGTGAAGTGGACCTGGAGAACGATTTAACAGCAGTGACCTAGAAAAGAACTATATCATTGCAATAGGTTAAAGTGGTGACTTTTTTGTTTTTTGCTTTATTTATTGTCACTTTTACTGCATTTGTCTTCTCGCGACATCCTGAATACTGTAGGTGTAAGTCTGCAGGGATGAATGAATGAAATGAAGCTCGGAGCCCTTGGCGCTTTGAAACTATCTGGCATTCACTTTCACTGGCTAGGAAAAACTCTGGATGTTGGATAAATAGCGCTGCCTGTATGGATGCTTTACATCAGCAGAGCATCAACAAGCTCGAAAAGACATAAAATGTTCCTCAAGTGCTATGAGTGAAGTGCTTCAATCAACAGATGACGACTCGCGTTTGGGACGGCCCATGAACTCATGCTGTCCGAGTTAGTGTAACAAACTGCTCTGGTTGTCATTTAAAAGTACTTCTGACAGAGTATCAGAGAAGAGATTGTGTTGTCATTTGATAGGAACTTTTGGAACATGCTACTGAACATTTGAAATCAACCAGCTACGAAACGTAAGTATAAGGATGTGATGTTTGAACGAAAAGGAGTCAGAAGAACAAATTCACCTAGACCGAAAAAGGCAGAACAAATCAGGTCAAAAGTGAAACTGTTGTTAACAGTTTTCATCGGTATTAAACGTGTTGTGCTTAGTGAATTTCTAGCTGAGGGACAAATAGAGAATCGATGGTACTAATAATAATAATGAAACAACTGAGAGAAAATATCAGAAGGAAAAGATCCGATTTGTGGGGAAACAACTTCTGGTCCCTTCATTTCGACACGGCGCCAGATAACAACTCGACCAGTGCGATCAGTGATGCTTTCCCCGCGGAGTGGGATTTTTCCTATGTGCGAACTCCCACTCGTTTGCCGTGCCGTGGAGAGGGTAGCAAGTCTGCTTACTTACTTGTTGACCTTACCGATTGTTGCAGTTATAGCGCAGCAGTTCCCGGGTGTGTGTTGTGTTGTTCCTTATTTCGATGACATTTATAAATTGTATTATGTCTCGTGTGTTTACAATGGCACAGCGCGTCTTTATGTAGGATTCATAAGTGTTAACTCAGTTAGCTGGGGAGGTTCAAAGACTGTTTCAAGCAAGACTCCGAGGTGTATACGCCTCTGGTCATAAAACAGTCCGTAATCTGTATAATATATTTCAGGAAACTGAAAAAAAAAAAAAATTAAAAATTAGTAAGGCTTTAGCAAATTCCCCTAGAAAATCTCTTCGTCGTCTTGCATAACAGGTGAGAATTTTATATGGGTCTGTGCAAAAAGATATATAAATTTAAAATTCTGCAGTTATTATCTGTGCAATAAGATAAAAAAAACATGTGTACAAGAGGAACAAGCACACCATACGAAATGAATAAAAATAAATAAAACATTTGAGAATAAATCAATTATATAATTAATTCAAAACAAGTGGTTGAAATAAGTAACAAAAACTTAAAAGATAATATTAGTTAAGAAATTGTCCGGATTTCTCAAGATGTATTACGAGTAACGAAAATGTTCCTAAAGAAATGCCCACAATGTGTGCAAAGTGACGGCGGCAATTTCAACAACTCATTTAAATTTTTGGAAAGTAATGAGCCCCTTAAATTATTTTGTATGTTGTATGGTTTGTTTGTTTTGTTGTTTTATCCTCTCGCTAATCATCAAGACCCAGCTAATGAACGGCGCGCTAGGCAAAACACTCCGGGGGAAAACAAAACTGATCGCATGGTAGTAAGTGAATGTTTAGGCTAAACCAAGCAAATGTCCTTCCTCAACCTGCAAACTCACCTGGCCTGTCTCCAGCAGACTTTCGTTTTTCTTTTTCCTCAATCTAAAGTCCACTCTGAAGGGGACACCAATTTCAGACTATTGAACAAAAATCGCAGGCGGACTTGCTTGCGCTCGCACTAAAAGCCTACAAGAACTGTTTCCAGAAATGCCAGCGGTAATACTGAAGAACTTTACTTTGAATGAATGCGACTCACCAAGTTTCAAGTACACCACAAGAATGCATTTTTAAAATGATCCGAAACAAACCTCTTATGCTCTCTGATGTAACATTTAGAATTCGTGTACTCCTGTTTATTTATGTTGATCTGTACCGGATCCAACGTTAAACCCCTTTGTTCTCGCCATGTACCTCTGTGTGTAATCGATGCGTGTGGAGTTGAATGCATGCATTCCCAGAGCTGACCGACATGACCATGTGTTACGGGAAGGCTAGGGGAAACAACCACTAGGCATAACGCCCCTAGGCTTTTTCTTTGGTTGTGTAAAGTGTCGTGTAAAGGATCCTAATTGACGCAAAACATAAACTGATTGAACGAATATTGGCAGATTTTGATCAAATGTTTATCAGAGTCCGATAGGCCCTTCTACGACGAGTAGTGAATGTAAGTATTAGGTTTCAGAAAATATACTTTGTACACCATCTGCCACAAGAGAACAGAAAAGATGCTTCCTATTGTGGGATCCTCTCCTCCAAATTTATCACAATGGTTCTGACTAATGCTGTAGAATACAATATTTATTTCACTGTTTCATTACAAAAAGATAACAAATGATTGATACACTTCTTACAATTGACACTGGCCCAACATTACTTGAGACCCTAACAAGGCATCACACCTTGGTCTTAGATATAAGTTAGAGCCCTATTTCCCTTACTTTTTTCCTTTTATCTCTTCACTTTCCTAATCCACTAGCATCTTACTTTTCGTAAATATTGACCCAAACTCCTATTTCTTTCCCTCCTCTGACTATCAACATTTTTATTGCTACAATATTGTTTTCCATTTTATCCCATTGATCACATATACTACCACTTCAATTACTTGTTGCCTTGCACACATCGTCTGTTCATTTACAAACAAGTTCGATACTAAAGGGGTGTGACTGCTGTTAATTACTTCATTTAATAGTTTAAAATAAATACGATTCCCATCCACCCCTTCATTACAAAATATATTGTCTTGACAATTTGTCCAATTGTATTTACAAACATAAAATTTGCCTTCCAAATCTTCCCCGTTACACACTAACAAATGACGTATGGTGTATTAGGAGTGAACGAGAAACTGTGTTCCAGAACAAGGTAAACTGAACATTGTACAGTTAGCTTAGTTAGTTAAGCAATTAGTATCAGTAGAGTCTCATTTGGTATGGTTCGCCAAATAGGGTATGCAGTCTTCCCTGCATAGATAATTCATCATTTTTATCAAATAATTTCAAATAATTTAAGAGGTAAAATTTTGCTTTGTTATGAAAATCGCATGCTTTTTTTGGAGGAGGGAATATTCTTATCTTTGCTTATTATTATTCAGCAAACGTGCAACGCTCTGTCTCTCAGTTTCTTGAATAGAATCCTAGAAGTATGTGAATTTTTGTAATTGAAAATTGAGGAAGGAAGGGAAGGACTTATTCCTGCTTGTATATGGTGAAGTTACGATAACAAATGGTATAAATACTTCCGATTAGAACGAGAAAGCATTGAAGTTGAGTCTGTGATAGGTGCTGACACCGGAATTCATCGCTCTCCTTCAAGAGGTAATGTTGAATGACAGAAGACTAAAACTGGGGTTCAATCTTTCAAAAACAAAGTTGTCTTTAGGATGAAATCTCCAAATGAGAAAATAATGCAAGATTGAGTGCAGCGACTTCTCTCGGTAGTCCAAGAGGAGTGCTGTGAAAGGTTTTTGTCCTTGTGTTAAACAAACAGGACGGAATTCCTGGAACAAATGATACTGAAAATAAAACTATGGTCCTCTACCATAATCCCCTTTCGAAAAGGGAGTCCATGGCATAGATTGGAAAGGACCCATCAAGTAACTAGGGCCTGTCCAGGTCATCGCCATAAATTTCTGGAATTCTGCTAGTTTCTTTCAAAACCATTGTCAAGGCAGACTATTACTGCAGTTTATACTGCGAGCAGCAAATAAAGGAAAGAGAAGTGGTAGGCTGAGTCACAGACAATGCACCGATGCATACTGTTCATTTTGCGAACTGTAGAGTCAGCGAATCCAACCATCCAAACTACAGCCTAGTTCTAGTTCCTAAAAATGACATAGTTTCTCTAAACTGAAGAAAGTCCTACGAGGAAGAAATTGTAATAATCGCAATGAGGGAAAGGAAGCCGGTTTAGAAATTTCAGATTATTCTTTCAAGGGCAAAGAAATACTAATTCAAAGAAGTGAAAAATGTATGCAATATACGAAGACTATGCTACAAAGCAACCTATCCTGATTCCGGGTACAAATTTCCAAAGAACCGGTTGTAATCTTTGAAGATGCCAGCTTAAGGAATTTAACCTTACCCTTGGCTTTCCAGATCGAGAGCGTTATTTCATCTATCAAGTAGCTATTCAGTTCCTCATATGGCTGGATGAGCTCGTGAAAGACTCAATTACTTTCAATAATTACTCCCATTACTTACAATAATTTCTCCATACACATCTTACATACTAAATGTCTTTGTTAGCCTCAGTATATGGGGCTTACATTAAGCATTAACCATGATCCGGGTTTCATTTACGAATAGATAAGTGTTTTCGAGTTAATAATAAATATTAATTTGTATTATATTATTGTTATTATTATTATGTTGTAGCTTAGATAACAGCTCATCTACTCAGAGTTAGGTTAATTTAATTATTTAATTTATTGTCCTTAAAGTTTACCATAGAAGTAAATGCATTTTAAAGTTTAGCGTTAAAGTTTAGTCTGCAATGAAATAAAGTTATTAAACGAGGGTATTATCTGAACAAGTGTTTAACTCAGAACGCTAGCTTAATTTCATTCATTACATTTGTATTGCCTTACGTTCTGAACCTTATTTCACAAAGTATGTCATCGATGGAAATATTCCGTTTTTCTCCTTTCTTTCTTCGTAACTGCAGTTCCTTTACATATTCAAAATTTCGCAACCTTTCTCGACTACCTCTATAACCATTTCAGTTTCAAAACTTGCCCTGCAATTCCGTTTCTCTCTCTTTCGTTGCCGTTCACACAGGTTACACTTATGAACTTTTTTTTTTATTTTACCTGTTTCACCATCTTCCAAACTTTGAAACATTCTTACGGAAACCTTCCGAATATTGTCATGCATAGTAAATGTATTTCTTTTTTCTTTTACTTTTTTTTAATCTCAATCGCAATTGCTGTTCAAAGTTTCAAATCCTTTACAACACAGGAGTACTATAAGAAAATAACATCCCGAGTCACAAGAAAGTGTTCTTAAAAATTGGCACATTTAAATTCAAAACCAAAATGCTTGAATTTTACTCAACGTAAATATAAATGTCAATGGCAGCATTAAAGATGAATAAAGAATTTTATAATGAAAAATAACATGGAAATAAATACTTATCCTAATATAATATTTTATTTATTTTCCCCTTCCTTGTGTGCATTTTTTAAAAAATTAAAATCAATTCTAAGTTACAAATAAACTCTATTTGAACATTTAGTGGAGATATAAAAAGTTTTATAATGTTTGAGTAGATTGATAATAATGATTTCAGTTCTTGGGTTTCTTAATTTCAAAACAATCAGTCATTTAATTATGTAATATATTTTCAAAGAACATTTAAGGTTTAAGTAATGAAATTTTTAGAAAATGTTCGTATTTAGCAAAAGTGATGGGTACAAAATCTTGAGGCTTTTATTGATATTACTCTAAATGCTATCATTGATGAGAGGAATGTCAGTGGCTGCTTGTAATGCATATTAGTGAATCTTTGTTACTGAGAAAAATGAAATGATTGGGATTGTTCGGTCTTTAATTATGAAAAACTTTTCTGCGGTGTCATTATGGATTGGCTGCTTCTCCTATTATTTTATTTTGAATGAATAGGAATTGACAGTAACTCTCTTTTAGTTTTAAGGGGGTTCGGATTTCTAAACGAACTTCAGAAATTCTTTAAAATTCATCCCTAATAATAATAATAATAATAATAATAATAATAATAATAATAATCGAAATCAAAGATTTTCGACAGTGAAAAGCTAGTATTAAGTTGCCAAATATAACGTTGCAGTAATTATACTATACAACACCGACCTGTCCGTCTAGCATTTTCTTTGAATTTAATTTCACAGTGTCAGCTATTTTATTCTGTTTTTTTCTTTACCAGTTTTAATTGTTAATGACCACTTCAGATGTTCAGCAGAATTTGAACGTTTGTGCAATTAATACAAGAACTTTCAGAATTCTACATAGAAGTTTATTATCATTATTAAACAGAGTCAACAAACTTTTTTTAAACATACACTATGAGCATAATAAGTATTCATTATAAGTGAGATGAAGTTTTGAAATGTTTGAGGCAGCTTTTCGCATCTTTTCTTTCCGCTGTTGTAGCCGATATATCAAGATCAGGCATTGGTTTCCTGATATTAACTTGATCTCTTTTATCAACCTCAGTACACTGCGATACTTCGTCGTTTAGAGAATATGATCTTCATTGTTAATAAAAATAAAATTAATATATAATACTGGTTTACAAAAATTATTTTTCTTGCTTTTTTATTTTTCCACCTGAATATGTGTAATATGAATGCTCTGAATTCAAATATATTTTCAGTTTTACTCCATCGGGCTATGTTATTAAATAAAATCACATCAAATGTAATAATACACTTATATTTTTATGAAATATTATTAAGTTTTTAAGACATATAGGTAAAACTGTTTCTATAAGTTTCAATTTCCCCAATGTCTTGATGGTGGTTTCCGTTGTTTTAATGTCTTTATGAAACCGCTCACCTTAATCTTCACTCATTGCACCAAGATTCACAGGAAGGTAATCTGTTGAGAAAATGCACTTAACAGTCATTCTACACCCTAGATTTCTAAAATGTTGTAACATTTCCTTCACAATTTCTTTATAGCTCTCAGATTTCTTGTTACCAAGAAAGTTTTCTGTCATTTTTTTGTATGCCAACCATGCTAACTTCTCTAACTCGGACATTGACTGAGGAAAAATCTCATTCTGCATAAGCTCACAAATCTGAGATGCATTGAAAATACTTTCTGCTATCTTAGCTTCAGTTTCCTGTGAGAGCTTTGTAACAAGAAAGTTGAAACAGTCACTATCCTTATTCAGAGTAGTAACAAATTGCTTCAGCAGGCCTAACTTTATATGGAGGGGGGGAAGAAAGACATTAGAAGGAAAAACCAATGGTTCATACTTCACATTTTTATCTCCAGGAACTAAATTGCTCCTTTGTGACTATTTTTTCTGACCCAATGCTCTGATTTAGCCATACTGTTGTTTAATCACAAAGTGAACCAATTATTATCTTGTTTGAATCTATCAGAATATTTATTTTATATATCTGTTCAATTAACAAATAATATAAACTGCTATTTTCAATAAAATCGATTTCTGAAAAATTGTAGTTCGATGAAAGAAAACTAAGGGCGGTTTGAGAGATTCCATCTGGTAAGGAATCAGAAAGGATGAACAGTTTCATTCAGAAAAAGTTGTGTAGCTGTGTAATAGCAACGCGCAATCTACTTACAGACTGAAGAGAATAATAAAAGAAAATTTCCGAGAACCGGAGATGCTCACAACTCCAAAACCGCAAATTTCTCTAAAAATGTCATTCAGTGTCCAGAGGCCAGCACGAAGTTTTAATGTTGAAGCTCTAAATAATCATGCGGCTGAGAGCAGCATCATAAGCTCGCAGAAAGCCCACCTGCAAGCATGATTTTCTCTTCGTTGCCATGGTAACAGAGGAGTACAAGTAGCAGCTACTTTTGAGGGTGAAAATCAGAGCGGTCCAGGCTGACTAACCTCTGTCTTCATCTCGTTCATGCCTGCAGCATTCAAAGCCTTGCTATTAAAACAAAACGATTAAGTAATTTAAGTAGCAAAGAAAAACGAGCGGAGCTCTAGCTTCATTTGAATAGCCGCCTCTGCTTAGTGTTATTTCACTGCAGTCTTGAGTGGGATGTTTTCCATGTAATGAATTAATGATAAAGATTGAATGACCTTCCTCGGCACAAAGTTTTGGTGTATTTCAATTTGTTTAACTGAAAATGTAGAGTCTCATCTTTTATTTGTCAAAAATAAACTTCAATAAATGTGTCAAAAGGACTCCTTATTCTAGTGGCTAGCGTTGTTGACTGCCGGTCGTTAGGCTCGGGTTCGATTCCCGGTATCGGTTTAGGAATGTTTCTTAGTTAGGGAGGTCTGAAACGGGGTCCGCATAAGGACAATTAGGAAGCTGCCTGATGGAGAGGTGGCGTTCTTCAATCACGGTCGCCACGTAATAGGTGCCGGCATGCTGATCACATATACCCCCTGCAATACTGCCCTCTATCAATGAAGTCATAAGACGGAGGTAGAAGAAGCAGAGGTCGCTGCGGCCTAGGCTCACCCCGGGCTGTAGTGTCAATTAAGAAGATATGTCAATAGATGGCTTACGTATCTATTTTTTTTTAAATCAGGATGTTTTTTGCCTGTTGTCTTCATGTTTATCTCTTTCCATCTTTAAGTAGAATCACAAGATAAAAGAGACATTCATTTGGATTCCTAGGCGTTAAGGTGTAGAACGTAGGCATAGTAGGTTCTAATTGGATAATAACGATGGCAGATAAACTGTCTGAAATCTCTTCAGGTACCATATGTTTTATAAGTTTTGAAGCAATTGAGAAAGGCATGTTTTCCTATGGTCGTTTTTATGACTTTACAAAGATCTTTGATACATAAATTAACCTATTATGGTTTCAATATTACCAGTACTCCCATTTTTAATCTTATTTAAGGAATAGATGTCAATTTTTTGTTTTGGTAGATTGGCAAAGAAAGGATGCATAATGAATCAACCGTCTCCCCCTTCTACCTACGCCATTATATGCAATGTAATGTCATACAGTATAAAGAAAGTCGTCGGGGAGGGCAGCAGCAGTTGGTAAAAGATGGAAACCGATCATATCAAAACCTATCCCCAACAATCTGCCCCGCGAAGTGACATGGCCACCTTTAGGATAGCCACTGTACAAAAACATTTGCACAGAATCGGCGTAGTCCTCTCTCGATCTGCCCCCTCTGCTCAAAAGAGGAAGAAACGGCTGGTCATCTCCTACACTGTACAGTGCGACTCAAGAGAAGACTCATTACAAGGACGAGCACGTATGTACTGTGTGACACGGCGTCAAATGACTGACCAGCCAAGAACGGGGTTGTTGGCTGAAGAAATTTTTTTTAAACGGTAAAATATTTGATTTTAAATCTATTAAACTTGGTGACTCACAAGGTTTCATAGATTTATTTATAATAATGAACTTTAGGCAACGCTTACGATGAATTTCCTGAGACATGTTGTTGCTGATTATGTAGCACTTGGATTAATATCGAAAGGAGAAATTGCTCTGAAAAACAAACTAGATGACCTTTGTCTTAGTATTCGTTCTTGGTGGGATGTAAATAAGCTTAGCATCAATGACAACAAAACAGTCGATTTATCTGAATGGAGTTAATGACAAGTGTGCCTCAACTAAGTTTCTTGCTTTACATTTTGAGGGAGGGCTTAGGTGGAATACAAATATAAATTACTTGGTCAATAAAGTAAACTGGAATATTTAAGTTAAGAATTCTTAAAAGTGCACTATCAAAAACATGTGTTATGGTTTACTACGATCTAATAAATAGTTCTCTTAGTTACGGGACTCTCAAGTAGGGAAATCATAAATAATTTTCTCGATTATTAATACTATAAAAAAAGTTGTTGAGGACTGTCTGTCTCAATTAGAACTCATTGTAAGCCAGTACCCATAAAACTTAGAACACTTACACTGCTGGCAATGTTCTTGTTAAACTGTCATTTATATTTTAAAACAAACTAAGCACTCTCATCACATATTCTATAATGCACACCTCACTCAAAATAGACTGATATACATAATATACATTTTATAATGTCTGTCACTGTATATAAGAAATTTATCCTACACTGGATTTAAGAGACGAGTTCGGACAATATAATATAATGATTTTTATAAAATAAAGTTTTAATATGTTGCATTAATAGTGGATTTATTCTCTGTGTTTTCATTGGCAGCTGTGTTTGTATTTTATAAGGAAAAAAGGCGATAAATATCCGTTCATCCATCCATTCATAACTGAAAAAACAAACCGTATACATTGAATAACTATTCTTGTGTCTTAATACAAAGTTATTCAAAATTATGCGACCAATTTTAATAGTGTATTTATACATAATTATATTCACAATTGCACTACAACTTTTGGTAAATAAAAGAGTAATAGTCAAAGTTCTATATGTGCACCTCCAGTGGCCCTGCACAAATCCAACTATACTCGATCTCATGTCACGAATTTTGTGTCATATTCAAGACTGTTGCCTCAATTCTTGTAGTTATACTGACATTGGGAGCACATAAACTGTATCTTTCACATAACCGCACAAGAAGAAATCCAATGGGGTAAGATCTGCTCATTTACTTCTGTCACATGATCAACCTATCGACACTTGAGATGTTCGTTTAGGGATTTCCGTACTTCCGATAGAAATGTGGTGGGGCGCCATGCTGCTGCAAACATTCTTCCTGCATATCAAGGTACGTACCAGTCACTGTGGCCTCTCGTACACCTCCCCCCCACAATATCCGTACACATTTTGAGCACTTACTGTAGAGAAAACATTTACCTTCGGGTTGTCTCTTGCGTGCTCAATTATCACATGTGGTTTCTCAGAACCGTAAATCCATAGATAAAGTTGATTAACCTTATCGGAGAGATGAAATGTCGCTCAGTGAGCAGGTTGTTCTCTTTGCAGAGTACGCCTTGTACTTCCAAATTAATGAGGTATAAATTGGTCAAATCATTTTGAATAACCTTATGAGAAAACGACAGTGTGAAACTGAAGTTCATGAAGCGAAAACTTCCGAGCAGGAAGGTACATTCTTAGAGAAAGAATTAACACTACCTCAATATATGTGACGTGATAATCGAAGCGCACAAAATATAAAAATGCCGTGTTTTAACTATTTGCACCGCAAAGGAGCCACGAGCAGTAATCACTAATCACATTTCTGTGGTCTTACAGTGTGAAATCTCGTGAAATTCATAGAGTAATGCTGTGCCTGCATCGGCGAGAGAATAGTGTATCAATGAAGAGATATGTTTAAAAATGGGCGAACATTAATCCTGATTATCAACACTGGTAATTCCAGCACAATCGTCACTGATGGACGTGTCGGGCTGATGCCATTATTCGCCAAACTAGAAATCCTGACTAAGGGATTCGGACATTGACAGGGATCTTAATTGTGATGAACACACCTGTGCAGACATACACAGAATTTTTATTGCAATATAACGATGAAGAAACAGCTTCCTGCAACATATTGTAACAGTTTCACTACCACATGCCCGAAACTAATAAGTGACACACTCATGTTCAGCAGTCAAGAAGTTGAAGCCTCAACACTCGGGTCTGTTCACTTTCTTCTGAAGTATTGAAGTATTATCTGGAAAAGAGTTGCAGCCGGTTGGAGCAGGAACTGAACTTAGGAGCTTTTGTTTAAAGCCATTCTCCTTTATGAACATCAACTCGGACACCGTTAGCAGATTGAGATTTCAGATCTCTCAGCACTGATCATAATCTTGTGCTATGTGTTTGCATCCTTGAAGGATGATTTGATTTGGAAGTGAGTTAGGATGGGGTGAAAGACATTGAGTATTTCTATCTGCAGGCATAATGGACATTTTTAGACTATAAAGTAATTGTGCAATAATATGAGCAGTTTACTCTAAAGGAAAGTGATTATGTGGAAAAGTGACATGTTTATATCTCAAAATATTAAATTTTCCTTTCCTTTTGAAACACCAATTTAATAAAGCATTCTTTTAACCGGAATTTAAAAATATTTCCTGCACGTTTACACTATCTTTCAGTCATTCTCCTTCAGCCGCAATGCATTCTCGATACACGCTTAGAAGCAAGGTTTCAGCCACAATGGCATTTGTCACATTTTACTATTCGACTTCTAAAATGCAACAACTTTCAATGCAAATGTAAAATGCAAAAACCTCAACTTGAAAAGAAAAGAAAAGAAATTCTCCTCTTCTGATGGCCTAGTAAATTTAAATGAGAGTCTAGGGGACTTGGTTAACGCAGACACGTTCAGTATACTTTGTCCCAAAAACTTCAGAGAGGAAGATGAATATGGAGAAAATGAGTTCAGTGATATGCATGAACTAATTACTTCTGGAGAGTCTGTAGATTTAAATGAAATGTTAATGGAATGAGCAACGTTGAAGAAGAAATAGATGTTGGAATGGAATTCAAAGAATCGGTGCAATTCATGTGTGTTAACAAGTTAGGTGAATCAGTTTTCTCTAATTCAGTACAAAGAGATAGTACTCTGTTTACAACAAATCTCGTAAAGAATTTAGTTTTCCTTTGCTTTCAATTTTTGTAAGTGGCCATAAAAACAGATATATTCTAATGTGATGTATATTTGGCAATTGATTTTCTAAAATGAGTTAAATATTTATATATTGTACCTAGCTAGAGTGAATAAGATGGGTTGGTTGAACATTGGAAATAAATTAAATTCCAAGAAGAAAATTGTATACATTTTGTTTCTGCGTACCTTATCCATTGAAAATATCTTTCTTTTTGCACAATAATTTGGAATGCTGCATAAGGTGTCACAGTTTGCATATAGGCAAATTTTTGGGCACGATATAGCAGCCCCCATTTCAATTACTATGACTGGAATAATATCTGAATAGTAACTATTTTAAACTAAGAAAGTCTAGATACCCTTATCGAAAATTTCAACTCATGTTTTCATACAATTAAAATGAACTTAACAGTTGAACGAGATTTTGCACCTGCTGTTGTCTTCGATATTCAGGGTGGCGGAAAGTAACTAGGTATTAATTAATAGCTGTAGACTTATTAATATCGATGGACTCACAATGGAAATTGTGTATAATATTACGTGATTAAATAGGATTTGAGCTTCCGCGCTTTGGAAACACAGATGGTGGCTGTGAGAGGGGCACGCGCTACAATAACAAAAGATGGCTGTCTCTCTGTTAGGGAGCGACGCTATGAAGTGTGGAATTCCATTGTTCTTGTTCAGAGATGGTGGCATACTGTGAAGGGAAGGAATGTCACATCCATCCAAAGACAATAAGGAACTGTCTGTCACTCGAAGCTAATGACCACAGATGCAGAGTCTTCCAAAAGTCGGAATGAGGGCCACAAACCTAATCGGAGCATATTTCCTGCGTGACACCATGACACCACATTGAAGTTACAGATATCCCACCCGTATTCCCATGTAACGGTGTGTCCAAGACATTAATTTCAATAAATTACCAGTACAGGTATAGGAATTATACTCAATTTTCAATACCTAGTTACTTTACGTCCACTCTGTAGTTCATAAAACGTAATTATAGGATTTACATAAGGAAACAGGAAGATAATTTCTCAGTAGAAATAAAGTGTGACATGGTTTCAGCATATTTTTGGATTAATAAGTTAATATTTCAACCTGCTGAAATTCTCATGAGCCTCCAAAGCGTTTTTGAAATCAAGAGAACATATCGATAGACGAAGAAAAAAACATTAGTTTATTTTGTGCTAGGCATGATTATGTTGAGTGGAGAAATCTGACATCAAAGATGATGAACGTTTAGACCACTACTCCTTGCGTTATATCTAAGAAGAGGATATTTTCCCATCCATCTCTTTCACCCGATGAAGCAGACATCTTTTAGGACAAACTTTCTTGTTCGCATCCGTTACAAGCGTATTAATACTGTACCATGATGTCCCTTACTCCGTGCCTTCTCCTTTTCCTCCTTTTTTATTCTTTGTTACTCCCACTTTTCATGAACTTTCTGCAAAAATGCGTTAATCACTGATAGGTTACAACAGATTAGATCCTCTCCACTTTTACGGTTACCTTGGCAATGAGTTGATCGTTGGTTTGTTCGCGTAAACATCTTTTGGCTTATGGCCTGGTGATCAGGCGTTCAGTTCTTTGTGGTAATTTTGTTTGCGAAATGTTCTTACTATTAAATGCTCCCTCCCTCCCTCCCTCTCTCTCTCTCTCTCTCTCTCTCTCTCTCTCTCTCTCTTACTTTGAATCGGTCAACTTCCTTGTCATGTTGTATCTGTAAGCCAGGTATTTTTTGTTAAAGTTGTATTTTAAGAATTCGTTGTTAATTTGTTAAACCTCTGATAAATGCAAACAGTCATAATTATTCAATACCGGTGTTCAAAATTTTGTTATTCAATTTTATATTTGTTTTTATTTTACTTTGCTAATTTTAAAAACTCTTACAAAATATTATATATCTCAATGCATTTTTCTTGTTCACTGTAATTATGGTATTCATATGCACCGGCTCTGCGTTATATTATTAATTATTTTATTATACCATGTCGTTTAATAACATTTATGTCTTCTCCTGTAAATGTTGTGCAAGTGTTCTCCATTATGAATCCTAAGACACCAATAAGCTTGCATAAAGGAGAAAGAATTAAAGCGCATAACACTAGCGGAAATTGATATTTTTTGTACATTTTGCGGAAATTGCTAGCATTTTTAAATGGATCTGTCATTTATTTCAATCAGACAGACACTTTTCAGAGAAACATGATACAGTACATTACTCCATCATGATCTTATGATGTTCAAATATTAACTGCTCATATTTTTCTTTGCGTAACTAAATATTTCAATTACATTGTCTTGAGACTATATAAATGCAAAGTTTCTGCTCAATTTTGCCGTTATTGAAACTTTTGTGTTATAAATTACCTCACTAAGTATACACTGTTACTAAAGTGCAAGGTGTCTTAGTATAAGAACGGTTTTTTCCTCCCATGTCTGAAATGATATTTTCATTACACCATTTCCTAGTCTTAAAATGCCTGAAATTCTATATATAATTCCCTGCAGAATCTGTTTTGATTCACATATTGCAAGTTTCATCTTTAGAGAATTATATTTCGTCACTATGAGAGACGCCGCAACGAGTAGTCGAGATCGTTCAGGCGCGGACTCGTGAGCAGCAGGTCTGAGCTTCGATTCCCACCAGGACCGTCCTCCCTGGCTGGGCTTTTTACACGTTTTCCTCAGTCTTCATAAATAGAAAATGCCGGGGAGGTACCCTAAATTTAGGTCTGGAACGCTTCCTTAAAAAAAATCCTTTCCCAGCTTACCATTTCATCTCGTGTAACACCAGCCCACCGCCTATGGTGCCTCAGTAGTTAAAACGGGCGTTAAACACTATTAAAACTATGATAGACTTTTGAATTGCTACACCACGTTTTATAATTTATATATTTATGATGTTTTGGTACATATTAAAGAGAATTTGTACATTTATAATGTAAGGGATGAAGTACAAACATATAACACACGTAATAGAAACAGATTATGTCATATCACAGGTTGCAGAATGCCTCTGAGAATTACAAAACAACAGGAATAACAAATTTTAATTCACTTCCTTTAGAAATAAGTGCTATAAATATTCAGATATTCGAAGATAGAGTATATAACTGATAAATTAAACATTCTTTCTACAGCATACAAGAATTTGAAGTAGAAAATAAGAGTAATATCAAATAAATAAAACACGAAAGGAAAAAAGTTATAATGTACTGTTACTCTTCATGCATAGACTTTAAGCCTATTTCTCTTTTTTCTGACAAAGCCTATTGTAATTATCAAATGATGAATAACCTATTATTATAATACTTATTGTTCCTATAGCTCTAGTTGAGAGAACTGTCAGCTATACCAGGACATTATGAAAACCAACTATTACAGCCTCAGTTACGATGTAGTACGTGATGCCTGATATGCCAGTTTCCAGCTCGATTGACAGAAATGTGATAGGTAAGCAGATAAATCCACTGCTTTTGAAGCCTGGACCGCAGACAATGAGCTGTAATCCAATAATACGAGTGAGCTAGTGCCTTTTTAATTAATTTATTGTTTAAGAGAGTGATGACACCCATTTTGAGGCTATAGCATCCCCTAACAAAAATTACTCCATATACTAGGCAACAGCACTCACATTCTCAATAAGTTACAGATATTTATAAACAAAATAAACACGATAAGGCGAAATGTTGCAGAATGAATAATAACATTAGCATTGATATGCTCATTTTAAAGTATTTACACTTCTGTTTTTATATTTTAAGTAAAAAGTAAAATAGTTATGACATGTTAAAAAAAAGAAACAGCAGGTAATACCCACTTTATAGAACGGTTCATGTAGTCACAGACAAAGCAATAAGGTTGATTTCCAGTACTCCTGAGGTACTTTTCATAAAGAAGGGTTTCTGTAGTGGGGTCCATTCAGCCATTATAGAACAATTAGGGAGGTAACTGACCCGAGAGTACAAATACTTCGATATATTTAAGTTTTCTATTAATAATTTACATACAAATACATAGACATGAATTAAACCCTTACTCTTGAGCCCCCTTCCCTTTACTGACACCCCCTCTCCAACTCCCCCCTATTCATTATGGCCATTAACCCTTTTTGTCGGGTCTTCTCTAGAAATATTCGTAAATTGTGTATCTCGCATGCACCAACACTTCCCGGCAAATGTTCAAACTTCTATTGGAATTAAAAAATTGCAGTGATAAATGCTCATTTCTTAAAATCTCCGTTTTCCTGCATTCTGTTGGAATATGTCTCCAGGTATCGCTTCCTCCGCAAATTCTTTCTCCGAAAGCATTAACTGTTTTTTTTTTTTTTCCTTTCCAACTCCTAATCTGAACCATGCGACACCACTTCTTTCTTCTCTGTCACAGATATCTATCCCCCACCCCGGATCCATTTGAGCCTGCAGGTTCAGCGATACTTTTTCTGCGCATTGAGACAAAATATTTTGACTATCTATAGCTCGCAAAGGTCTGTTAACTATTTTCCAAATATTTCGTGTAATGTCCTCTCCCCTTAACCAAATATACCCCAATACAATTTTGTCTAAGCCTTTCCTTATATTTGATGCCCATCCCGTATCCCAGCCTTCCCTTATTTGCTCCCTTAGACAAACTGCTCGAAGAAGAGCTTGATTCCCCCGCATTATCCATAACCAATATTTAATTGTTCTTACTTTTGAATTTACACTTTCGTTAGAAATAACAAACTCTTTAAGAACCACACAAATTGCCATACCCCTTCTTACTTGTAGCAACCGTTTTAGAAACTGTGTTTGTACTTGATTAAGATCCCCGGTGTTCTCCCACCCTTAACTTTCAGCACAGTACGCCATGGTTGATCTCACAACCGCCCTGTACACCCCGAGAAGTAGATCGAATCGTACTATCTGAAGTATTAACTTTCTATCATTCTTAATGGTATCGCCACGGGTGGCCGAGGACATTAAGGTGCGGGTTCGAATCCCACTAGAACTGTCCTCTCTGACAGGTTTTTTTCCAGGTTTTCCTCAGTCCTCATAAATGGCAAATGCCGGGGAGGTACCCTAAACTTATGCCTGAAACTTTTCTTCCTTAAAAAAAATGCCTACCCGATATTTCATTTCATGTTATATATCATCAGTGTCCACCGTCTGTGGTGACTCAGCAGTAAAAACGGGCGTTAAACACTATTAAAAAACTCTCTTAATGGCACTTTCCATTAGCAAAAATTGTCTTATAGATGCTATTATTGAGTAATATTCTACATCATTATTAAATTTGTTAAATGTAGTAGGCTACGGGTAGCGCAAACAGTGTACCCATGTAGATTTGGGAACGTTACAGAAACCGTCACGGGTGGCCGGACTCGTGAGCGGGAGGTCTGGGGTTCGAATCCCACCAGGACCGTCCTCCCTGACTGGGTTTTTTCCAGGTATTCCTCAGTCCTCATAACAGGCAAATGCCGGGGAGGTGCCCTAAACTTAGGCCTGGAACGTTTCCTTCCTTAAGAAAATATCCTTTCCCAATATATCATTTCATCCCATGTATCATCAGTGTTCACCGCCAGTGGTGCCTCAGTAGTAAAAAACGGGCGTTAAACACCATTCAAAAAAAAAATGTTACAGAACCACACTAGATGGCACTTAAGATTTCTAACACTCTGACATCTATAGATGATAAGTGTAACCAAACTCAAATGGTTCATAATTATGGTCCTTAAGGACCTAGCGGAGTCACTCAGGAGGTAACTATTCAAACTCTCATTTGGAAAGTTCTGTGTTCAAAACTCTTCGCTTGGGAGAATGCAGGAACGAATCTTTAATTTCCATGAATTTTCCGTTCTCCCATTTCATTGCGTTGGTTCTGTTACAGGGTGGAAAGTGTCAGGATGAAGAGTGCTGGTGCGGTGTAACAGTGACTTGCATTTTGGAAGTTTCTCCTCAACTCGAACTTCTTGGAGGGGGCTGTTCTATCTAGAAACATCTTAGGGACCCCGTCTACGTTCGTGCTTCACTGCCACGGACCCCCTTCCTTCCTTAACCCACTGGGGACCTAGGCACAAACAACCAGCCCTTGAAAAGGCTGAAGTAACGAAATATTCTTCTTAGTTTTTAATAAAATCCAGTCCAATGGTTCTTAAGGACCCGGAATAGGCCAATACTTGTCAATTGATGACGAATATTATTATTTATTAAATATATAATGCAAGTTTATTTCTATGTATCCTATCATGAGATTAAATTTGTGAATCTTGTAAGTACAGGGAAGGTATATAGTATTTTTAAAATTTCTATTTGCAATGTACAAATTATTCTATGCTTAAGAGCCTATCATTTTATGTTTTTTTGCCCTTTTCTTTTCACACTTTTTCCTTGTGTGTCAAAATAATATAACGTGCATTCATATGCTCTTTAGGTCTTCCTCTTTTGCACTTTCTAAATAGAACCCTATCAGAAAGAATTTAGACAACTCCAATTAGCTTACTGTCATACTCTAATTTGGAAAGGAGTTAACTGAACGCACCAAAATGTATATTTTCATCGCTTGTAATATTAGCCCGTACCAAGATAACCCGGATTCAATTCCAATGGCAAAAAGTGGAGTTTATGATAGAAAAAAGAACATCTGGGAACACCTATCAGCTTCCCTGGGATGGTCATCATCATTCCTTAGCTCAGAGAACTTCCACTAGCAAACATTTGTTTAAAAAGTCTCTGGTGTATGGAACTCCAATGTCGTTTTTGACTAGTAACGGTAACTTCATAATCTCATTCATCATTATGTTAATCATCAAATTGTGATTTAATCGATTGCTAAAAACAATGGAATACTATTTTTTTCCCAACACTTCTCGTGTACAAAGGGAATACGTGCAACACAACGTAAACAAATTACGTTATGTAATTACCGATTCGAGTGAGTTAGTAATTTGGCTTCTCGATTATTTTCTTCTCTTTCATATTTCGGCTCTTCCATTAATTAAAGGCAATGTAAATATTGTTTAAAATAGAGACAAGCAATACCAACTACATGATATAGTACACATTTTTAAGCTTATTTTAGCCTACAAGTACGGTATTCCCTTCTGCTGAATTTATACATCTCTCTCATAAGCCGATTTCATGCGCGCACCTTTTATCGCCCTCAGAGATTAACGTTTTTTAAAAAGCGATTCAGGAATACTAAAGCCAAAAACAATGCAAGAAATATAAAATTATTTCGTTCGTTGTTTTCTTTTCGCTCATTTTTCTAATCAACGGTGAAAATAATAAACATTAAGCAATTATTGACTAAAAATACTAAAACGTTAGCTCTTGTTAAGCAAGGCACGTGTGAAGCAATACGAAAACTTGGTTTCGTGGACTCTATTTAACACATTATCTGGAGCAGGACAAAAATTAGAATTTAATGAAAATAAATTCCAAATGCACTGTTACTGAGGTATACTTTCTGAAACAAAAAGAATAACAAATAAAAAATGAATTTATGTTTCCATAATTAAAATCAAAATTGCTTCAATAAAAAGGACGAGAAAACAATGATAATGGAATTTTTTATTATACTTAAAATTAATTTCTTTTAATGAAATATACAAACTTAAATTACAAGATCATTTTATATTATACTGGGTTAGTGTATTGAAATAATGTTCTGGAAATTTCTGTTTAGTATTGTTTCTCATTTGCATTTCACATTTCAAAAACAGGCATCTTCTTTCCATATATTGATATAAATATAACAAGAAGAATTAAATAATATGAATTGTAATTAAAATTCATTGTATCATCTTAATAATCTACTTGAAAAATGTTAAATATAATTATTGCTTACGAAAGCTCTTACCCTTCAATCATAATAAAACTCAAAGGACTTTGACAAATAAGAAAAACAGCGAAGCAAACTAGAAATTTAGGAGCAAAGTTCAGTGGGATAAACATTGCCCTGTATAGCCTAGACATGACATTGATCTATGGCCATTTCCTTCTTGTTCTAGACAACTTTATCATACACACAAGAGCGGTGTTTTAAAAGTACTTAAAATGTATCAAATAAAACTACATTTGCACTCGTGCTCTCATTCCAGCATACAATTGCTGTTTGTACACACTCTGCAAAACGGTTGACCTTCAGTGGACGCGTGATTCTCGGTAAGACTGGAGTTTAAAGTTCCGCTAACGAAGAAGTTGAGATTGCTCAGTAGTGATTACCACGTCAACGGTTTCAATGACGTTTATGTAGGAAATAAGTGTAATAATTTATACTGTTTATGTGTTGTGGGTTGTGTCGAGAGTGAGATATACGCTAGAACAAACAACATTTAACTACAGCTCTTATTACAAAAGAAATCGCACAAGCACTATAGGAGAGAAGAGAATTTCCAGGACTTACATCCATCAGATGTAATTTTCATACTGATGAACAAAAATCGAATCTAAAGTGTTTTTAATCACAAGAAGCTGAGATTTCGTCAGAGTAGAAGTTTGATGAAATAGGCTAACAATTGGAAACTTCTCGAAAGTCGTGTAACGCGAATAATCCCACAAGTTGGTGCATCTGTTGGGTGCGTATAAAGCCACTCAGCTGCTGCAACTTCATTCATATAAAATTATTGCTGTATCTGAAATTAAAACCCGTTTTAGGGCTGAATAAAATGGTTTGGGAAGCAGTTTACTATATTCGGGCGATTACTTCAAAATCTTTCCAGAGGGATTCAGGAATGTATCACAGCTTGGAACAGGAACTTTAAGCATGTACTATGATGGTGAGTACAATATTAATAAATATTTACTACAATAAATAACGAAAGAAACAAAAATGATATCCCATCGCGCGAGGTTGGCGAAGCCGTTACGCAATAACTTCCTGTCGGCAAAATCAAATTCTGTTTGTGTAGCGGAATGAGAACGCTATGACGAAACAGTTAGTGTGGGGAGTCGGTCGTGGTGTTGTAGTGGTAACCATAAACCAAGATGGCGGGTTGGATGGCTTTTTCGGGCGTAAAAATCCTAAATAATGGCTTACTTCGGAAAGGAAGTAAAATCATGGGTCCCTGTCTTACATTTATTGCACGATAAAAAACCTCAAGTCTAAAATAAAATGCCTCTGAGCAAAATTTAACGGCCGTTTCACGCCCTGAATTAAATGGGACGCTGATGACCTGAGGTGTTAAAGAGCGTCCGTAAATATAACGAATCAACAACTCAGTATGAGGAGATTAGTTCCATATCAAAAGACAAGTGCTGTGAATAATTTAAATGTTCCCAACTTAACATTTTTGCCTCGCTATGTCTCCCTCTTGCTCAAAATAAATTTTCTAATTAATTGGAACAATATACAAAAATAGAGCAAGTCATTAGGTAAGCTACAAGTTGATATAGGATACTATATGTTTGAATAAAGAACCTAGATCTATTGTACTATATAATAGCATTAGCCCAGTTGCAATTGGTGACAATGATGTTTACAATAGTGAAACAGCTGTTAAATGATGAGGCACCCTGTGTGAGCACAAGCCTAGAGCAGCATTCCGTTTTGCGATTTTTGTGGGCAAAAGGTATGAAATGAAAAGGTATTTATTAAGAAATGCTTTTCATCTACAGTGAAAAATGCCTGTTTACAGTTGAGTGCGAAGTTCTCTAGGGGCGGCCACCGCGTCATACTGCCAACGGAGATTGCAATAGAGGCAAATTTGCAGAGCTGCATACTTAATACGAACAGACAGAATTGCTGCCTGCTATTGGTTGTTCACATGGCATGGCCTAACTCATAATGCATGACAGGTTCGCTTTCACAAGGTCCGTACACGTTAGCTGCACCGCATGTTCACCTCACAACACAAAGGAACGGGTCTGATATTACACACGATATGCTAGCCCGAACAGGCGGAGTCTTGGGTTCACCATTACCAGCCCGAAACTGACACCATCCGCCGAGAAAGTGATGCTAAGTCTTCTGGGATCTTAAAGGTGCATTCCAGCCTTAAGGACAAACCGTAAATGTCGACTGCTACTGTTAAAATCTCCGGAAACTTCGTTAAGGTCATTCAACTAAAGCGATCAGTACTCCCCAGCAAAGGCATGCTGTTCTCGCATGACAACGCGCGTCCTCATACTACCGACAACACAAATGAAAGGCTGCAAAAATTAAACTGTGAAATCCTCGAGTATAGCTGGATCCTTGCTCCAAGCGATTTAATTTGTTTAGCTCTGTTTAACATCATATCATGGGTGAACACTTTTCCGACGGTGAAGCTGTAGAAAAAGAGTCACGGCCTAGTTTCGACAGCAGCCCAAAGAATTTTATGCTTTTGACTTTTAGGGGCCTATGATACAACGAGAGAATTATGTTGAGAAATAAAAATACTCTTATTTAAGTTTACTATCCAATTACTATCCATTTGTAGCTATTTAATGGCTTACCCTGGTATAATTGGTTGCAGACCGAGGTTCGATTGTGTCCGATTAATGTGCGAGAGGAAATAGTGTTATATTTAGTGCGTTTATATTGTATATTTTGTTTATAAAGTTATACACATGTGCTGTTAAAAATATGATCAAAACGTATATAAGAGATGTACTTGACCAGCCTAAAATTAAGCATTAAAACGTCACATGTTAAATCACTATAATCATTATAAAAATAGCTCTGGCGTTTTATTCATTCGTTATTATGAAAATGGAACCTATGTTTTAAATATAAACCAGGACATGTTTCGTAATACGGTGCCTTTTGTGAAGGAAAAATATAAAACGCTTTTGTTTACATTAAGTGCTTTTGTTACTTTCAAGACAGACATAAATTGTATATTTGGAGATAAAATCCAACATTTTAAGTACTTGATGAGAGGTTTTAAAAACGTTTTTTAACGTCTCCTTATTTTTAGAAGGTCATTTAGATATATGCTATCAAAACTTCAGCAAGCTAGGAGAGTAATTTTAACGACTGGTTCGCATGAAACTGTTGAAATATGGGTAGTTCATTAAATGTTCCAGTGAGCATGTGTTTTCTAAGTGGTAGAACTTTTCTTCTGAGCCATATTCCACCAAAGCATGGTCTAATACATATAAGCATATTGGTACAAGTCCTTGTAAAGTATAACCTTGTAACTTTCTGTTCCACGAAAGAAGGGCAACACTTGTAAGTGTTAGTAGATAGTTACAAGTGACGTTATGTGTGAGCAAGAGGTAGGAACAACTGTTTGCCATACTGCTATACCTTGAATTATGTCCACTTTTAATGTACAGAGCGGATTATTGTCATTTCTGCTAAATGGGTCTTGTATGTTTAAATAATTTAAACAATTTAAACACTTTATTATACATTTATCGATATTTAGGAGTAATCATCCACTTTGAGACGAAGGCTATATTTAGAGGCATCAATTTCAGTCATCGAGGGATGGCAGAAGAATCGAGCTTCCCGATTGCCCTCGGTCATTTTTATTTTATTACTTCCTTTGATCATTTATATAACTTATTTTCATTATATTGCTTGACAATCACTTTCTCATTATAAGCAAAAGACTGAAAAATTGTGTTGAAAGAGATTATTTTGAAAGAGAATAAAGAATAAACAAATAATTTCGTGGTACATAACAAGAACTATAAAAATACCATAACTTAGATGCTGGTCTGAAATATACATTTGAAACAACAAATGTCAATATCAATCATAAACCATACTTTAATTGCACTTAACCTAGCTTCTCATCATCACTTTCTGTAATGCTTAGCACATTTAGGTCAACTGACTCCCAAAACAATTAAAAAGATAATAAAAATTTGCGCTAGTATTACAAATAACCAATATTCCTACACATGCAGAGAAATTTACACAAATTACCAGTGCCTCACTAATACTAATACTTTTGTGGAACAGAACAACGAAAATTCAATCACTTGTATACTTGTAAGTATGGAGTAGTAAAGTACAAGCGTACTTTACTTCTGGAACAGAAGTTTACTAATAACTACAAGTTACAAGTCCATACATTTGTAGTTTATTATACCGTACTTTTGTGAAATATGGCCCAGATGGTATGACCAGGAGGTTATCACTTTATCGTCAATTTATGAAAACAGGAGGCAAGGTCTCTGAGGACGATGTACTATCAGTTGCTGACTGCAAAATTTATGTAAATTGACACGATAAGCCAATAATCGAATACAAACATACCGAACGCTGCCATTATTGAGTTTATCAATCTCTTTTCGGAATAATGTCCCCGCTTTCAATATGCAATACAGAATGTTCTGAATTTTTTTTTTAACAGTATATGGTTTAGTGACAGTGATCGGGTCGACATTTCGGTAATACACTCTTGTTCAATAGCTGGCCTTTAGGGAGACACTTTGATGCCAGATCCACGGACGGTGAGACATAGACGGGGGGGGGGAGGTTCCTAAAATGATTTCTAGATAAAACACCCATATGAGAGCGGAACTAGCTTCCAAGAAGTTCGAGCCCCTTACAGGACCGCTTCAATACCGGACATTAGTGCAGAAACCTTTCCAAAGCTACACTGCATCAGCCTACCTCGCTCTGGTACTTTCGGTCATGCAACAAAGCGAAATAATATGAAATTGGAGAGGAAAACTCATTGAAAGGAAAGTTCCATCCTAGGATTCGCCTAAGCAACCAGGGAAAACGAAAAAAATCCAAGGCCAAGATGGCCAGCCCCTCCTGAATGCGAGTCCCAAGTATTATCGCCCGAGTAACACTGCTCGATTAGCGGTGGTGAAAGTCGAGGTATCGAAGAGCGTGTTACGGTACAAGCTAAAGATGAAATTAGTAAATCAGCCAGACTAAAAATACTAAACTCAGCAAATACAATACCAACTTATGAAGAAGGAGAGAATGAAAGGAATAGTGAAGATAACGAGGACAGAGAGTAAGGTGGAGAAGAAAACAAAATAGAAATGAAGATACAGAGTAACGAGGAGTAAAAGAAGTTGGTGATAATTATTATCAATGATTGCAAAACAATAACTAACAGCATAACAATTAGAGAGAAAGAAAGCGAGGGAAGGAGAAGAAGAAAGAAGACAGAGTGAAGATAGAAAAAGGGAGTGATAATCGATCACAAATATATCGTTAACACAACACCAACAACTACTCAACCATTCAACTAATGAAGAAGAAAGAGAACCGGGAGTAGACATGATAGTTATTATAGTAAACAACATCAGACATTTTCTTTTTCATTTCATTTTTCTGAACCTTTTTCCACAGAAGTCTCACACCTGTAAAAGGTGGAGATGAATGAAGAGGAAGGGGAGGTAAGGATCACGGGGAAGAAGGAGCCACGGATAAGCGGCACAAGTATAAGGAAATGGTGGTAATTAAAAGTGTTTAAGTGTTTGATGAGTGGGAAAGTTGAGAGATAAAGGGTGTGAAATACCAGATAAGTTACGTAAAGAAAGTAGTGAAAAATAGTGAATAGAAGAGTAGCAAGTAAGAATTATATGTACAAAGTATTAGAGTAAAAGATTATGCTCAATATATTAAGTGAACTAAATCAGGAAAGGTAGAGTTTAAGGCATGTATTAATATTGCAGTCTAAGAACACATAAACATTAAAACCTAAAGAGAAACAATGATTTAAATAAGTAGGGAATACAGAACGTGGAACTAAAAGTAAAATAGGAACTAAATTCTCTTATAGCTTGGGTAAGGTAAGTGCTGATTACCAGCACTGTTTCCGTTTGGTTTCCGACGGTCAATTTAGTTCTTGTAATTAGCTGGTTACCAGCTAATGGGAGCTACTGGTTCCCAGTAGCATGTAGGCTGAATTATTAAATACTTAGAGAATTGTTTGATTCTATGTTCGGTTTAGTTTATTGTTATATAATAATTCTTTTCATAGATTATGGTCTGTAAAATGCATTATGTATAATGAAATAGTTTTTAATGAATAAAAATGATAAAATTTAGAACACACGTCCCGATATAGGCAACAAGGTGCCGGGATGGAATATTGCAGTTTTATTTTATTTTCTTTTTTATTTTATCGAAGAGTTTGTCTTTACTCGCAGAGACTGCAAATCTGATCTCAGAGCTTTAGAGATGGCCTTTGAAGTTCTAGAGCTAGTAAATATTATGAATGTAAAAGGAAATATGAAGAAAAAATTTATGTTGTTAATTTTAGGTATAGGTAAAATAAACTACACCCTAATCTCAAGTAGAAATATATGACACAATGTCTCCGTCTGCCTTTATCCCATTACTTTAATCCAGTGCAGTCAGCTGTTTATAGTTACGGGCAGATTGTTTCCCAACACTGTATCCAGGGTCATCCGTAGGGTATTATTATTATTATTATTATTATTATTATTATTATTACTATTACAATTATTATTCAAACTACAACTATGGTCTTTAAAATAGATCACAATCACTAAGTTTAAAAATAATTTGTTATAAATTTTATACTTATTTCATTTAAATATATATTTATATAAAGATATATACTCGAAGTACCTGAACAAAAAGAACAAGCCAACTGTAACACGTTTAAGTTCAACACACTGTGTAAACTCGTGACTGACACGACTAAACAGACGATTAAAACAAAAACAAGGAAAGAAGATGAAGATAAGTATAATACGTTGTCTTGTAGTGAATTGTCAAGTTTTCGCCTCCTGGAGACATTTATTTTGGTGCTGAAGCGACCTTGCACTGGGGTTACTTTGTTGTTCGCAAAATGCAAAACTTCGCAGTTTTCTAGCAAACCGCAGTTTTTCTGTGTCTCGCTAATTTCTTTAACTTAGTACTAGGTACTATATTTGATTATATGTTTAATTTTTTAGATTTAAAGGAGGAAACATATTAACCCTGTGTCAAAGAAAAGAACTTCGGCGGCGGTTATCTCGCCTGTTGGAAAATAAAACCATGCTGAAGGCCTAGTAAATGGAACTGCCTGTAACTTTTAAGGTTCGTTAAAAAAAGTATTAAAAAGCAAGATAAACACATTGTTTATAAAATATATTGTCAAACGCCTGCACAATTATTGACAGCCCGGCTAGTCCGAGGAATAGACTGGATGAAAAATCAATTCAAAAGCCTATGCCTACGCTTTTGTTATTGTGACTGTCGCTGTGTGGATGGCGTGAATCCCTAATGAAACAACACTATTTGTGCGCCTACCTTAGAAACCATCAATTCATTTTTCAGACAGTCCAAGGAAATTACATCACAGGCTCTTGTTATTGTTTTACTCTTTTTAAGAGAGCCAAGTAGAGTATTTCATTAGGAACCCCCCAAAGTATACCAAGTTTATCACTGACATAACGGTCGTCTCCCCCTTTGGTTAATTTTACCAGTCGGTTTCTTTTGCATTCACTGCCGCTTCGACTCAAATATTAAAGAGTAGGCTCATTCACAATTATTAATTGCCGCTGTGATTAAACATAATCAATCTGTGCATTCAACTGTCATTTCACTGCATATTTGGTCTATGATAAATCGAAGCATCCACGAGCACACAGCTTTTTATGTGAAATGGTGGAGATTTTTGCAGCAGTCTCAATTATCTCACTCAGGCGTCTTCCATATGATACTGTAGTTTCACCCCCTCCCGTGGTGACATTAATTGGGCATCTGGAGTGCGCTTCGTTTTCGGTATTCGTACGACCACTTTTAAATCCATTTCTGTAGAAAAACATTGTTCAATACTGGTGCACAGTCTTAAAAACCTTCCAACTCTGCTTTGATCTGCATGGCCGCTCACATCCGTGTTTAGCAACCGTATTTAGTTTCAAATGGTTTCCAACTATGCAACGCATCTGTCTGAAATGTTATAATGCTAGTCAATAATGATATTTATGAACTGTTTGTATCATTTATTGGAAATTTACGAACTTTCCAAACGACTCTCGTATCTACAAGAATCCATGTTTATATAAATCTTTAATTAAAATGCCAAAGCGAACGAGCTGCTTTTCGGATAACATGTGTTAATATCAGTATATCTTTACTCGGCAACACAAATAGCTTACTCAAATTACATTTTGATGAATAAAAACCAATCAATCAATAATTGACAACAGCAGTCCCATATCTGCTTGCTGCATACATTGCAAGTATTCATCGCTGGTTAAACTTTTCCGCTTTCAATGCTCCTTAAATGATCCAAATAAATGAAAATCCTACTGTACAATACAAAGACGAGAAAAATATTCCACTATTGCAGCATTGTCTGCATCGTATCACAAGTAGTTGCACTTCTGTATCTTATTTCTTTTACTAGACCCTTGAGGCATCCACTGATCATCATTTAAGAATCTGAGTGCAAAGCGTTCCGCATATTTTTACTTTGGGGTTGATGGTAATAAGGCAGATTCCTGGCTCAACTGGCCGGCGCTCTAACGTCATTGCATAGAAGCTGTTTTTGTTTGGACTCTTGAAGCAACAGACAGGCGTCCTATTGTAAAAACTGGCTACCTTTTCTTCATACATCACTTTCAATGAATGAATAATTGCAACTGTGTTTTTTATTTATTTCCACAGTAGTCAGAGAATTTAAAGCAGATGTATATTGCAGATGTTTTTAAAAATAGTGACACTCGAGCGCTCCAACACCCAGCACCGATAACAATATCTTCCTGGATATTCAAAAAGTTTTTGACACTGTAAAGTTCGATTCTCTAGGAATCAAAGAAATTGTTCTATGGTTTTTAAAAGAGTACCTAACAAGCGGATGGTTGGCAACGAAAATAAATGATCAAATCTGTAATATGAATATTGGAGTGCCACGAGATCTGTTCTAAGGCCCATATTATTTTCTATTTACTTAAATGACATGAAAATTAAGTCTTGGATCTATAATTTCATATGCAGGGACACTGCAGTGATAGCTTGAATTGTTCTTGTAGAAATTCAAAAAAGGATATAAATATAATTAAATAATGGCTTGATAAAAACTATTTCAGAAAATGTTTTTATTCCATTCTCTTTAACGACTCCAATGGACAATGTAAGCTCATTATTCACAGCTGTAGCTCAACCCCTCATAAATATATTTGCCCCGCTTTAAATGTATGCACACCTGTTAAATAAATGGAATAAAGGCATTGACTGTATGTAACATTGCAAAAGACAACCTAAACCCCCCGAGGTTATACGCATATCGATATTATACCCTTATTCAGTTATTTAATTGCAATCATTGCATGGGGGGCCATTACCAAAATTAATCTAAATGCATTATTCCTTTTAAAAAAGCGAATAGTAAATTCTGTTTGTAGAAACCTTTGAATTCTCACCAAAATTTGTTTTTACAGAATTCAATGTTTAAAATTGAACAAAATTTCAAACAGAAATTACTGATATTTTTTCACAACAAGCGTGACTTTTTTTAAAATCTATCCTCGTCGGTATGAAACCAGAGGAAATGAGTGTCATTTATTAAAAGAACCCAAATGATTTATATCAGCAATACTAAAATATTGCGAAAATTGCAAACCCATGTTCTATAACCATATAATAATAAGGAACCCGTATTAATTACACTAAAGTTAAACAGATTTAGGAATAATATTCGACAAACATTATGACTAAAGTTTCGTTAAAATATATGAATAATAAATTAATCATTATTAAGAATAAAACAACACATTTTGTAACTTAAGTTTCATTAAAATACTCGTATGTGTATATAATATGTAATATTTGCCTGGATGATGACTTTAACAATAAGTCAGTGTCTTAAACAGCATACGAATAACTAGCGTGGAATAGCAAGCTTTCCCTACTTGTTAGGAGGCCCTCGCCCTTAAGGGACACAATAGACTATCTTTATATTTAATTTACGTACTTATAGTTTGTGAATAACAATTTAATAAATATCAATTTTTTTTAACTGAAGCAAACCCCCTAAGAGCTCTTGATTACTTGGATGGTTTTACTGAGTTTGTATCATCCATAAATTGATTTGTAACTGAATAAATTCTGCAAGCATTATATTCGCCTTTGATGTTTCTGGGCCATAGAAATGTAACTGATGTAATAGTTAAAACGGTCAAACAAGGAGCGGGTCATCTTTCATTACACTGAGGGTGCCAAAAAATGCATACACACCTTCACAGTAGACATATATTTAATATATTTCAAAGTTGTACCGAAAAACAACAGTAATGTGTAGTATGATGTTCTATAAACAGATGTAACTTACATTATGATAGCGTTGCTATGTGACAGGTAAATCAACAATAAACAAATAAAGTCAAGATTATCGTATGATGTTCTGTAAACAGATGTGACTCACTTCACGTTATGCTAGTGTTGCTACAACAAAATGGAACCAAGATTATCGTTTGAACAGCGGAAAGCAATTTTGAAGTGGTATTGGAAAACCGAGAATGTTGAAGTTCAAAGGCAATGGAGATGTGTGTACCGAACAGAATCGTCAACGCGAGTAACAATTGCACGCATTCGAGACAAATTTGAGACTCATGATACCGCATACAGTAGAAAACCGGCTACACTGGCAGCACTTCGGGAAGAAATTGAAACGGCATGTGCTGCAATCGCTGAGGATACTTTCGCAAACGTTGCTCAATCAATAGTTCATTGGTATTCAGTAGTATCATTTCATCTCGTGAATCACCAGTGTTCACCGCCTGTGGTGCCTCAGTGGTAAAAACGGGCATTAAACGCCATTCAAAAATAAACAAACAAACAAAGAGAAGCCAGCAAGGTGCAGAATACCAATACCGAAACTACATTCTTTTCAGAACAGCAAAGTGTGATAACTGGCGAGAAACCAACAGGGTGAGGAGCTTGTAAAAGAAGAAGGAAATGAGAATTTCGTCAGGTGTTCATTAACTCTAAATGCAGTTTGTCATATATTCATGTACAGAGGAAAGGCGAACGGACTAATGAAGAGGCACTCGGCTCTTTGAAAGGGCTTTAAATACCTTATCCTCTCGACGGGCTTCTATGTGCAAATGAAGCCGAAAGTTACACACTTCAGACTTCAAAGTTTCAGCAACGAGGATGCAGTCTTATTTAGCCTTAATATTCCATGCTCTTTTAACGCAAACTGTTTGTGAAATTGCACCATATTTGTGTAATTTATTCTTATTTTTATTTTGCTGAAGACTTTCCTAGAATGCCCAAGCATTAACTCACTGGTCTGCAAAGTTCAACTCTTGGATATTGTTGCCTGAACCAAACAATGAATTAACATGAAATGTATGTACTAAATCGGAAAATATATTTATTATTATCGTGTAAAGATTTGTAGGAATTTCACGTTAACGATATAATCCAATTTAATGTGATTTTATTTAAATGAACAAACTTTCAGCACAATATTTCGGAATACAAGCCTACAAACACAACGCAAATGAATTAAAATAGAGAAAACTTATTAAAAAGTGAATATGTAATTTCCATAGAATTCGAATATATTAATTATACTTTTATTTAAAATGTAATTGTTCTTAAATTTTGGCAAGTTTATATATCACCAGTTTGACCATTAAATCCTATCAATATTGCTAAAATTTGATGTATCATCTATAACACTGTAATTATACAATGTCTAGAATATTTGCTTCAAACCTTTTGCAAGTATATTATAGTAATTGTAATTGATAATTTTTCGCTGTGAAAGTTCTTCTGCTGCT
This sequence comes from Metallyticus violacea, assembly GCA_030762175.1. NCBI lineage: Eukaryota > Metazoa > Arthropoda > Insecta > Mantodea > Metallyticidae > Metallyticus > Metallyticus violacea. The sequence goes on along the minus strand of CM060841.1, from coordinate 46,108,549 downwards.
TCTCCTTTTATGTGAGGTCGGATTTCCTCGCTTGAGCATTTTTAGTAGTGTTTAACCCCTGTTTTTACTACTGAGGCATCACAGGCGGTGGACACTGATGATACACGAGATGAAATGATATACTGTGAAAGGATATTTTTTCTAATTTTTAAACTTTCATTAATAAATCAAAAACTAAGGATTTCTGGACATATGTTTATATGAACTTTTGTTTTTTTTCTAATTTTTAAACTTTCACTAATAAATCAAAAACAAATGATTTCCGGACATATGTGTTTACATGAACTTTTGTTTTCTTGTTTTGGTAAACTTTAATAAATCAAAAACTAAGGATTTCCGGACACATGTTTATATGAGCTTTTGTTTTCTTGTTTTGGTAAACTTTCATTAATAAATCAAAAAGTTTCCGGACATATGTTTATATGAACTTTTTTCTTGTTTTGGTGTAAGCAACCAGCCACCAAAGTTTTTAAAGGTATTTATGATGTATATTGAAATTCCATCGTCCCTAACATCTTGCCTGAAATTTCTATCATTATGGAACCTTTCACGTTGTATTTCTAAGCGGCTAAGAGAACTCAAGTTTTCAGGAATGTAGTCAAGGTATGAGTATAACTTACGACTTTTCATACTCATTTTGCATGGAAGTTACTTGAACGGGTCTAGAATTTTGCCCGCCATATATTTATATCCTGCAGACATCTTGTTGCCAAGAAATTTTATTTTTCTGAAGAGATTTCCAAGCTGTATTTTCTTTTGTGTCCAGTACCAGTAAACATGAATTTTCCGCTATCTGGACTATTAAAAATGTCTTCCTTTAATTAAGCTCTGAGAGAGCTAGAAACGTGTACAAATATTCTAAAAACAAGACACTATCTGTGGTTAAATCCTTGGTTAACTGTTTCATTCACCCAAGTTTAATATGGAGAGGTGGTAGAATCACCTGTGAAGGCCTGATAAGAGTGTTCTCAAATAACAGTGTTCGTACTAGTTGCTACTAACCTGGTTCCGTGATGTACCAATCATTAAGAACAATTTTATAAATTGCTATCATTGTTATGATCATCGAGGACGCCTTTTGAAGACCTCTTTATATATATAAAAGTTTGTATCTGATTCTATATCTGACTTTTGTCTTTTACTTTTGTTCTTTGGTTTATAAAACAATGTCACAACATTCGTTCCTTCAAGTTTGGGTTTACTAACTTGTCATTTCGTCATCGTTTTCTACATAAATAATCCACTGCAAAATTAATGATCATAAAGATTTATAAATAAAAATTTATAATTTTTATAATTAAAGGTAAACAAATTATATAAGGATTTAAAAAAAATTAATCAATTTATCATTCTCCCTCCAAATACAGAGAAAATTATTAAACCCATTATTCCATATAATATATAGTTTGATTGTCGCAGACAGCACACTGGGAACACCATTCCTGCGCATTCCTCGCTATATCGCCACTCATAAAATAAATTGGAATTCCCTCTTGTGTGTATCTCTAAGCTTTCGGGCAGTGCAGGGAATGAATTAATACCAATAACGCATATTTTACTTACATTACTGGCAAGATCCTCAAATTTATGAGGGGATATTAATTTGCTATTTCCTCTCCACTGCTCAGAGTGAGCCAAAATCGGACATTGCCGATTTATGAGAGGCATAAAAGAGTTAAGTTGGTCCTGGTGGTGCAGTGGTTACCATACTTGCCTCCTACACCCAAGATCGCGTGTTCGAACCCGGCCAGGACCGATGGATTTTTCCGGGCGTAAAAATCGTAAGTATGGCTTCCTTCGGAAGGGAAGTAAAGCCGTGGGTCCCATGTTGTACATTTACGGAACGAAAAAGAACCTCAAGCCTGAAAGAAAGGCCTCTGAGCAAAATCTGTCGGCCATTTCACGCCCTGAGTTGAATGGGACGCTGATGATCTGAACTGTTAAAGAGCGTCCATAAATAAATCAATCAAAAAAATAAATAAAAGAGTTATTTAAATTTAAACCGAACTTTTGGTCTCTGGGCTGAGAAAGAATGGCGAGAGGGGCAGGGCCTAATTTGCAGTTAGATGGGGACATATGTAGAGGAGCAATCCAACGAATACTTCGACATTAGTTGTTTCATCGACAGTAGCACTATGTCTGAGCAAGAGATTGCACCGTCTGTTGAGCAGCGGATCATCATCCGTTTTCTAACCAAGTAGGAGTTAAACCAACCCAAATTTTGTCCAGACTGTCAATATAGTTTAATACAGCTACACTTTTATAAACACAAGTGTTTGACTGGCAAAAGTTCCTCAGCGGTAGCCACACATATCGTCAACGGACGAGTGTCAATCATAACAACATTCAGGTCGTTTGTAACCTCGCGGAAGGTGATTGACGTCTAGGTGTGCTCGAAGTCGCTTTAGAAGTAAGCTAAGTTGTAGAAGTGCATACAACATTCTTTCTGAAGAACTGTCGGAAAGTGTCGGCGAAGTTGGTCTCACGTCTTCTCACTAATGAAGAGAAAAATGTTCGAAAGAACATCAATCAGATGCTTTTGAATCGGTATGAGGAAGAAAATAAGCCAGTTTCTTACCCGCATTGTAACCTAAGATGAGACTGGGTACACCCTCGAAAACTAAGAGAACGAGAATGAAGTGGAGAAGAGAGAGGATCAAGACCAAAACTCGCCTGTCAGCCGAAGAAGTTCACGGGACAGTGTTTTGGAACTTCAAAGTCGTGTTGCTCATCGATTTCCTTCACGAATGAAGGACTGCGAATACAGCGTATTACTGCAAACTGTTGGACGACTTAAGAGCTACCTATCGCAACAAAAGACGCGGGCAACCCTTTTGTGATGTCCTGCTTCTGTATGACAACGCGAAGCCACATACAACAGCCATAAGCCGGGATCAATTAAGAAACTTCACTGAACACCCTGCTTACAGTCACCAGTTACTCCCTTGTGATTACATGTTTGGGCTGCTGAAGGAGGCATTGGAGGGGGATGACTGAGCACTTTTTCATTTATTTTCATTGGCGAGGGAATAAAGAAACTGCCCATTTTGTGGAGAAAATGTATTTCAATGTTCGTGTGCAATAAAATATCATTAAGAGGGAGCATTATATTAAAATTATTGCGATAATAAATAAGGAATTTTGTCTGTTGAAGAAAACTAGGTAGAAAAATAATAAATTTGTTTTGAATTGTATATGACAACAGTAGGTTTATTTATTAATTTTTTTAAAAATTGGTTTAATTTGAGTGAATCTCGTATAATATATAGTCGTTTCTTCCTGTGAAAAAAATACACATTTAAAAACTTTTTGATATAAGCGATGGCGTTTTAAAAGACCTCGACTTGAAGCTAACAGTTGGTAAGTTTCGCTAGTGTAGGAGGTGTAAAGAGCCATTAATAACAGAGCATGTTGCATTTGCTAGAGTATATGCAACTTCTTTAAATCGAAGTTTAACTCATTTTAAATAAGGAAATAAAAAATAACGCGAAGTTAGCTAGCTCCTTTTACTGAAGTACTTTTGATTGCAAGGAATATTTTGACTTCTGCTGAGCAATAATATAAAAATACTTTATTTTTAATGGAAAACATCAGAATGGTAAATAAGGTTATATAACTATAACAATATAGGGTTAAAAGTGGTGGGAAAAGTTTAAGAATTTACCTCTATTAGAGTTGACCTTAGTTCTTTTGGTTGTACGTTTCATGTAATGTACAAAAGTGAAGATTTTTTAAAAGAATAAGCATTTTAAAGCAATTTTTAACATTTTAAAATATATTTTGTGGGCTATAGATCTTAGTACAAGGGATATATCTATATCTATTATATTCAATAACACCGCCACGAGTGGCCGAGGTCGTTAAGGCGCGGACTCGTGAGCGGAAGGTGTAGGGTTCCAATCTCGCCAGGACCGTCCTCCATGACTGAGGTTTTTTCCAGATTTTCCTCAGTCCTCATAACTGGCAAATGCCGGGGAGGTAAAATTAGGCCTGGAACGTTTCCTTCCTTAAAAAATTATTTCCCAATATATCATTTCATTTCATGTATCATCAGTGTTCTCCGCCTGTGGTGCTTCAGCAGTAAAACGGGCGTTAAACACCATTCAAAAATAAAAGTGTTCAATAACGAATTTTTCTGTCAATTATAAAAATCTGACTGTAGAAAAATATTGCACCTAGAATTATTATTGCCAGCTACTGGAACCGCAGTGCAGGTAATGTATGAGAAGTTGTTTCGGGGGGACTTTCTCTTTTGTTTTAACAGTTTGAACGGTAGTTTGTTTAGTTTGTATGTTCGTACGTAAAACATAACAACTTACAACAGATTGATGATGTTTCGTATAATGAAATGTTATATATTTACAATTTGTAAAAGATTAAAACATTTAAAATGCAATTTTGAGAACTGTGTATTTTTAAGATTAAATTAAACACTAACTCTTATGAGTGAGGTCAATTTTGTACTAAAATTTGTTTCGACAAGAACTACTTTACACAATAGCAAGCTTTTGGTATGCAAAGCCCTGACTATGGATTTATACACACCCTTTTCATTACAAGTACCCACAACTAACGTTATGCGACTAAGAGAGAGAGGGGGGAGGTTATTTTACAGTGCAAGAACCGTAGTTCAAAACTTGCTCGTGAATTTTCCATTTTCACTGCTTGCTTTCAAGTTCTGATCAGCTTATAAAGTTCGCGTTCATTATTCACATTCTTATTTATCCTGGTTGGGTGTTTAAACTTTGCTTTCACCAAAAGGAAAAGTGGCAAAAGCAGAGAATCCAAATAGTGTGCGCAAGGATAAATTTTTCAAAATGTTAATTTTCTTTATCTGTTCGCGAATGTACAACAGCACGGTACAGGAAAGCCTGTATTTTCTTCAAAGTGCTAACTGATTGAACATTTTCATAATGAAGCAATGAAAAATTCTCTCAGTGCATATCCGTGGTTCTAGTGCTTTATATGAAACTGTTGATGTGGTACAAACTACACATCTTTCGGAATTTTATGCGAATGCATACGTTTAAATTAAGTAAACGCATTTCAACTGGCTTCAGTTTTATTGAAAACGTGCACTCTTTTGTCAAGATTAATTTCCCATCTATTTTCCATTTAAATAATCTTGACCCCTTTAGATACATTTTCATGCCCAATAGTTTCCAAATTAATGTAGCAAAATCTGCTACAAAATACAACAATTTAAATTAAAGCTATTCACCAGAATCACTGATCATTAGTTGCTCTACTTGATTGTGTTATTTCAGTGCGAGTACTCTACAATGCTAATTTTAGAAGGCAAATTTGTACGTATTTTAAGAATAATTCAAGAATCAATTAATCGAAACTATGATCTAATTCTTTGATATACTATCTTCTGCGATATGAATCTTGCAGTCAACAAAAAGTCTTAAAGAACCAGAATAAATAGCTCATCCAAGCAAAATAAGGTTGAGCTCTGCAAGTACCAACCCAAGCGAACTACCTTGATACATTCCTTCATATCAGAATCTAAAAATGACAGTATTCGAGCCAGTTCTCTGCAGATCTTACCATGGTATTAGTTCATTCAGGAATTCCAGTCTTTAAGGTCGCTAATCCTATGTTCAAATCATTCTTCGAGAAGAATACGCAAAGGTTAGTACTCTCAGAGCACCCAGAAAAAAAAAAAAAAAAAACACATAGAACCAATTTATGAACGTTTCATAGAAAATAAAAAAGCTAGTAGGTAAACATGAAGTGAAATTTTGTTATATGAAACTACTAATGCGCTGGAATGCACTGATAATTCAATTATCTTGTGACAGTTATGTTCAGGACGTACCAACTTGAGAACAGTGATGCAGTCATTCAGCGATTCATACACGAGGCTGGGCCAAAGGCCATACAATAACAAAATGTCATGATTGTCGTGACTATCGAGTACTCTACATGCTTTCGACTTTCTAACAACTGAAGGTCAAGTACCCCAAGTCGGTTCTGGTGGTGTAGTGGTAATCATACTTGCCTTCTAAATACAAGGTCGCGGACTCAAACCCGGCCAGGATCAATGGATTTTTTTCGGGCGTAAAAATCTTAAGTATGACTTCCTTCGGAAGGGAAGTAAAGCCGTGGGGCCCGTGTCGTACATTTACGGCACGATAAAGAACCTCAAGCCTGAAAGAAGAGGCCTCTGAGCAAAATTTGTCGGCCGTTTCAAGCCCTGAATTGAATGGGACGCTGATGACCTGAGATGTTAAAGAGCGTTCATAAATAAATCAAATAAGAAAAAAGTACCCCAACCTCAATTAGTGACATGTATTACACATGAACTACACAGTGTCATGAAAAAGTCAGAGAGGAATGACTTCGTTGCTGCTCAAACAGATTCTTGTAAAGACCGCAAATCGTCAACTTTTGTTACGGAGAAGATACTACCCCAGCTCCAGATGGATTACTTCAATGAGATGCGCAGTTCTTGTGCGCAAACTTCGAAAAAATCAAAAGCTTCATATGTGTTCTAGCTTAAACAGTCATCAAGCTTGCCTAACAAATGCTCAGCGACAAAGATCCAGATATGGAAATTTTCGAAGTGCATGGCTGCATGTACATATTTGTCTGATGTGATTCAGAGTTTAGAAGAAGGAACAGTGGAAGAAGTGACAATCGAGGAAAAACCGCGTGGGATTTGTCAAAGCTAAACTTATATTCATTTTGAGGAACAATTCGGATATGAAAACTTCCACTGAACTGCCTTTCTGTGTATTATAAAATATGCTGCATTGATTTCCGTAGGTGTTGAGCGCAGTTTCTTCGTATATAAGGCTCTCCTGAGCTCAAATCGACAGCGATTTACATTCGAAAACAGAAATATGCGTAAAAAAAAACCCAGTAAATGTCACGTTTACTTCCTAAATGTTTGTTTCTACATGAAGGATAGGAGGGTAGAACGATGAAGGTCCTTAACGATGTTAAGGTATAAAATCCATTGCTACAGTATGTATGCATAATGCCATTACTTTTAATATTTTGTCATTTAACATATTGAGGAAACGAGTTATAATATTGGAAAATAATACTTTTAAAAAATAATAAATATCGTTAATTATCACAAAAGGCGTAAACAAAACTTGAAAATTGTCTTATAATCGTATTGTTGCAACAGATGGTTTTGTTGTGCTGTTCATGAGGTATTTTACTTGTAGCAGATATCCTGACTGAAATCCTTTAGATTGGAAGATGATGTGCCTCTAGAATGAGATATAAATGTTGATACTTTTTCTTGTAGACTAATTACTTATCATATAACGTAATTATCTCAGTTATCCTTTTCTTGGATGTCTGAAGTTGTCATAGAATCTTTGACATTTTTTGAGAAATTTCTTTAAGTTCTGCATGTCTTTGAATTTTTACTTCGATATCGGCAATATTCCACTGTATAACCTTTCTGGACTTTGAAACTCACCAGAACCTAATGCAGGAATATCTTGTAGGTACTCTGGTCTGCCTTCAATCAGTATCCATTAACGTATTACGATGAGAGATTAAACGAGCTTCTCCACGGAGGATTTGGAATTCTTTTATGTATCTTATAGAATATGGGATTTTCTTCTGAATTTAGGGTTTAAAAAGTCAAACCAACCACGAAACATCAATTGCTCACATTTAGTAACTTTGAAGGGTGATGGCTTTTGTCTGGCATTTCTAATATCTGCACATTCAATAGGAAGTTTTATTAATTAGATCCATATTGCGGGCACATTCCATGACCACGAATGGGACATACATTTTAACACAGCCGGTATTTTTCATGAACATGATACAAAAAACGGAACACTATATAGTTTTGTCCAAAGCATGAATTACAACATACCTAGTTGTCTTGCCTTCTGTATTAAAATAGCGAAAGATGAACTTATAGTGATGCAATTCATTTGACAGTTTTGTGGAAATTGTTTGGTCATACACATAAAACACGACTCCTGGGTAGATAAATCATGAATGTTAAAATATAATATGAAAACTGTCGCTTGTCATTGGCTGTGATGTTTGAAATACACAGGTTTTTCTGATAGTCCATCGACAGTATTAGATTTTGGACAGTAGAGCCTAGAATCTCTCTTTCTTATGTAGAAAGCATTGGCTTGACACAAACGAAGTTGTTGTACCGTGTTTAGGTTTTTAATGTCAGTTTGTAATGTTCATGTACCGAATGTGATACTCGGTTTTATAGCTGCTCCGCGTTAACTTTATGTTTATCGCCAAGTGCTACATGGGTCTGTTCGTGAATATCCAAAGCCATTGCTGTATTGTGAAATAAATAGTTTCTGTAACAGCTACCCAGCACTTTATGGTTAAGGTATTTTATATTGTACATAGTATGGAGTTTTCTTACACCTAAATCTCGTGGTAAGTATAACTTCTTTGTGTCTCTCAAGCTTTAATGTGATTAACCAACATTTCAGTGATGGAATGTGTCAATGGCTTTTGTCATCTGTTTCTTGTTTGTGTGGCCTCATCTTATGTCATTATCATGGACTGAAGGACTGAACTCGTCTGGGAGATAATTTCATACAGAGGATAAAAGCCTTGCACAAACATGGACTTCAATTAAAGCTTCATTCTTAAAAACCTTAACCTTGAAAGTATACAAATAACGTGGCAGTCAGGTAATCAGTTTTCCAGGCCGACGTCTTTAACTAATAAACAAGAAAACAAGTCTCCTAGACACGTGGTTTGTTCATCATTGTCTTGCATGTTGTTAATTTTTGAAATAATGGACATTCTATCATCCAAGTTAATGTTCCCGAAACACTTCAGTCGAGTATAATGACAAGATGGGCTCAACTCATGACTTTGTGCTAGCAACTTCTTGTTTGCATCACATAAACTTTCCAATCATCTTCGTATCCTCGCTTGTGTGCATGTCATCACACAGTGTTCACATCAGCACTTTCCATAACTCCGAAATTAAATATTTTGAAATAAACACACTTACTGTGATACAGCTACAGCTATCCAATGAGAAACAATCAGTTTGCCTTCAATGCTGCCACTCGAAATTATTTCTATTCCATTGAAAGAGGTGCACTTCCCTGATGGGTTTTTTTAAAAATTACGGCTAATCTGTGGACCTTCATCAAATTTGTAACAACCACGTAACCCTCTATTAGTTTTCAACATAATCCAACAGCAGTCCTAACTAAATAATGATATTTTATGGACTCCCATCGGTCTTTCCGCCAACTCTTATATGTTATTTGCTATAGCGTTAAATACAGAATTATAAATAGAGGCGTTACATCAGAACTTTTTTAACCTATTTGTATAAAATTGCAGAACCTTTCTTGCGCCTTTGTAATCATTCTAACACATTCATTAATTAAAGAAAGTGCACGAGTTTCAACTTATTGGAAAGTTTCACTACCCTGGGCAGTCATTACGGTCCTATTGATTTCAGAGTAGTTGGGAGCATCATTAATGAACGCATTAAGACCTTGTTAAATAATCTATGTATTTACTCATCTACGATCGACCCCTGAATCTCGATTAAGGCTGCTCTTCACAGGCCTCGAGGGTAATTTTAATTAGCAACCGGGTTCAGTGGAACAGCATTACCCTCGCTATTGGCTGAAACTGAACAAAGATGAAGCACTAGAGAGAACCTGTATCTTTCTCAACAATTAATTAACCGCATCTTCTCTTAAAGCAAAAGCATGAAGAGGGGAAATTTCTTATGAAGTTAAACTTTTGACATCACCTCTAACAAAAAAACACCGTAGCTGTAAAAAGGCAAAAGTTGATATAATATAAATAAATATTACAAAAGTTAAGTTTACATGCAGTATTTGTACAGATATTGGTAATGGAACTTTGTTTTGGAGTTGACTGGATGCCAGTTGACAACACAATGCACAACCGCTTTAGCGACAATCGCCTGTACAAAATGGCAAATCTATTGCAGGAGTGGTCGAAAGAGGACGTTCCACTCATGTGATTTCTGAATGTCTAGAACAATTAGGCTGCAGAAATTCGTCGTCAATATGTAGAAGTCTACGTGATTAAGTATTATATAGAGACTGGACTGAGCCAGATTAAAGTGACTGTTCGAGAAGAGATAATGGAAACAGAACGGCGACAGCGAATGTGCTTCAGCATGACATGGAACAACGGCCACCTTATTCAGCAGTTGGGTTTCCTAAGATATGTGCAAAATGATTCCGATGACAACAAGGCACTGAAAATGATTTGTGAAGAGGAATTTATGTAGTGCGATTAGCACTACGTTGGGGCGCCATTGAAGTGGGAATTGTTGGAGTGTGATTAAATGGGTGTATTAATTAAATTGATTCCCCTGGAAGCGGGAATAATCGATGGTTTAATTAGGAAAATTACCTAGGAAGGACTTGTAGGGTGAATTGATGTCCTTTTAATCATGGGAAGTGGGAGTGGCAGGATTTTTGTTGTTCTTATGGTTATCTCAGGGTGCGTAAGGGGGATGCGGAAGACGTATTGCTATTCAAGAGGCTCCGGTCCCTCCCTCTTCTCTGCTCCCGTCACACTGTGGATTCCGCTCCTGTTGATGATGAAGAGAGAAAGATTTTTTCGCCGTCCTGGCTACGATGAGATTGACTATTGTATTTTGGGAGACGCTTCGGCGCTCCACGGGTAGAAGATAAGAAGGGACTAGTTCAATTATAACACTCAAAAAACAGTCACTAAGTTGATTATTTCACACTCTATTTAGAAAAAAGTATAAGACTGAGTAACTATGCGACACAAGGCTAATTTCGGCTGTCTCGTTCAACACTGTTAGGTTCCCTAGGAACACAAAATTCTTCGAGCAAGAATTTTCACTTCCAGGGTTAGGTTTTCGTTCACACAAGTAAAAATTAAAAGAAAAGCTGGCGCAACTCCCTTACTCTAAACTATCAACTGAATTTATTAATATTCACTCAATAACCAAAGATCTTTATGCAGGCTTTGTCCTCGTGTAAGCTACCGAAAGAACTGTAGTGAAAATGTCTCCTGGACTTCCTGAATTGCGTCTACTGCTCCAACTGCCCATCTATTCCCAGCATCCAACCGTTTTATCAAAATTCAATCGGAACGTCGCAAGATGCCATGAACAATTATGCGTCACTATATTTCAAGTATAATATGGGCGATTTCTCCCTCCCCATTGGTTTCTGATTTCGCGACCCTTCCGTCATTGGTGAATTGTTTCGCGCCTTTATTGCTACCGTTGCTTCTACTTCGAAGTTCCCCGACCTGAAATTGACGCAACACATTCAATAGGGCCTATCTATATGTCCTTGACGAAGGAGTTAGGGGTCGAAATATGACAAAGAGCAACTGTTTCTCCCTTTGTAGCCTTTAAAACATATCAATTCGAGATTTTATAGTCGGGGCCTGGTAGGAGCGATAAAGTCATTGCGTTTCTATTCAACTTCTGGGAATCTCTACTGCTCAAACACTTGATTTTGAGTTTTCTCTTCCGAGGAAAGTATGAAGCTACTACCAATGGTTATCTCGAACATGCTATGCTTATAAGAAAGATGACTTGATTTATTTATACTTATGCTGAATTTAAATACTATCGGTCATAATTGCCTTCATTTTCCTAATGATAAGGGACTTTCTGTCACACTTGTGTTCTTCCATCCCTGCCACTATATGCCATTAGTGATCACCAGGACCATATTCTACAAAAGTATGTAGTAAACTACATACAAGTGTATTAGTACAAGTGCTTGTAAAGTATGGTCTTGTAACTTTCTGTTCTACGAAAGAAATGCAACACTTCTAAAGCATTAGTAAAAAGTTACAAGTGACATCATAAGAACAAAATGGAGGAACAGTTGTTTTCCGTAAGTCGCCATATCTTGAATTAGGTTATGTCCACTCCTTAGGGATTTTAATGCACAGAGCGCATTAATGTCATTTCTGGTAAATGGGTCTTGTATTTTTCTCAGGTATAATGATAATTTAATATACTTTAATATAATTTATTATGCATTTATCGATATTTAAGCCTAATAGTTCACTTTGAGACGAAGGTCCCTTACAGCTACATTTAGGAGCATCAATTTCAGTCGTCGAGAGATGGCAGAAGAATCGACCTTGCCGATAGCTCTTGTTTCATTTATTTTATTAGTCCATTTGATCATTTATATTTATTTATTTATTTACAATGCTTGACAATCACATCCTCTTATAAACAAACAACTGGAAAATTTGTATCAAAAGAAATAATTTTAAAAGAGAATGAAGAGTGAAAAGAAATTATTTTCGTGGAATGTAGCAAGAACCTTAAAAGTACAGTAAATAACCGTAAGATGCTGGTCTGAAATATGCATTTGAAACAAGATACACCAATATCAGTTGTACTTTAACTAGCTGTATTATTGTATACAAATATTATTTTTTTTTCTTTATACATTATCCTACTCATCATTTTCACCACTTTCGTTAAATACTTTGCACATTTGGGTCAACTTACTCCCAAAATTGTTAAGAATATAATACATTTTGTGCTAAAATTCGAAGTTACCAATATTCCTAAACTTTAACAGTAATTTATGCAAATTACCAGTTATGGAGTGTTGTAAAGTACAAGTGTAGCAAAAACAGGGAACAGAATTTTACTAATAACTACAAGTTACAAGCCCATACACTTGTAATGTTTAAACCATGCTTTTGTGGAATAGGACCCTTAAAACGCTGATTTTGACAATCTGAAAATGTTTTAAAATCATCTATAAAATGTCAGTAAATATCCTAGAAAGTGCCATAAAAACTTGAAAAATAACCCTGATATCTGAACGAAAATATAAATATACTCATTGAAAAACTATATGAATGTTATGTTCTTCACATAGATTGATTAAGGATCATTATATAAATTTAATCATTTACATTTTAACACTCGTACTACAGACAAAATGATAATTTAAATAACTCTTTCTATCTTTATTAATGCGCTTGCGAAATATCTGAAAATATCTGAAAAAAATATCTGGAAAAAATTATTTCTTTCTTAGGTAGTTGAGTGCACCATTAACTGGAAACATTCCTGAAAATATTTTATACGTTTCTCTACGTCAGGCTTAAATTCTTACTTCGTTCCACATCAGGTAGATGACGTGACCATTTATACATTATCGAAGAAAACGGAACATCTATTGTTGGCAGTTACGTTTTTACATAAATAAATTTTCGCCTCTCGTACCAAAATTTCAATAATAATGTGTTGAGTAATTGACGAATATATCTCTTGCTCAGAAATGCTACTGAATGACGAAACGATTGTGCGAGGAAAACCATTTTCCCCTACTCTGAAACCTCCGCATTTAATGTCTCAAAGGCGTGGTTCACTCCACATTACAAAAGTTCAGTTTATATTTGATTTACCCTCGTATAAAGGATTCACTAATTAGGAGTTTTCATTGAGAGGGTAAAACACTTGGGCGGAATTTCTCTGAAGGAATTAATGAACAAATAAGTATTAAGTTGAACTACATAAAGCAATTTTCTCACAGATAATATAATGTATATGTGGCGACAAGATGGTGCTCCCTTTCGTTACGAAACTGATATCAGAATAATTTTAAATGTTAGTTTTTAAGAGTGAAGTAATAGTCGAGAGATAAACTTGCGAACTCGTTCAAGAGATTTAGATATCTGTACCTTTTTTCTTTGGGAATTTATTAAAAAAATCAAGGATAGATACGGATATTGATAATGAATTTGATATAATTATGCAGTCGAAAAAGAAATACTGGTTCTGAGTGACAAACCATGCAACTGCTACTAAAATATCACAGATGGTTTGAGAAGAATAATGGACAATGTGAACAAAAATTTTGGTTTCATTTTATCAAAATAAAAATTATTTTTCTAACATTCTATTTAGTTTTAATTTTAATATAATTGCATATTTATATTATAAAATAATTTGAAATATACCGCAAGAGACACGGCCAAATAAACAGACATGTAATAGCCCAAATTGAACCGCAAACACCTGCTGTGTACAGGAACATGGTCAGAAACGCCTAAAGCCAGGGAGGGAACAAGAGAATTGCAGTCAGTGCACGCGCACCTATGAATTAAACATTTCCATCTATTGTTATAGCCATTAGCAAGTAAATGAAACTTCTTTTGTTTACTAAATATGCATAGTGACAAGATTTATATATGAACGGTTGACAGATTCTTTCCATTATGTTTTAAAAGCATTTGAAGTGCTGTTTCTGACACAATGATTTTAAATAATAATGAACAAGCTTAAAAGTGTGACATTATCCATTTGTGATGCTTTGAATGTTATCTCAAGTTCCGGGAGAAATATCTGAACTTTCTGTTTAAGACTTTTATTGAAATGAAGCAAAGCAAAATCTTAACTTCAAGAATTAATAAAATAAGTCCTTTGTTCAGCATATTTTTGAAAATTTAATACTTGACTGAGATAAAATTATGTTCACAATAATATATATATATATATAATATTAGAGCAATATTGGGTCTCTTAAAGAACCGGTCTGTGATCAATGACTTACTCATAAGTCAGCGTGACCACAAGATGGGTGGATTCCGTTCCAGACTCCCATTACTCAGAAAATTGCCAAGTAGTAGTGGTAGTAGGTGCATATTATTATAAAATTCTATATTCACATTATAAATATGTTTTATGCATGGGTCGTAGACCACACCACATGTTTAATATGATATATAATTAGAAAGAGGAACAAATAATAATAATAAATAAGACAACACAAATAATAATAATAATAATAATAATAATAATAATAACAATCATAAAATTATTAAACATAAAAATACGGATAACGATATTTACAGCTGTATGAACTGAAACATGTTACAATTTATTTATAATTACGCTAGTTATTGTGTTCTAACCATAAAATAAATTGCTTCGCGCACTTTGGCTAGGAAAATGTCCATATTCAACCGATTAGCGTGGTTCGTAAACAGGTCCCAGTATGCCAATCGTCCTCTAATTGCCTTAAAACGTTTCCAGGAAACAGCGCTTTTCTAGGTGTTCCCAGGGGGTACAATCTGTCAGAATATGTACTCATTCTTCATTCCCTCCACAAAATAGGCAGATTCTTCTACCAGAACTATTCGTTATTTTTTGAGCCTTCCAATTTCCCAGTCTAAAGCAGACCATTCCTGATCTCACCTCTCTCCCTAGAATGAGCATGTACACGTCTTTACCCCAGGTTAGTTCAATTTCATTCGATAGGCTCAAGGAGACTTTCATGTTACAATTTGCTTCGATTTCCTGCCTGCTGATAGCCTCTAGCCTTGTTCTAACCCTCTTCTATACGTCTTTATTATTTACATTGCCTCGATGCCGAATCAGAATGGCAAAACAAAATGGCGGGGATCTAAGAACTGCAACCTATCGGAGGGATAAGATAAACGTGCGGTCAGAAAAATTAAAATACGCAAACATGGGCAAATAAACATTGTACCTGGAAGGTGGATAGCCTATTAAGATAGTGTATATGGAGCGGGGGTGGCTCTTTCTCTAAAAGAACTGCGTTCAATCCCTCTGTACCAATATTAGACGGAGAAATAATGGAGAATGAAACTATAGTAGCGATTAAAAGCCTACAAAATGGAAATGCACCCGGAATTGAAGGAATTTCAGCTGATTTCATAAAAGTATCTTTAGTAATACCGGAAATAACAGACGTCCTGCATTTAATAATTTATTTAATGGAGAAACATATCCAGAAGCGTGGTCAATGGCGATGATACAGGAACTATTCAAAGACAATGGTAACTCACTCGTGGCAGAGAACTACAGATGAATATCTCTATTAGGTAAAGTATACTGCAAGATTCTATATGATCGATGAAGGGGACGGGGTAACGAATTGCCAAGTATATATTCGTACCAGCAATTGAGCCAGGCTGCAGCAAGCAACTACTAGGGAGGCACTGTCAAATAATTTATAGTTTTATAATAGTACAGAGAACACGGCTGATTTCAATAGATAGAAGCGAAATCGTTATATGAAGTTTAAAGAAAAACAAAGCATGCTATCACTCAAAATGAATAGATTGTTACAAGTATTGCTTCATTTCTGAACAATCACCATAGCAACAGAAATGCAACAAAAGATTCTTTTCTATATTAAATGTCCTTCTTTTGTGAGACATTGTTTTATTTTTATACCTTTTTTACCTCGTGACAATTTCAAAAGCTTCCAGACTTCCTATAGGATATAGGAAGTACACGCGACTTTATCAAATAATTGCACGCGAGCCCCTTTCAGCAAATGTACGACTTATTGATACCTTATTCACCAATCAGAATGGAACTTAAATTAATAGTTTTAAAGCATGTGCTCAAAAACTAATAGTTGATAGTTTATTCCTATTGTTTTTATTCCTATAATCTCTGCTTCGCATTCCACTAGGGATTTAGAAAATTTATTTTCATGCATTTTCCTGTTAGTAGTTTTTATAATAGTGTTCGGTTGCATTTTATTTGATTTAGATCTCCACGAGGTTCTGCTTGGAATAAAAGCTAATGAAATTAGTGTATGATTTCAGAAATATCAAATAAGCAAGTCAAATCACTTTATTGAATGAAGTAAAAGTACAAAAAATAAACTAAATAATAATAATAATAAATAATGATATCGTTTTCGCATTGCAAGTATCTTACTGAATCCCCCTCTTGCTTATAAATTTTCTTAGATAATTTAGTCGGTTATGGTGATGAAGTGGTAACATACTTGCCTTCTAAATCCGAGATTGCAAGTTCAAACCTGGCCATAATCCATCCATTTTTTCGGGCGTAAAAATTCTAAGTATGGCTTTCTTCGGAAGGGAAGTAAAGCCGTGGGTCCCAAGTCGTACATTTATGGCGCATAAAAGAACATCAAGCCTGAAAAGGGGGCCTCTGAGCAAAATTTGTCGGCCGTTTCACGCCCTGAATTGAATGGGACGCTGATGACCTGAGATGTTAAAAAACGTCCGTAAATAAAACAAATCAACATAGGTAATTTAATTGAGCTTTCAAACTAATGTTTGTTGTCGATCTTTGGTCTCGAAATTATTATCATGACAACAAACATTCATTAACTTCAACTAAATTACCGAAAAGTTATTAGCACTCGTGGGTATTATTGAAATAATCTTTAGGTTAGCGGCGATAAATATGAACAACTCAGAAACACTCATTTGATAAATGTAGTCATTGATATATGTAGAATTATTTCTTTTAGTTTTAAGCAGGCGTCGGGGTTTATAAGCACTAAAACCAGAATGAAGTAGAATGAAGTTATTTTGGTACTGGACTGTTGGAAGAGGTACAGTATATTAAGATTTTTCAAACACTCTTCTCTTACGTCTGTTATTCATCAGATCTTGTTTATCTGCCGGGCAGTAGCTCATAGCTTGTGTGCCTGCTTTGTTTATATTGACCAAGAGGTTTGAGTGTATCTACTTGATGTTAAGTGCTTAAGAAATCTGATGCCTTGTTATAAACAAAACCATATAATTCATTCTCGCGCGAAGGGGCAATGACAAACTTTTTTCAGTCTTCTGAAACAGGTTCTTGGTACATTACCACGGCAAATATTGTAAACAATACACCATATTTTGGGTGCAGATCGGTATTTACAGCGCACTTATATTTTGAGATAACCAGTTGGCAGCAGTTTAAACGCAATTCTTCGTGAGCTTATTGGGATTAAGCATTGCAAATGAACAGTGATTTTATAGTCGTTTGGTTTGTTTGTTTCGAAGAGAAACTAGAGGACTTTATCAATCAACACATCCTTTACTATTACGACCAATTGACACCATGTTGAGAATTCAACGACTGCATGGAGCAAAAAATCTTACTACCAAACCAAAGTTTTGCAAGGACAAAAAGTAGAACTCCTGAATTGATGAAAAAATGCTGGCTTGTGTGGGTGAGAGCCGTTTGACAGAACTATTGTTGACACATGCCAGTTTGAAGTCAAGCAATCCACTCGTTGACTGCAACTGCAGTCACTTTGAAGGTATTTTTATGACACCTATTTTACTATGAAATAGCCTTGTCTAGGTTACGGAAACTTTCAGGTCATTTGTAATTCCGAAAAGGATTGGAATGCTGCATGACCAACTAAAAGGGTCATATCTAACACCGATTTGTTTAAATGCCCAAATACATCACTCATTTATGAATTTTATGCTAATGCCTGAGCTGCAAGAGGAGCTTCAGGTGATGTTCATTACTATATGTAACAACATGATGGTGAACCCGCTCACCTCTACCAACAAACGCGAGATTTCGACAATTACTTTACGGCTAGGTGGATCGGAAAAGAGGATCCAAATAAACAGGAAATCTGCTTCTTAGCTAACGACATTTTCTTTCTGTGGATTTTCTCAGTGACAATACAGGTAGAACAGGAAGAAGCCTTTGTATCAATAATCATAATTACCTGTAATATTAACATCAGGAACGTTGTAATGTTTGCAGCAATAGATGACGCGATGATCACTTACTTTTATTATGGATAGATCTTATTTCAAATTAATATCCATTAAATAAATTCTTGTTAGACAATAGTTGATAATGAAATATATATATTGGGTTAGAATTTAGATCAGTTAGCGCGTGCATCAAGGCTTGTAATTATCAAACAGTATTTTCGGACATGTATGAAAGTTGTTCTTATCGATCACCTCTTGCAACTCTAAAGATTATAACCTAGTCATGCATATTGATTATTCATACAGTCACATACGGACATTCGTAGAAACCTAATGCAGCCACGTTCCATATTAACGTCAGGCTGATCACTAAGGGTGCTTAAAGTACACAGCCAGCAGCATCATGTCATGCTTTTCTCAGTGTTGAGCCACGGCATATTCAATAGCGGCTTGTGTTGATACAAGTCCCGGGCGACATGTTAACATGTGCCATAGGTATCACATTTCCTCCCTCGTATATGCTGATATAATCAGAGAAACACATTAGCATCAGTAAGGCAGTTCTCCAACCTGTGTACTGTTACAGATCCGAGTTCGTATTGAGGAAACCATCCTCTCTCTATTGTGCTAAAAGCGGAGAATATATCTGACACACTACACAATAAAGAACTCACTAATAAACAAGTAGAACGCCTGCCTCTGACTTCAAACCTTAGCATCATTATTGAGTTTATTTTGTCTGTTCTATATACAAGTATAATCAATAAAGACCGATGTTTTTCTCGTCACACAGTAGAACTACGTGGTGAAACTATTTTTCACGAGAAGAACAGATCTCACGTGATTGATTGAAAAAAATTGGAAGTGCTTACCCTTAGTACAGGACGCCAGCAAAGAGCGAGTGTTTAAAATGCAGCGCTTTGTAACGAGCAGTACGTTGCTCTAAAATTTTGCTTCCGCTTGCAGAAATCTGGCATGGAAGCATACACGATGTTACAGCAAGCATAGGAGGACCTGCTACAATCAAGCGCACTTCGGTGATTCAAAGAATGCAAGGAGGGCCTTATTTCAACATCAAAGCAGCGCGGTCCAGGTGGTCCAATCACTGCAATGTGCAAGACACAATTAACACAGCTGTCGTCATTGTTCGGGAAGATCGAATAACAGTTAATAGATTGGCAGACGTTTTACAGATTTCCCATGGTAGTGCGTTCTCCATTCTCAGGATCGCTTACAGGAAAGCTCAGTCTGAAAATCACCTGACTCTTCAGACACCAAAGAAGGCCAAGGTTGTTCGGTCAACAAGAAAGGTTATGGTGCTTTTGTTCTTCAACGGTTGTAGAATGGTTTATCAACATGAAGTCCTCCCCTCTCCACAACTGCTAATGTGCAGTGTTACAAGATTGTTTTGAGCGTCCAATAAACACGCCCTGAGCTGCATCCATCTGTTTGCTTCTTCGCCATGACAATGCATACCCTCATGTTTGCAACATTGTTGCTTAGCATTTGGGCAGTAAAAACTTAGAATGTGTACTCCACTTTTCAAACAGCTAGGACCTAGCTTTGTGTGACTTTTTTCGTTTCCTGTCTCAAAAACGAGCTGTTGAACCAGCGTTTAGGTTCACCAAAGGCTGCCCTGTAGAAGATGGGAGTTTTGAAGACGATGTCAATTATTTCTAGCACTGGAAACACGCTGGAACAAGTGCTTGCAACTACTTCGAAAGAGATCATATCAACTTTGACTCTGCTTAGTATGTTTTATGAGCTAAAATCATTCACATTCTTTATTGACTAGCCCTCAAGCTTATGGAGAAAAGTCAAATCTTGATCTTGTTTACCTACTTTGATGAATCGTCGAGCAGATATTTGGATTTATATTAAGTATAATCATATGAGTTTCTCGGGTATCCTAAACACCTCTTCGATCGTCCTCTGCTATCATTAGCCAAACAAGTTTATTTTTACTTCCATTTTGTATCACCGTTTTATATCTGCAGATCAAGAGACAAAAGGCAGACTTTCACGGCCGGTTTTATACTATTTTGGGGCTTTACACATGCAGTATATATCAGTAATTCCTACATATATCTGTAAGTTCTTATTTTATTTAGCTTTTCACTAGTTGCGGCCAAGGACGCCCTGCTATTCATTGACGAGATCATCTGACGTTATCTCCTAATGAAGTACATTTAACGACCACTTACTTTGGTCGGATAGTAAGTTTTTCAAACAAATCAATGCAGTAGCGATGAGAAGTACTCTTAAGCCCAATTATTAACAATTTCAGAGTTATAAGAAGAACCAGTAATGGGGAAAAATAGAAAAAAGAGGGTATAGCTCTTCTGGATGCCTAGTGATGAGAATGTCATGAGTATACAGTGCGTGGAAAAAGAATGTATAAAGAATTTACGAGTAGGAAGCAGACTTGGTACTAAATTGAGAGTGGGAACGAATGTTCTCAGACGCTTAGATATGGATAAGCGATGTTGAGATATGACGTGTGATCATAGCCAGTCAAATACAAATCAGTGTAATTGGCGGAGTCTTACCACAATCACGTAGTCACTCGGTACAGGACTTCGTGGAAGTGTAAAGTATTTTGAGAACTACAGTATATGAGTTTTATGAATGATTACTTTACTTGAACTTAAATTAATTAAGGTGCATATAGTATATACTATATGCACCTTCTGTTGTTTGAAAGAAGTGATTGGTTTACAGTTTCATGCATGAAGAGATGACACTCACCTGGCAAATAGCGATTCAGGCGATAATGTACTGGAGGCTCAATTTGAACACTTACATTTCATGTACATAATTAGTGTTCTGTATTTGAAAGAAATTAATTGCTTAAGGTAAGCTAATGAGTTTTAGTTATTTTTTGCTATACATAAACCCTTGTTGCTGTAGAATTAACGCCTGCAGTACCACAACCATTTGTGTACATTTTTCGAACTCTTTGTACTCATAAATACTTTGTACATAGGACGTTCTAAAAGATCTTAGCATGAGCAAGAAAACACAAGGTTTAATAATGAATTTCCAGCTTTTAATACCCTCAGTAAAATAAGATTTGTCCAAATATAAATAAAAGCGTCTGTCTCAGCTTCAACCTCATCATTTGATGTGAATCTTCGTTCGCCCAGTCATTTCTTTAGGTTTGGGAACAAAAAATAATCGCTGGGAGCCAAAAACGGCGAATATGGCGTATGTGGAAGCTTTTGGAAGCGAAGGTCGTGCAGTTATGCAGCAATAATCCTAGACGTGTGTGAAGGTGCACTATCGCAATGAAAGAAACGTTTCTTTTTCATAAGTGTGGACGTTTAGCTGATATGAATACTTCAGTTGGTGCAGAAGTGAAGCGTAATAATCCTCGGATGGTTCTGCCCTTTTAGATGTAGTCTACGAGTACCCCACTATGAGAATCCTAGAAAACTATAGCCATTACATTTTCTGCATGGAACCGTTTTTGCTTTCCTTGGTGCACTTTCACCTGTTGCCACCCACTGTTTGGACTGCTCCTTCATCTCTGGCCTATAGTGACGTTTCATCTACTGTTATGAAACATAGGGGAAACTCGCTGCAATTGGTTTAAACAAGTCTAAACACTCTTGCGAAATGTTATTTCGGATGCGTTTTCGGGCCATTGTTTATAAACACGGCACCCATAGAGCGGAAAGCTTTCCCGTATTCAAACTTTCGTATAAAACATACTTAACAACTATCATAGTAATTTGTCCATCTTCACACATTTCTGGGTCAGGCCGGGAACTTTTAGAACACTCCTCAGACATCTTTTTTCCTCATCGTGTTAAATTTTATAAATAGGGGTAATTATTTACATTTTAACCTTATAAATAGGGGTAATTATTTACATTATAACCGTTGTTACCATCCTAGACAAAAACGGGTCTAATTCAGAGCTTGGATAACCTACTATAAGGAGCTGTGGTCCCCAATACTTAAAAGAAGAAGATAAAGCTCCAGGAAAGGTTATTCATTAAAAAACCAAGCGGGGTGGCTCAGGAGGTAACACTTAGGACTCAAATTCGGAAGGTTCTAAGTTCAAATCTATAGGGACCAGCCACCCTGACCTTGGGTGTCTTCTTGGTCGCTTAGGAAAACGTTGAATCTTTTCTTTACATGAATATTCTGCTCTCTCAATTATCTCATTTCATTTCTTTGGTTCTGATGTAGGATCGAAAGTGCCAGGCGAGATGGGCTGATGCTGTAAGCGATGTGACAGTAGCTTGTACTTTGGCAAGGGTTCTGCCATGCTTCTGGTATGGAAATGGCCCTCCTTGGAGGCATCGGGATGTTCTATCTGGAAATGTCAGGGACCCTGTGTATGTCCGTGTTTCACCATCCCTCAATCCCCGCTGTGTTTCCCTCACCGCATTCCTTCCTCCCAGAAGTACCGCTATTGGAGAATAGGTACAAACAGCGGGCTCTTGAGCAAGACCGAAATACTGAAACGTCCCTACCAATCCAATCCGATCCAATTCAATGAGTTGTGCTGCATCCCAGGCAGAGATTGACGCTAGCTGTCAAGGTTACAGATCGTGCTGAACTGTTGAAGATGTAGAACGCTCAAGCCTGGTACTTGGATTTTTCATAATTCTCAAGGTTGCGTCTCTTCGGTAAACGCTTATCAAAGCGCATGTTAGTGCGGAAAAACTCAAAAGCGTTCTGTTAAAGAAACAGAATGAGCACCGAACTCTGAAGACATGCATTAAATTAGAACCGAGATACGATATAAGTAGCCAAGCAGCATTGGCCAAACACATTTGCCTAGTAGTTACTAAGGAAAAACCGACATTCTGCAATGTTTTCCTGCAGTTGAGAACGAAATATGTGGTCACAAACGAAAAAAAGTGATAATTGACCAACCTAAATCTGCGTCTCAGAGGCAAAGCTGTTCTAAACTTTAACATCATTAATTGGGACGAACTAGGGAACTTCAGCTTTCCATGCTGATACTCTAACCAACTGAGATACCGTGTCTTCCTCCAAGCATGGATAACTACGAATATCTCTCATCTATTTCAACTCTGAAGATCTTTAATTTTAACCCCCACGGGTGGCCGAGGTCGTTAAGGCGCGAATTGTGAGCGGGAGGTCTGGGGTTCGAATCCCACCAGGATTGTCCTTCCTTACCGGTTTTTTACAGGTTTTCCTCAGTCCTCATAAATGGCAAATGCCTGGGAGGTACCCTAAACTTAGGCCTGGAATGCTTCCTTCCTTAAAAAAAAATATCCTTTCTCAATATATCATTTCATCTCGTGTATCCACCAGTGTCCACCGTCTGTGGTGTTTCAGTAGTAAAAACGGGCGTTAAACACTACTCAAAAAAAAAAGACCTTAAAGTTTTCTCTAGGTACTATCAGAAATTTATTACTTAAGAGGCGAATCGTAATGCTAGAGTACTTTTGACTAGGCGTTTAGTATAACCACCTATGGCTCTTAAATACCAGCTGTGTGTAGTGCATTAGTTGGAAAGGAAGACACGTAGCTTGGAATCCCGGCTGTGACCAGAATTTTTCAAGTTTGTTTCTTCTTTTGCAACCAATGAAAAGAATCATTTCTATAAACAACACTGCGAAACAAAAGTTGAGCAACTTTGTGTTTATTGTTTAATTTGGTGATGCCGATTATGGATATAATTTTTTTCATTAGTAAATATTTTTAAAATCAACCAAAATCACATGTTTATTTAATATAACTAGAGACATAAAGACAGAATCTAACAATAATAAATCAAATAATGAATCTCAAAAGTTCAAGAATATTTAGTAACACTGCATTTTCAATTCAACAATGCAGTCATTAAAAATGTACACGAGAACGACCTTACCTTTCATGCCCTTTTGGCCCCTCTTCAAGTACTGTCAATCCTGGTGGTCTAGTGGTAACCATACTTGCCTCGTAAACCCAAGATAGTGGGTTCAATCCCGGCCAAGGTCGATTAATGTTTTTTCGGACGTAAAAAGTGTAAGTATGGCTTCCTTCGGAAGTAGATTTACGGCAAAATTTAACCAAACCAGAAAGAAGAAGCCTCTGAGCAAAATTTATCGGCCGTTTCACATCCTGAATTGGATGGGACGCTGATGACCTAAGATTTTAAAGAGCGTCCGTAAATAAATCAAATAAACAACAATAATAATGTACCTTCTACCTTCTTTCCATAATCTGAATGTCCTGATGGAAACGTTAAGCGTGTTCCTCACTTACATCTCCTAGATTTGATCTAAAGATATCTGTACGAGATAACAAATATTGACCCAAGAATTAGGTAACTCTGTACCAAATTCTCAATCAGTTCCTTGTAATTTTCGCTTTTGTTGCCCAAAAACCATTGCACTAATACCATTCTAAAATCCTCAAAAGCATTACGTTCGTAAAGAGTCAATGTCTACAAGTTCTTTAAAGTGCTCGAATATCAGATCCGGTCTTTCTCTTTCGCTTCAAATAACTTGGGAAACATTTGTCTAAAGTTACTATAAAACTTTTGATAAATTGTTTAAAAAGTCCAAGTTTGATATAGAGTGGGGATAACAGAATCTTCTCAGTGGACATTAGAGGTTTATTTTTTACATGTTGTGTACCTGGAAGCAACTATTTTTTTTTTTTGTTGGCCAGTTGGTGCAATGCTAATTGTCTGTCCTGATACCCCATAGGCAAGGTGTAGCCATCTTGAAGCCCCGAAGACATCACCACACATATCCCACTTGTGACATCCATAGTTGAGGTTTTCCAAGAGCAGGTTGACATTTTCATAGGTCTCTTTCAGGTGAATACAATGAGATACTGGATTGCAAGGAAACTTGTTCCTATTGCGTAGTAGTACAGCTTTAAGACTTGTACTTCAATTATCCATAAAAAGACGCCACTGGTCTTGTTCATGAGGCATCTGTATGTGGTGAAAGAGAGCATTAACATCGCTGCAGAAATATAGATATTCGGAAATTTGACAGAACCACGCAAAATCCTTATTCCTTACTCTATATTTTGTTATTCTGCGTCCTTTAGCAACCAAATTGTTTTTCTTAAGACGGGATACAAGGGGTTCAGCCTTTGATTTGGTTAGTTCCAAGTCCCTTATAAGATCATCCAATTTTGAGGAGGAACTGTGGTTCCTTTATTTCGCTCTCATCACTAATGCAGAAATCAATGTAATCCCTAGAATTTGTACCCCATCTTCATTTACAGTATGTTCTGGTGACGATGGAATTGGCCCTTCCTCACTTTGTGATACTGCAGCAAAAGATGACGGTATGATAGGATATGGAATATATTTTCTGTTCTTGATTTTTTTATATGTAATGTCAACCATACAAAAGCAACAGTCGTCGTAATTGTTTGTAGGCATATTGGAGGAAATGCAAATGGCATACATTTCTTGTACTCTAGGACAGGCCGACAGTTTCCGCAAGACACATGAAGAACTCATACAACTTTTGGTTTCCAGCTTCGTAAGCTTCACAGCGTCCAGGTATACCAGTAGATACACTAGAGAGGATGTACAATGCTGTGAAAAAGTCTATTCTGCTATACCAATATAGAATAAGGGATGGGGGATAGCTGAAAATGTAAATAAATTCTAGCGATTTTTGGAAAAGGATTCTCGTCCTCCCCAAAGGAACGTAAAACTGGGGCTTTCGAGGGAAATTGGTTGTTTTGAAGATACAGTTAACTGGTGAAATACTGGCTTAGACTAATACAAGGAGACCAGTCAATATTTCTAGCTACATGCTGTAGACACAGGTACAAAATATAACACCCACGTTTTGAACTACACAGGTGGAAAGAGGACTCGGAGAAATTGGCCCGGGCCCAATAAGGTAGCGAGGCGATGCAAATAATAAAAACGTATGGAAGGAGGTTAGAACAAGGCTAGAAGGTATCAGCAGGCAGGAAATCGAGGCAGATCGTAACATGAAATTTTCCTTTAGCCTGTCGAACAATTAAACTAACCTGGGTTAAGAAGTATATACTCGTTCTAGGGAGAAATGTAAGATAAGGAATGACCTGGTTTAGACTAGGAAATTGGAAGTCTAAAAATAACGGATAGTTCTGGTGGAGAATCTGCCTGTTTTGTGGAGGGGATGAGGAATGGGTATATATTCTGGCAGAGTGTAATCGGTAGGAACATAGGAGAAAAACGCGGTTTCCTGAATTTTTTTAAGGTAATTGGAGGAGGATTGCCTACGGAGACCTATTTGCGAACCAACTAATTGGATGAAAATGGGCATTTTCCCAGCCAAAGTGCGCGAAGCTAGAAGTAATTTATTTTCTGTTCAACGCAATAACTAGTGTAATTATAATAATATGTAATATATTTCCATTCATATATCTGTAAATATTGTTCTTTCCATTTTTAATGTTTATTTATTATTAATATTTATTTGCATTATTGTTTGTTTCTCTTTCAAATTATATTATAATATATTATATATATAGTAGGTGAATCTTTATATGTATATACATATACATCGTTATAGATGTATATGAATGGCTTGTTAAAGATGTCGATATATTGAAGTCTTCTAAATTTTACTAATGACAAACTTCATTGCCATCTACTGCTAATTGCTTTGAACTATTAAGAAAAGCGGTAAAATAAGAATTATTAAAAAATTTTTAATTTCAAAAGTATCAAAATTTGGAAGAAATCAATGGTATATTTAGCCTGTTACTATTATTCAGTATAACTCAGGAACGTAAACAATTTTTGTTACATAGTGATAATTTAAACACTAGTTATTCTTTTTTCCTTGCAAGAACTAGGCCTTTGTAACCTGTTTGAAAGTGTTCTCTCCATTATGGTTTTATGTTTCTTCGTCCCTACGGTCTATAATATTACTTGCCTAAGGAATATCAAACAATTCTTTCTTTGAGAATGCTATTTCCACCTTCGATTGTATCTCAGTGTTTTATCTGTTATATATTCTTTTTCGAATTATTCTATAGATGTTGTTCACTATGCCAATTATAAAAACCTCATTTGTGCTGTTTTCCAATATCTTTACGTTTACTTTTGAAGGCCCAACGATACATGTTTCAGTTTACACTCTATTACATCTCACACGGGAACAATATCTTATATGAGAAACCTCATACAGTGAGTTTGCACAGTGAAATGAATATCGTATTTCAGAACAGTGATTAGCTTTCACTATCAAATGTATATTGGCAAAACGGTCTACACACATGCCGCTATCGATTTGCGACCAATGAGATATTTGTGTTGTAGTGCGCTGGTAGTGTTGTCAATCGAAACGGCACGAACGTAGTAGAATCCGACGGTGCGCTAGTGTGGAGAGCGGCGGGTGAGCTTCTCTGACGTCACAGGATGGAAGTGGAGCAGCAGCCAGTTTCCACACCCCCGCTGCGAGAGGTCACGGGGCTGACCTTTACAAGGAAACGGGGGACTGTTCAGAATCGATATGGTATGTGTGTGTGTCGACATTTGCAATGCAAACACCCCTTTTCTCATCCCCAACACACACATATATATACAATGCTCTGTATACACACACTTCAGACAAAATATCCACTTACTGACCCTTTGCTACCGACATTACTACAAAAACACGTCCTTGTGCAGCATTCAGAAGACAAGAAAGTTTCATCAAACTCGTTACACGACATTTCTTCCGCTATTTTCATTATCGTTATAGAATTATTTATTTTCCTCCTGTATCTTCTAGATTTTCCTTTTTTTTTTTTTTTTCCCCTACTGTTTCTGTTTTATTTTTTCTTTCGCCCTTGATTATGTAGTTTCCTTGCTATCTTTCGAACCCATTTCACCTCCTTTTTACAACAGGTGGAACAGTGATTTTGAATATAGGGTTTCATAATGACCGCAATTATATTACTATCTCACCATTGATTTTAATGTCTTGGCATTTCTAAGAGGAACACAAATAAATAAATTAATTAACACAGAAACACCATTATTGAATAAAAATACAAATCCATTACAAGGAACAAAATTAAACTTTCTTTTCGTCAAAGTATCCACTTTGGCTTGAATAGCTATCTAGAAAACTTAAGCGTTTGGCTTAAATGAATAGTGTTTAACACCCGTTTTTGCTACACAGGCACCACAGGTGACGGACACTGGTGATACATGAAATGAAATATTGGGAAAGGATTTATTTTTAAGGAAGGAATCGTTCCAGGCCTAAGTTTAGGGTACCCCCCGGCATTTGCCATTCATGAGAACTGAGGAAAACCTGGAAAAAACCTCAGTCAGGGAGGACGATCCTGGCGGGATTCGAACCACAGACCTCCCGCTCACAAGTCCGCGTCTTAACGACCTCGGCCACCCGTGGCAGTATGCGTTTGGTTTAGAAGTCCTATATCCTTGCATGCAAAATACCAACGTTTTGGGCTGCAGAGGTGAAAAGAGACAAGAGGAATTGCCCTGGGTTCAATATGGCAACAAAGCAATGCAAATAATAAAAATGTGTGGAAGAAGGTTAGAACAAGGCTAGAGGGTATCAGCAGGCAGGAAATCGAGGCACAATGTGACGAGAAAATCACCTTGATCCTATCGAATGAAATAAATTTAACCTGGGATAAAGAGGTGTATATGCTTGTTCTAGTGAGAAAGCCGAAATCAAGAATAGCCTGAATTGAGAAGTTGGAAGACTCAAAAATAACGGACAGTTATGGTAGGAAAATTTGCGTATTTTGTGGAGGGGATGAGAAATGGGTTCATATTTTGGCCGAATGTATCAACTGGGAACACCTGAGAAAAAAAGGTGTTCCCTGAAAGCTTTTTAAGGCAATTAAAGGTCGACTGGCATTCTGGGATCTGTTCGCAAATTGGTTGAATATGAGCATTTTCCTAGCAAAGTGCGCGAAGCTAGAGGCAATTTATTTTCTAGTTAGAACGCAATAACTAGTGGAATTATAATAATATGTTATATGTTTTCATTCATAATCTGTAAGTATTGTTCTTTCCATTTTTAAAAATGTATTATTATTATTATTATTATTATTATTATTATTATTATTATTATTATTATTATTATTATTATTATTATTATTATTATTATTATTATTATATTATTATTATTTTATTTGTATTATTCTTTGTTCCTCCCTCTGATTGTGCATCATATGTAAGCAGCACGGTATGCGATCCATACATAAAATATATTTGTAATGTTATAATAATATACTCCTACTATAATTACTTAATTAACATAATTTTCCAGATCCCACCCTGATGGTATTGCATGAGAGTGAATTTCCCCCCCCCCCATTCACCTTCCTTCTGTGATTTCAAGAAATAAGCATTTATATCCGCAATTTCTGAATTCCAATAGAAATTCAAACATATGCCGGGAAGTGTTGGTGCATGCGAGATACTCACACAACTTGGGAATATTTCTACAGAAGACCCGACAACGGAGGTTAATGGCCATAATGAAGAGGGGGATGTAGAGGGCGTGTGAGTAAAGGGAGGGGAGCTCAAGAGTAAGAGTTTCATTCATGTCTATGTATTTGTATTTAAATTATAATAGAAAACTTGAATGTATCGAAGTATCTGTATATTTGTATGTATGCATGTAGATTTGTGTATGTAGGTATGTGTATATGTATATATGTATGGATGTATGTTTATATATGTATGTACGTGTATGGCCCTTTTGATTGCATAAGGACGGCATTAGCATGTACGGCCGCAAGGCCCATGCGACAGATGTATTTATTTGAGTGTATCCTAAAATCGTACAATAACACACACAATCTTCTTGCTAATTTCTATTTGTTCTGCATGCATTTGTGGCGCAGTTTTAAATGTATTCCTTTTACGGCAATTTTAATGAATGTGTCCACTTTTTTATTTTTGCTAGGATATTCTAGTTGTGATAAATCCTTGTTGCTACCTGTATTTGTGGGTATGTTGTACGTCCCTTAAAGATAATCATATTTTCTAGCAATAATGCAGATAAATAAATGTACCTTTCCCAGTGCTACAATCCCAGCCCGTTTAGTGATATCTCCACCCTTGGAACTATAGCAATAATTTAATCAATTTAAGAATTCCAGCAAACTTAACTACATAGAGCATTCTAGCAATACGATCCTGATGCACACTGTGTGGTTGAAAGTAAGTAGTAAGGGAATAACATGCATGCCATATTACTTAGCCATCATAGTTCCAGGTTTCTATAGTTCGCTTTTCTATATCCCCAAAATGTCACTTTTTTATTAAAACAAAAAAGTAGAATTACATTTTCTAATAATTTGTCATTTAGTAATTAAATATACCTAATAATGAACCTCAATTGATAATACGAGAGGGTTTGCATATTTTTTACAATAGTAGTTTTTTACCTTATTTATTATGAAATATACTTCAATGCTCATAGGATCTCTCGATATACGCCTCATCACTCTCAATGCATCGTTGCTATCTTTCTGGTAAATTCATTATGGCGTCGAGAAATCAATGGGACAGTTTCCTGATTGTTGCAAAATTTTTCACCCCGCAGCGAGCTTTTTATGCTGTAGAATAAAGGAGTGAATAGGTTGCAGCACGACAATGGACCACAATGAAACCAACCTTGCGGTCGTAGTGTTGCTGGTGTAGTTGAAGGAACTCCTGTCGAAATGTTCTTTTCATCGTTGCTGAATTTCGCGTTTAAGCCGTGTTAGGGTTTCGCAGCATCCTCGCTGTTGAGGAAGCTGGTTCATTAGCAGTATGCCAGAAGTGTCCAATGAAACAGCACAGATCTCTTGGGTCGGGGTCTCCCTGGATATTTCCATTGCATATATTGGTCTTTTCTTTTCTAGTGCCAACATGACTAGTTGCCAGTTACCAGCTTTTCCAAAACACCCGCATCTTCATCATGTATTTTCAGTAGCCGAAGAAAGACTTCAACCCTTTTGTACCCTCTCCTTTTTCATATTAAATGATCGTGTGCAGGGTTGTGCGGCCGATATTCCAGTTCATCAAAGTCCATGCACCCATCAATTATAATGATACAGACACAACCTCTTTCTGGGAGACCGCGATATTTACGGACAAGTACTCACATTCTTGTGTGTAGATTTCCCGCCGCTGGCAAACTTATTGACCCACTTGTAAACGGTGTTCTGTGTAGCAGCTATTTGATCATACCGAAGTTAAACGCTATATATTTCTGCAATTTTAACGCCATCTTTCCACAAAAGCCATGCAGCCCATCTTGTTTACGTCTTTTTCTACGTGAAATCAAATGAACACTGCCCTTGCGCTACACACTCTGTTTAAACCGTCATATAGCGTCTGCATGTGTACTAGAACAGCCAATAATGATATTCACATGTTGCTTGGTATTTGCAAAATGTTTTAAAGTCCCTTGTAAATGCTGGTTTCATGTAAATTCACAAATGTATTGAATTTAATGAGCGTTAGCGTATAGCTTTTATCAAATTCATCACAAACAAGGCAGGCTAGAATAAAAAGGAATTAGGTGATATCTCAATCTGTGGATATTGTCTTTCGCGAAAACTCTACTATAAGCTGCAGTAATTTCTCTTGTTTAACTCTGGCATATGTAAATATTAAAAAAAATTATGAGCGATTCCATGTAAAATCAAAACTCACATTATTTAAATTGTAACATATTTTTATACTACTATAGTTTATAATGACGAATATTTTTGTGAAATATGAGATACGAGACTTAGATCTAATGGATTTAATGCAAAAATTCGCAAAAGTTACCATGCTTCATTAAAACTGTCATTTTATAGGCATGGTCTTGAACCCCTTAAAATATAAATATGAATAATAACTTATTTTAAAGTTCATTCTTTACGGAACATCATTTGCAAATCTTCCAAGAAAATTATTTTATGCATATTAGAACGATTTCCTTACACAGGCAATGAAAATAGAAATATCGTAAATTATTAAGATAAGTGAATAAAGTTTTCAGAGTTGTGATCCAAAATGAATGGTCACAGAAACAAAAAGAATTACACATAGAACGCACGTTGACGAGTTATCACAGCATTTTCAAGTCAAAGTAGCACAGCTGATTTCTTGCTCGGCCCGCACGACCACATGTGGCATATGTAATAAGATCCACGTGTTTAAATATAGTTTACTTTTGACAGAAACATAGAGAACATTTTTATTTTTATTGTTTTTCGTGGAAAGTAAGTCCAGTCTGAATTAATTAATGCGTATGTGAAAATAGCATTTCTCTGCACGAGAATGCCACACAGTGTGGGCAGTGGCCAGGTAGACAGAGGCCCTAGCTGGCAATGAACTGTCGATGTACTTGGAGATTACTTCAAAGGCTGCCGTGGGGAGACCCGTCCTGTGACGGATTTTCAACCTTGTGTAAGTAGTTGTGTGTAACCTTAATAAACCAATGTTTTCCGGTTGCTTGTGTTTTGATTCTTCCATACGACAGGCGCCTACATCCAGTCTTCCGTTAGTGGAGCCTCTCTGTAGTAAGCCATATACTTTCAATTGTGTATCTTAGATTTTTTGTGTACTCCCTTGTTCGTGAGTAAAAAATAGTTGCCATAACTTATGACTTATCCGTACAGATTAGCAAAGTGATACGTGGATAGGGTTACATGAGAAAATTGTTTGCTTTTGTTCTGCAAAAACACTGTGTTTACACTTTTCTGTATTGTCTGGGGTTTAGACAGATCCCAAACTGTAAGAACTTGTTCTTCCTTCAGATCGTTGTTCAATGCTTACTTAAATATTTTATTCTCTAATATTCTAGCCGAAGTTTTCTGTTTCCTAGTAACTTTCACTATCCAGAATCGTATACAATTTATGAATATCAAGACGAGACAACGCAGTTGTATTTTGTGTTCATTTTTTAACCGATATTGATAGAATATAATGCCAAAGTATGAATTTAAATCAGATGTTCACTTTAAGTTTTAAAGCTGGACTTCTATTCGTCGTTAGCGAGGTATTTTTATCTCTCGTTAGGGAAGGCACGCATTTGTAGTTCTTTTATACCTAACGAACTTCCTGCAGTGTGACAACGTATCGCGCGAGAGGAAAAAATAAAACGAACAAACCACATTACTGTATCACTCGGAACATATCCAGCCATAACACAAGCCGAGGGCGATTTGTTCATTTTGAAACACACAGCAGCCCTGAATGGTGCCGCTCTTCCAACAACATAATCGATAGCTAGCACAGTAAGCCTTTTCTCTGCAACATATTTCACTGCAGCTTCTGACTAGCGATTACACCATAAACCTAAACATGCTTTCAGAGCTTTCTTGTGCTGAACAAAGCGCCATTAGCTTTACAATGCTCAACTTTCAAACTAATTTATTTTTCATGCTTGCACATGCTATACGCATTAAGAGCATTACCTTCCTTTTTCCAGCCCATTCAGGTCGGTTCGTCCAATAACAGAAGCGTGTGGCTAGTAGGAGCTGTTAAAGTCCCGAGGATTAACTTGCTAATAAATAAGAGATAAAATACAGGAATTTCTTTTCAAAGTGTGTCAATCTCAATAACTACATAATTAAATAAATATAATTTAAACAAGCAACACAATATAAATGTTGAGAAAGGGAGTTTAAAACTAAAGTTGAACCCCAATCTTATTATACTTATATGTTACACATTATCCACCTGTTAATAAGTCTTTTTTTCTATTGTTGCCTTGCAATTTGACTTATTGTTATTGTTTTATGAGTTGGGACACTAAATTACAAAAAATATTCAGCATTTAATCCATTTTTCCCCATTATTTCAAAGTAAGTACTACATAAGAAAGAATGCAAAATGAATTGTCTTTTTCGTATTAAAACAAACTGATTTATTTTTAGCGCAATCCTAAGAAATGTAAACTTTGCGGTTGGACCAGTGAAAAAACTGCTTATTTTTAGAAAATTACTTTTTTAGCTTATTCCGAATGAATGAAAGCTAATATATATATATATATATATATATATATATATATATATATATGTGTGTGTGTATATATGTGTGTGTGTGTATGTGTGTGTGTTCTTTCTTGTTCTTGTATTTTCGCAACGAAATTCGGCACATAGCCATTAATTAACAAACGATTTGAAGAGTTTATTAACCACAAAATTGGACCATTGGGGGTGACGGTTAACCTAAAGCGATTAATTTTTAAAATATTTAAAAATAGCTCTAGCGGCCGCAGTTTTTTTTTTCTCAACGCATTCTTTAGATTTCTTTAAAATAAATTGATAAAAATAGTTTTCGAAAATTATAGCAATCGAGCCGTTAGGAGTGGGGTTATACCTGAAAAACTAGTGGGAGTTGAAACAAAATTTTAAAATCGCTCTAGCGGCCGCAACTTGAAAATTTTTAGAGGAAATAAAGATCCAGGTTGCCAGGCAACGATATAAAGCAAAAGATGTGATAGTATAATCAACATTGGATTCAAATTTCCCCTCACTATCTCAGTTGACGTGTTTCTTGTGAGGACACCTACACGTTCAAAAACTGGATTAATGTCTATGGAGGAAAGAAATTGTGTTATGATATTAAATTATAATAGTATACCATATTGCATGAGTGAATGTTGAAGAATTGAGCGAGGCGAGAATTATAAAATGACATTAATAAAATGACTGTACTATTATAGTACTAGTATTTAATAAAAATTACTTTGAAGTGAGGTCATTGTATCAATGGAGATTTGGTTCATTTGTCTATTATAATTGTTGCGAACATTTGTTTACCGCGAGAAAATTTAAGTCATGCTGAAGAGTGAAATGTTTATATCAAAAGGAATCGGACAGATTCATGAACTGGGTGAGCTATAAAAATATTAAGGATATTTCACAAACTGTAGTGTTGGCAAATATTTCATAATAGGAAGTAATATCAAATTATTCTAATTGATTTGAAGGTTAATATTAACTTATTATTTTTTAAACATTTTGTAATTATATATTC
The DNA here is from genome assembly GCA_030762175.1 of Metallyticus violacea. Lineage (NCBI taxonomy): Eukaryota > Metazoa > Arthropoda > Insecta > Mantodea > Metallyticidae > Metallyticus > Metallyticus violacea. The sequence continues at coordinate 46,073,172 of CM060841.1, read as the reverse complement.
TGTAATGAAAATGAATTGTTGATTCTATTGTCAGTAACATATTAATTATTTCCTTAATATTATCGCAACATAATATTCAGTTGATGACAGCATTTTAGGAAAGAAAATTATTTAATAACGTAATTGTTATTGTGTTAATCTTATGCATCCATGCCATAGTGTACCTATTTATTAATTATTTTGACTTTGTATAATTTTGACAAACAAAAAAAATTTAAGGACCAGATTGCGTAAAGTTAACCGCTGCATTCTAACTATGGAATGTTTAATTCAAAATTATTATTTGGTCTTTGTCATCAATTTTCTTTATTACAACAACAATACCTTATGTGCAATATTGACACATTATTGTTAACATCAATATGCGTAAAGCGTACTTAATATTACGATACCGTTTAACTAGTAATAAAGAAAATGAGAGGAGGTTCCAATGCTAAAAATATGTACTATGGCTGTTCAATAAAGAATTAGCATGAATTTTTTACAGGCAAAACTTCCAGTTCACTGTTATCACTTCCGGGTCCCGTGAGTGAGTGTAAAAGTTGAGACATGTTCAGTTCCGCCTAAAGCAAAATGAAGGAGACACGCTACGAACAATATGCCTCAACAAATTTTCAGCTGAAGTCTATAAAATGTTACGGAAGGTTTGTGGAGATTTTTTTCTTCCCTTCTCGAAGCAATGTACTATGAAACACCTTTATTAATAAACTTCACAATGAATTCACACTACTGTTAGAGAAAAAAGCAATAAAGGATCAAATAGCACAGCTCCAAGATGGAAGGTGAACCGGATCTCCAGTTTCTCGTATAGCCATTGCTGCATTGTGACAGAGAATCTCGCATAACATTTAGAATACTTTCAGAAAATGTGAAAATTTCACTGCGTGACACCCACACGAAAATGTTCACATAAAACGTTTTTGGATAAGTTGGGTTTCAAAATGGGTAATTACTGAACAAAAAGACGTTAGCGATGATGATGAAACTTGGCTACATCATTTCGACCCTGAGAGAAAAATAGTAAAATTCTGAGTGAAAATCTCCATTGTAAAAAAATAAAAAAAAAAAAAAAAAAAAAAAAAAAAAGAATTGCCTTCTGCTGAGGAAATTATGGTCACTTCATTTTTTGATATTCAAGAAATTGTTCACCAGCATGTCGTACCTATATCAGAAAAGTTCTGGAAAATACCAGAAGTTTTTTGACAAACTTTAAAGCTATGAAAACTCTGCAAGGCTATATCACACACAAAAGAAAGACCACATTTCCATGCAACAAGCTGCACCACGATAATGCACGGCCACTTATTGCAAACACTGTTGCTGAATATCTCACAAAAATTAATGTGAAGTGAGTCCCTCATCCTCTCTATAGTCTAAATTTAGCCCCATGTGACTTTTCTTTATCCCAAATTGAGGAAAGGACTATGCGCGAGGTTTTTTCCATTATGAGAAGTAGTGGTGAAGGCTGCGGAAGCGATTATGAAAAAACTGTCAAAAATGTTTTCTTTAAAAAGTATATTTTTGAAGACTGGCAAAAAACGTTAGGACAGGTGCATTGCGAGTAGCGGGGACTACTTTGAAATATATGATCAAAATTATAAGAATGAGTAAAGGTATGTTGTCAAAAAAATAAGGTTCATTCTTTTTTGAACAGTTATCATAATTAGTGTATTTTCAAGAGCGAGTGAGTGAGTTATTTGTGCTTATTATTATTATTATTATTATTATTATTATTATTATTATTATTATTATTATTATTATTATTATTATTATTATTATTATTATTATTAATAATAATAATAATAATAATAATAATAATTAGTAGTAGTAGTAGCAATAGTAATAATAGTAATGGACTTTTATTGTAACAGTTTTAAAGTATACTCAAGTAAGTATAGCTGTCGCATGAACCTTGCGGCCGTACATTCTAATACCGTCCTTTAACAATCAAAATACAAACACAAACACACACACACACATATATACATACATACATATGTATAGACCTAAATGCATGCGTATAACATATCAACATAACACATCGATATACATGTTTTCTATGAGTCATTTTATATACATGTATACAAACATGAATAGAACCCTTACCCCCGAGGCCCCCTTCCATTTACTCACCCTCCCCCAACTCCCCTCTCTTTTCCATTGTCATTAGCCTTCTTTGTCGGATTTTCGCTAAAATATTCCCGATTTGTGGTATTGCTCTTGGAACCAACGCTTCTAGGCAGATGTTCAAACTTCTATTGGAATTCAGAAATTGTGGTAAATGCTCATTTCTTAAAATCTCTGTTTCCCTGAATCCTGCCAGAATATGCCTCCAGGTATCGCTTTGTCCGCACAATGGACAAATTCTTTCCCCGAGAGCATTAACTGTTATTTCCTTTCCAAGCTCCTAATCTGGGGTCTTTCTTCTCTCCTTCCATACCTGATCTCTCTGAACCTGCAGGTTAAGCGGCATTTAGGCCCGAAGCTATAGGGTAATACTAAGACTTTAGCTTTATCTAATTACGTACGTAAGTGTAATAATAATGCAATATCAAAGTAATAATTATCACAGTAATCTATTAATGATTTTGAAGAACTGAAAAACCATTTAAAGCACTCCTTCTAGATACAGACATAATTAGACTAGAAGTTTCGGGGAGCGCAGTATATGCAGGCAATAAAGTGCATTCTCAATCTTCTTGAATGCATCAATCTTTCTGATTTTCTCTTAAAAGCTCATAAAATAATTTTAACTGCTTTGCATTCCCCTTTACTACATATAATATTAAATTCACGAGCAAACTTCCCTTTCCAAAGTTATCTCTCTCACCGGTCTATTTGTTAGCTATTATTTTAGCATACAGAGTGTTAATTAAGCGTGGAATATTACTCATAGCTTTTGAACAAAAGTTATGTGAACAAAATAAGTGCATCACTAACAAAACACTAATATAAATCAATAGTATAATAATAATAATAATAATAATAATAATAATAATAATAATAATAATAATAATAATAATAATAATAATAGGGGACAGAAAGTGAAAACAGCAAGAGGTGTGTAATTTATTTAATGAAGTTTTAGCTTCCCCCCCAAAAAGCACTAAATAGTCAACAGTTTCCAAACTAAGTAATAAAAAAAATTAAATGAAAGAGGTATACAGAATAAGCAACAATCTTGAAGCCCCAAATGCAATTGATGTGATATTATCTGTGGCAGACGTTTATAATCAATCTATTACAGGTAAGATTTGAATGTCAGTCATGCATCTATATGGAAGTTGCTGAAATTACTGGAATAACATGCATATAAAATTCAGTTCTTGCTAGAGATAATTAAGAAGAAATGAGTTCTGTGAAATCCTAAATGAAAATTAATAAAACACAACTTTTGAGAGATATAAACTATTTTTGCGTTTTTAAACGATAATTTTAATCATCATAACTAGAGATCAGAATTCTTAAGCACTTAATATCAAGTTAAGTACACTAAAACTATTAGTGAAAACAAACAAAACCGATACGGGTGGCCGAGGTCGTTAAGGCAGGCTTGGGTTTCGATTCCCACCTCCCCGAATGAGTTTTTTTTTTTCAACTTTTCCTCAATCCTCAAAAATGGCAAATGCCGAAAAGTATCCCTATACTTAAGCCTGGAATGCTTCTTTCCTTAAAAAAAGGGTAATCTCAATTTATTATTTCACCTCATGTTTCAGCAGTGTCCACCGCAACAATAGTGAAGAACGGTCTTTGAACACTATTAAAAAATACAAACAAAGCACGGGCACAAACTATGAATCACCGTCCGGCCGGTAAACAAGAAGTGATGAATGATAGTGTAACGTTAGAGGATCACTTGTAGCTCTTGATCTATTGCGCCCTTCCCACCTGTTGTCTACGATTCAATACCAACATAACTTCATTTTGCTTCATTCTGGTTTTTGTGCTTAGAATTCCGATGCCTAGTCACAATTGTCAATAGGCCTCATTACATCCCTACTGGATGTACGTACGTCATTTGCAGAAAATCCTTGTAGGGAATAACAGAATGATTGGTCCCGTTTTAATAGAGATATTTGATCTCTAATAATTATTTAAAAAATTTGCGTAATAATTATTAACTCAGTTAACAAAATTGATTCCTGGTGTTCAAAAGAACAGCTGGGTTCAGTACGTGGTGCTCCTAAACATTATGGTAGAGGAGCAATAGATATCCTGAACCAAGAAATGGACACATTGGGCCACCTGAACTCAACTCTCAGGTTTTCTTATAGAGATGTTTGAAGTTCAGGGTGTATTGTGATAAATTAAACAGTATTGAAGATCAAAAAGAAAGAATCAAAGATGAAATGGAAATCATCACTGTGCAAAAGGTAACTGCTTCGTAATAGACTGGAACAATGCTTGGCCATGAGTGGTTTCCATTTCAAACATCTATTGTAATGTAAATATTCTGTGAAAACTTTTCTCTTCAATGTAAGGGTTTTGTTCGTTTCATGGTCTACACTATGTGGCCTTATTTGTTCTTAAACAATTATTTATATTTTTTTAGCAAATTCCGAAATGAAATTGTGTCCATGAAACGATTTTTGAAAAAAAAAAATTATATGAATATCCTTCGATCCTTCCTACTAGATGCGAAAATGACGATAAATATGTGTGGTGTCCGTTAACGGCCTAGTCGGTCCTGATGGTGTAGACCATACTTGTCTCTTAAACGCAAGACAGCGGATTCCATCTCGGCCAGGATCGATGAATTTTTCGGGCGTAAAAATCCTAAGTATGGCTTCCTTCGGAAGGGAAGTAAAGCCGTGGGTCCCGTGTCGTACATTTACGGCACGAAAAAGAACCTCAAGCCTGAAAGAAGAGGCCTCTGAGCAAAATTTATCGGCCGTTTCACGCCCTGAATAGAATGGGGACACTGATGACTTGACATGTTAACGAGCGTCCGTAATAAACTAAATCAACAACATTAACCATTTAGCGGTCGCAATTGTTTTTTTTCATCGAAACTTTCCATCAATTGAGAAACAATTAATATAGTTCGTTAATTAGTAAAATTGGATCATGGGATCATTAAAACCGCTCCAGTGGCAGCAACTTTTGTTCTTTCTCAACGAAATTAAGTAGATTTCTTTTAAATAAATTGACAAAAAGTAGTTTCCGGAAATAAGGGCAATCGGACCATAGGAGGGGGGTGTATTTGAAAAAAGACTGGGAGTTAAATGCGAAATATAAAAATAGCGTTAGCGGACCACAATTTTATTTTTTTTTTTTTACAGGAAATTTGGATATGCCATTGAAATAAAATAAGAAAAATAGTTACTGAAAATCAGCAAAATTGGAGGGGTTTTACCTGAAAGCCAAAACTTAAAAATCGTTCTAGCGGGCGTATGTTTTTTTTTTTTTCGCAACGGAACTCCATATATTACATTTAAATAAAATAAGAAAAATAGTTCATGAAAATCAGGGAAATCGGGCGGTTAGGAGTTTACCATAAACCCAAAATTTAAAAATCGCTCTAGCAACATCAAATATTAGTTTTTTTTTACAACAAAACTCAATATATATCATTTAAATAAAATAAGAAAATTATTTCTGAAAATCAGTGAAATCAGATCATTAGGAGAAACCAAAATTTAATGCGCTCTTGGGTTTAATTTTCTCTATATTGTTTTTTTTTTTAAAAAGGATAAATTAATTCGGCATATAAACTGTATTTAAAATGATGCATATGTTTTATATTTAACAAAATAATCATCATGAAGATAGAGAATGTGAAATATTAATGTAATAGGTATATAAGAATTATATTTGTATGTAAGAGCGTTCTGTAATAACATTCAGGTGATGCTTACGTTATAAGTTATTACTACAATAACATTTAAATTAAATTTCAAAGTCAATGAAAATCGATGAAAAGTCCGATTGTTTATTGTTGGCAAAAGTCTGATTGTGTACGTTTGCTTAGTAAATTGTTTAAATAGTAACATATTTTTATTTTATTGAAACATATAAACATATAGTTCTTAAATACACAATATAAATCGAAACTTTGTGTAGTTTCTCTCTATTTCAGTGAATGTAAAGTTGATACCAAGGGCTCAGGTCATAAACATGGTTACATTAAACATGTTTAAAAATACGCGCATAGTATAGCTTTGTCTATCAGTGGTCATATACTTAATTTAATTTATAGTATACCATTGATTTTTGTGGTTTAATCTCATTAATAATAATTGTAAAACATTGGTTTCTCTTTTGTGGCGCATATAGATTGCAAGAATTCTAGTTTTTTCCTCGTAATACTCCATTAATTCCATAAATTATTTCATCTCATTAATTAATAAAGTCGTAATTTAGGTTTTATATTCATTTTTAAAGTTACTCTATGTACTAGGTGAGGAATTCGCTTAGTTTACACAGCTGCGTGACGAACTTTTAAGGTTAATTTGATTTGGAGTTCCGTGCTTAGATTGCAGGGGGCAATATTAAGCTGCTCATCAGAATTCGGCAGAACACATTTGCTAGATGATGATGGGGAAAAATCTTTCAAGGTCAATGTCGCCACAAACTTCACTTACCAATCGGGTCAGAGCGCTGATTGTTTAGTTATTGCTACAGCATGCTTTAGCACCTCTAAATAACTGCGTTTTCCTATTACACACTTATAGTTTATATCTGAAATATTTACACGAATACACGAGAGCATTTTTGGTCTTTATCTCGACATTCTATTGGGCAATGTCACGTGTGGTAATATATTTGTGTCCAGCAGACCGTGGAAAATTACACCAGAACAAGTGCCTTATTTATTGTACTCTCTGCAATGTGATCTATGAAACAGCACACTCGCAAAACGTTGCCGATGACGTTTTAATTGCACAAATACAAGTTCAAAGAACGCATATTCACCAAAAGCCATAGATCATATGAGCGACACGGCTGCCAAATATTCCCTTGGTATACTATCGGGCTATTGATTCCGTGCTGAGTTTTGGAGGGTTATAAACAAGGGAGTAATGTGAAGCACATTACAGAAAACATCACCATGAAAAGGCAATCTATTCCAATGATACACGCGTCCAGATTTCAGAGTTTGCAACCCGAAAATTCGGATTTAGTATTACAACCGCCTCAAAACCATTCCTATCCAAATACTCTCCTGCATATTCTCTCCACAGTGACATGCATTGGGCAGTATTCGGCAGCAAAAACCTATTCCAAACTGAAAATTCGATGTTCATTAGGTACTTCTTCATAGGTACTTCTTCATATATTCTGCATCATCTTATCAGTGCTTTTACGAGCAAAGATATTATTGCTGTTGCAGTCCTATTCTTGTCTGTTTCTTCCGCAATTTTTGGAAACACCTTAGAAGGACAGATCCGAGTGCACTAATTTGTTGAGCTCAAACTATGCGGTGCATGGCAACAATTTTCCATCAGACGAAGCTGTCAAGTGATACAAATGTTCCAACGTGAGCATAAAGACGACGCAGCTGTCGTCAGGGAAAATCATGCTAAGCTTTTTTTGAGATTTCAGTGGAGTTCTTTTTCATGTCAAATTGCATCTCTAAGGGTCAAACGGTCGCCGGAACCTTTTGATTAAGTTACAAGTCAACAAAGAAAAGCTTTAAAGGAAGCTGTCTCAAGCAGTGCCTTTGGTCCATGACAACCGAGCCGATCATGCGCAGTAGACTGTGACAAATGAAGTTCATTTGAGTTATGAAATCATCCTCCATGTTCACCTGATATGGCACCCAGTGACATTTCTCTTTCCTCACGAAGAACACGCTGTGGTAAGCATTTCCAGAGCGACCAGAGGTGATTTCTAGTTGGAACACTTTCGTAACAGTTAAAGTAATGACTTATACAACCAAAGTCTTCGCCAGGACATCTATTTGTGCCTTGTCTGGTGAATATATGGAGAAGACAAAAACTCTCGAGTACAGCTCTGTTCCTTCATGACAATAACACAACTTTGTAACTGGAGCTTAGTGTCAGTGTTTGCACTCAAAGAAAGTGATACGCAGGAAAGTTATGTTTAGTAACAGAAAGAACGATATATGATGAGTAAGAGAATTATTCATATTCTCAATGTTCAACAAATACCAAATAATATTATTTGTCCCAAAACAGCACCCCTGTTATTTTTCTTATCAAATTATTAGGTAATTTATAACTCTTTAATGTATTACTATATATATGTATATATATATATATATGTATATATATATATGTACACACACACAGAATGAGGCTGAAGGCTGTAAGACCCGTGCACAAAATCGAGCGCCGAGCCGAACAGATTAACATTTCGAGAGTCTGCTCCCCCCTCCTTTTTTCCCCCATTTTACTTAGGCTGTAGCTTGAAATTTCGTAAATATTCAAATTTCAAATATTCAATATTTAGTAAGTTTAACTACTTGTTGGTTATGCATATGCTTCTTCCAATTACAAACGCTTGTTTTAATTTAATAAACACAATACATAATATTGTTTAATAAATAAATAAGTACTTATTTTTAGTTAATTAAATAAAACATTTATCTTTTAGTTTTTCATTTCAGAGTATGTGAAACGTGCCTTCTATTTTGAAAAAAAAAAAGATGAATAATTTATGATTTTGTATTTAAAATTGAAATATGTATTCTCCATTAAAATATTTATTAAACACTATTGTTACTTGCAAAATCTTATAAAGTTCAGCAATGAAGAATTTGAACTACGCACTTCTTATTATTGCTAGACACGTGCTTTTGTTCGTGCAGCTATCAGAGTGCAAGCATGCGGAATTCCCAACTTGAACATGAACTAAACAGCTCATTTTGAATGCAATGTCGGCTTTATAGTTTTCTAAACCGGACATGGTTTCTGCATGTTGTTCATTATTTTTGTCTGGGGGTGTACGTTCTTTTACCACATGAAAATTAATGGTTCGTGTATTTTAAGGGTTTTTGATATAAAATTTCCACCCCACACACACACACCATCAGCATACCATTGATTGCTTGCTTGCATTTTAAGGGCGTTCACAAATGTTCACTGTAGGAATGGACTCTCTCTCTTGTTTTATTTGCTCATAAGCTTGCACAAGGCTTTTGGAGTAACGAGTCCATAACCCAGGGATTACGGAGTCACTCAGTCTAATCCGGACGCGCTAAACGAGGAAAAATAGAGCAATAACCATTTTCAATTTATCTCTCCCATTAGGACGTACCTCTCGAGTTCATAAATATCATGTACGTGCATATCAATTTACGGTATAGATAATATGGCACATATATCTACGTTCGTAAGGTGGACTTCTCCCCAATGTTTTGCATTTGTTTTAACTGATAAAGGTATCTGAAACAAACCCAATAGAGTGGCTAAGGGCTTGATGTTGATATTAGGAGAGTCAGAGTTCGGTTCCCTTAAAACCGGCGAGCCTGACATTGGATTATTTCGTAATTTCCACAGGATCGGAAGGGTCAGGTGAGTCGGGCTTGGTGCCTTGTGGCGAGGCGAGGTCATGCAATCAGATGTTCCAGCTTCCTAGGGAGTCCTCAGGACATGGAAACATTAGGGATCCCATCTAAGCCCGTGCGCATCCCTGCCGCCCGGTGCAGCCACCATTTCCTCTTTCGAAGATGCCTCCTCGCGGGCATAGGTCCACCAGAGACCGCGGTGCGAAAACTGTCCTCTCTTAGCCCTTAGAGAAACTTAGAAAACTTGAACGTAAGTAATCAGACATTTGAGGGCAAACCATTGACTGACTGGAGAAAAGGAAGCAAGTTGACTTGTACTGTCTTAGGGATACCTTTTGAAGTAAAAATAAATAAAATAAAATCTGCAATCCTCCATCCGGGCATCTTATTATCGGGACGTGCATTTCCAAATTTTATCCTTTATTACATTTTTTCTTTTTCCCACAATACATAATAAACTTACAGAGTAAATCTATAATTATATAAACAAAACAAATATAACTTAAAATAAAAATAAAACATTTCACTACTAAAAACTTTAAAAAAATTGCAAATCTAGTGGAAGACAGTAAACATAATCAATAACTGATAGCCAGCTAACTACCTGAAATAAAAATGCTCTGTCCGAAACGGAACCGAAACTCGTATATCTACGGTGATGCATTTATAGTGTCGCGGCCATTTACTCCCAAATGAAGGGGAAAATCAAAAAATACTTCAGGAAATATTTGAAGTGCTCATAGGGGCACATAAGATAGCAGCTTTAACTCGTCCTTGAAATATTATCAAATTCAAGGTGTTTTTTTTTTTTCAAATGGAATGGTGTATTTTTTCCTGGAAATGGAAAGAACGTTCAATTTTCAGTATAAAAGTTCTAGTACATCTATCAGCTACGGGTGATAGATGATGAGATATTGGACAAATAAGGCAACAAATATTATTCACTTACTTTCACTTCTCTCTCTTTTGTTTTGTTGTTGCTATGAAGGAAACTCGTTTGTTTTTACGCAGATGCTCATTTGTTGACATCGGTACACAAACTATTGCCAATTCAAACCTAGAAAGACATTATTGTCAGTCAGTTTCACTTCGTTTTCAATTATGGAAGTTCGATACACGATCAATGAGAGGATCGATATGGTTTACATTTATGGCGAAGTTCATAAGAACACTAGAGCTGCTTGCAGCTTATACGGAGATCGATATCCTGAAAGCAGGCAGCCATCTGTTAGAAAAGTTCAATGACTTGTAAACTTATTGTCCGAAACAGGAGGTGTCGCACCAAGAAAACACCATCGAATCAGAAGTACTACTGGGGAAAATTCGGAAGTCTCTGTATTAGCTGCAGTTGCCGCTAATCCTCACGCAAGTTCCCGTCAATTGGAACATAATTCGGGAATATCTCAAAGAAGTATTCTTCGAATACTTCATTGTCACAAATACCATCCATATCACATTAGCCTACACCAAGCCCTTCATTGGGATGATTTTCAGAAGCGTGTTGGATTTTCCCAACGACCCTACTACAAATTCAAAACTGTAACTTTTCCAACATTTTATTTTCTGGTGAGGCAACATTCACCAAACATGCTCAAATGAACTGACATAACATACCTTATTGGGCAGTGCAAAATCCAAGATGGTTACGGGAAGTAGAGCATCAGCGGCAATGGAGGGTGAGCATTTGGCGTGACATTTTGGGATTCCTTATAATTCAATCATACTTCATTGAAGACAAACTTAATGGACACAAATACAGAAATTTTGGACCATGAACTTCTATTGTTACTTGAAGACATGCCCCTTATGGACCGGGCCGCAATATGGTATCAACACGATGGTTGTCCATCTCATTACTGAGCTGTAGCTATAGAAATATTAAACAGAGAGTATCCTGGTCGATGGATAGGATGCAGAGGATCTGTCCATTGCCCTGCACGTTTACCTGATCTCACCTCTCCAGACTTTTTCTTATGTGAATACATTAAATATAAAGTTTATGAAGAATTACCAACTACACCTGTAAACTATGTCAACAAATTAGAAAAGTCTGTGCAAGAATCGGCGAAAAAATGTTGTTCGTTGATCTTTCGAAGCATTTTTCGGCAATGCATCGAATTTAATGGTCACAAGTTCGAGTATTTACTGAATTGAAATTGCTTGTAATGTGAACATGACATTGTTTCAATTATGGTTATAGTTTTACTGTGCGTGAATTGATGCCAGTAAAGTGAAAGTGGGCGAAATGCATTTGCTGTCATATTTGTCCAATGTCTCATCATCCCTAGCTGATAGATGTACTCGAACGTTTATACTGAGAATTGAATGCTCTTTTCATTCCAGGGTAAAATACACAGTTCCTTTTGAAAAACCAATTTGACCTTAAAAACCTTGAGAATGTTATTTCAAGGACGAGTTAAGGTCGCTAGCTTAGTCCCCCTAAGAACACTTCAAATTTTGCCTCACACATTTTTTCATTTTCCTCTTCATTTCGAAGTAAAATGGCCGCGACATTACACATGCCTCATCCTGTATACATGTAAAATAAAGCTAGTGATCAAGAAAGATACTCTTTCAAAATTTTATGCCACGTTTAGTTTTTTGCCTTTGTATTTTCTTTATAGTTGACATGTTTTGACGCTTAATACTGTCATAAAATACAAGAATATCTTGGAACGTAAACACATTTATTTCTTGCCTATTATTCACACATAATAAGCCAGGTGTTTGTTTTTCGGGCAAAATAATTTTAAGTACCTCTCTCTAGCTAGAATGATTCTATGGTTCTTGTGTTCGGAAACAAGTCAATATGAACTGTAATTTCTCGACCTTGCATTTGAGTTTTGACGTGATAGATGAAATGCAGTGAAAACGTTTTTCATTTCAGTTACCGTCTATAATCTTCTGAAATGAACAGCTGGTTTGGAAGTCCCTCACTCTCTCTTTTAATTAGTGAAAGTAACTCCTGATTAATACGGAATTAGTTATGCGGTAATTACCAAAGAAGAGAAGAGTTTGGGGTTCCCATTCAAGAGCGTTTTAAAGGTCATCTACTTCTTTTTAATTATGATATTGATTTCAATGAATGTGTGAATTTACATATATGTACTATTATAAGCAACTTAACCGCAGCCTAATGATTTAGTACGAACTAAACCTCATTTACTGGATAGTTAAGGGCAAAATAAAAACAGCAATTAAAAAGCCTTGCACAAAAAAAAGCAAACAAATTTAAACTTTATATTCAAATAACGGATATAATGTCTGTGAGTTAAAAAACTGCTCAGTAATAAAAACTGGAAGGAAAAAAACTTATATATCTCTTGCTTACACATTAAGTCATTATTTAATTCATTTATGAAAAATAACAAATTTTAAATATAATATTTAGAGCTATCCAAAATATCGTTTATTTTGTATGTAGTTTTCAGTACACAAAAGAGGCAACGGATTATACCGGACTTCCAGAATATGTCCTCACCGCTTTCAAGGCGATTGCGTCTCAGCCAAGGCCGCTGCCTGTCTGTCTGTCCTTGAACTTTTACATTCGTCACTAATCTCTCGTTCGCGAAGATAAAAAGATTAAAGTAATGTATTTTCATGTTAAAATGTCATCTTAAGCATGAATTAGTTCGTCGCATTTTGAGAAATATATTCCCTGGGCAATTGCCTCCTTCCAGAATTGCAGTTCACGAACTTGTGAATAAATTTGATACTATTGGTTCAGTGCAAAACAAGAAAGACACACGAAGACGTACAGTTTAAACAGAAGTCAAATTAATTAAATTGGCGCAAATCTTGATCGTTCGCCAACAAAATCACTATGGTAATTACCGTAAGTTGAAGTTTCAGTGCCTGCATATATAACAAGAAATTTGTTAAAACATCATACCTTACATATATACATGTGTTCATTATCTACGACAAGGTGATCCCGTAGCATGTGTGCGTTATTGTGAGTGATTTCTTTCATCAGTGACTCAAGATTTAATCGACCCACAGCTTGTGTTCTTTTCAAACGAGGCATGGTTCTACTAAACGACTATGAATACTCACAACATTTGCTATTGGTATTCTGAAAATTCAAATTTTATGTCAGAAACTTCTTTTTACGAGAGAAAATTTGGAATTTAGTGTGGATTAGCGCAAGAGCCATAATCGGTCCGATTTTTTACGAGCAGACAGTAAGTGGAGAGAAGTACTGAAATGACATTCTGACTCCATTCTGATGGAAGAAGAGATCATATGGGAGTTTCAACAAGATTCCGCCACTGCTCATAAATGGGCAAAATTATGGAATTGTTTGAGGATATGAGTGATAGCTCGCTCTCGAGATCTAATAGTCTGTAATTTTATTTGTGAGGTAGCCTGAGGACAAAGTGTACAAAACAAATCCTCACACATTAGAAAAACTCAAGGAAAATATGCGAAATGGTGGAGGAACTAAATCGTGTCACTCGGAATGCATTTACCCGGTACAATGATGCATGTTTAACTGAGGGAAGACGACATTTCCATCATTTGCTGTAAGATCCGACTTTATATAGTTTTATGAAGCGTGGGCTGAGTACAGGCGCTTTCGGCTGTGAAATGTCCAGCTACCGAGACGCAAATATCCGCGCGAACGGTAGGGACAAAATCTGGACATATAATATCGACATATCGACATATTAGTCGTCAAAATGTTTTAGTAATAAGTTAATGCTTCTTCTTGGTTTTCTACTGCAGTTTAAGTGATCCAAATAAAGCACAATGGAGATTTAATGGATGACTATGTTAATAATTAGCTTTGTTTCCAGCAATCAAATACAATATTGTTATATAAAATATTTTGTATTTACTTTTAAAAATATATATTTGTAAAATAACCTATAAAAAGACATCGTTCCAGTTTAAACATCGTTTATTCAACAACATTTTTCGTGCCATTTTGAATTAATATTTTTCTTATTATTAAATATTTATATTTGATTTGGTTTATTTATGGACGCTCTTTAACATCTCAGGTCATCAGCGTTTTTATATTTGTAAAATATTTCTGAAAAGATAAGAATCCCCTAACAATTTGTTATTTTAAAATGAAATTTATTATTTAGAATGGAACAAAGTTATTACAAAAATATTTAATGCCTTAAGCACTGTAGTGTCCAGATATTACACAGAATATCTGGGAAAAGTTTAAAAAAAATTTTAAACCCGCATGTTTATACTTAGTCCAAAAAGCTGGTTTATTTACTCAGTTTCTCTAAATTCTGTAGCATATCTGGACATTATAAATTTTCCCTAATGAAACTAAGCCTTTCATATGTAGCAGCTCCTTGTTGCAATATATTTCATGATGCTGTGTATTGTCTGAAGATTTAGTGTTCTGTTTTCATGTGCAGAGGGTAGCTGAGGCCGTTAAGGCGCGGACTCATGAGCGGGAGGTCTGGGGTTCGAATCCTACCAGGACCGTCCTTCCTGACTGAGGGTTTTTCCAGTTTTTTTTCAGTCCTCATCAATGACAAATGTTGGGCAGGTACCCTATGTTTAAGTCTGGAATGTCTCCTTCCTTAAAAAAAAATTCCCAATTTATCATTTCATCTCATATATCACCAGTGTTCACCGCCTGTGATGCTTCAGCAGTAAAAACGGGCGTTAAACACTATTTAAAAAAAAAAGATCAAACTACAGTAAATCATTAGATCCAGCTCGTTAACAAAAATCATAACCAATAATGTGATTTCAAACAGAGCAATCTGAATATATTAATTATTATTTAGTAATGCTTTTATTTATATGTATATGGTAAGGCCGAAAAGCTCGGAATGCATTGAGCTGACAAAAATAAGTTACAATATTAATTTTTTTTAGAGATAACCCCTTTTCAATTTAATACAACCTAAAATTCGTGATATAACAATTAAAGCGTTTCATAAATATTCAGAAGCTTTAACAGCAACATTTTGCATCATAGCGCTTATCACTATTTCCTTTTCTCCAGGTATTTTTCTTCATTTTTAGAGAAAGTTAATATTCACTGGGCCCCATATTTGGGCTGTTCGATCTCCTGTAAGCCAGCCATTCACCGAGTCTTTGTGACAATAGCCGTATGGGTTGCACCGTTTGTATGAAGTAGGTGTACACAATGACTCAGCACTGCTATTTCTTCTTATTCAAACTGATGTTATTTTCTTGTTGGACTCGGTGACGGCAATGCCTTTGCCTGGTTTGCGTCGCTACATTGACTTCCTATTGGGTAGTGCATCAGAGTGAAGAACTTCTTTCTGCTTACCTTAACAATGTGGGAACAGATCACATGTTGCTCCTCAAATGGGAAAAGAAACTGGAGAACCAACATCGCATAAAGTTACTCGTGAATGATATTTACGACTGCTATAGCAGAAAGCCTCAACGTTGATGAGATTTATTTGAGATTCAACCACCTGTCAATGAGAATTTTCTCCCCAATAAAAGTGACGTTTTTCTTCAGCCATCACTTCCACATTCAGGCGTTCATGAGATTATCTCTCCTCCCAGGAGAAACTGTTGGAGCTTTTCTAAGAAGCTTTCCCATAAATATCGTTATTATGTCACAAGGTATCCATTTTAGCAAATTCCGAAGAAATGCTATTGTAACCATGAAAAGATTTTTGAAAAAATGTATATATACAGTAAATATCTATTTAATATATTTCAAAGTTGGAGGGAAAACAACAGTAATGTGTAATGTAATGTTCTGTGTGACTCACATACACTTTGATAGCGTTGCTACGTGACAGGTAAATCAACAATGAACAAATTATTTCAAGATTATCTTATGATGTTCTGTAAACATATGTAACTCACATTACGCTATGCTAGTGTTTCTAGAACAAAATGGAGCGAAGATTATCGTTTGAACAGCGGAAAGACGTTGAAGTGATATTGAAAATCGAGAGTGTTGTTGAAGTTCAAAGACAATGGAGACCTGTGTACAGAACAGAACCGTCAACGCGAGTAACAATTGCACGCATTCGAGACAAACTAGAGACTCATGGTACCGTATGCGATGTTCACAAGGGCAGATCTGGGAGACCTCTCACAGCAACAAGCCCCGCGTCCTCGGCAATTGTTTTGGAACGTTTTGAGCACTCACCGCAAAAATCTACAAAACAATGTGCACGTGAGACTAGGATTAGCAGAATCATCGTATGTCGTACTATTAAAATAGCAAAGAAGAACTCCGTTGGATTTCTACCTATGGGGATCTCTTAAGGATGTTGTATACTGTAGAAAACCAGCTACACTGGCAACACTTCGGGAAGAAATTGAAACGGCATGTGCTGTAATCGCTGAGGACACTTTCGCAAACGTTGCTCAATCAGTAGTTCAACGTACTCAGAAGTGTATCGACACCGAGGTGGGCATTTTGAGCAACTGTTGTAACTGCAAAAGTCTAAGATGTTTAGTGCTCATCATTTTCTGTTTGTGTGAATTCAGTGTTGTTATATAACACAGTTTTTTCTTTGCTTGAAGTGTATATATATTTTGGCACCCTTTGTGTATACACACACATATATGTGTATATATATATATATATATATATATATATATATATATATATATTTATACATATGTGTGTCGGTTAATGCTCTAGTAGCCGCAGTTATAACTATCAATTAACTAGCGATTCATCGAGTTCGCTAACCAGCCAAATTGGATATTATTGTACGTGGGAGTTAAACTAAAGCGAAAATTTAAAAACGCTCTAGCGGCCGCATTTTTTTGTTTTTTTGTTTTTTCTTTCATTAAAATAAAATAATAAATATTGCGTCCGAAAATCAGTGAAATCAGACTATTAGAAGTCGGGGGGTTATCTGAAATTGAACATTTAAAAATAGCTCTAGCGCCAACACTTTTTTTTCGAAACTCGGTGTATACTATTTAAATAAAATAGGAAAATAGTTTATGAAAATCTGCGAAATTGTTCCATAGAAGTAGCGGTATATCTGAAATTTAAAAAGCGCTCTATCTTTTAATTTTCTCTCAATAGTTTCAAAATAAAAGGACAACTTAACTCAGTATGTAAATTGTGGTTATAATAATGTACATGTTTTATATTCACCAAAAGCATGGTCGTTATCATACCAAATGCAAAATGCGTGTGAGAACTACATCTGTAATAACTTTCAGAAAACATTTGGGTTACAATACTAAAATACTACAATAAAATTGAAAATAAATTTCAAAGCCACTGAAAATCAATGAAACTTGGATTGTATATTGTTGATCGTTATATTTGCTTAGTACTTTGCAATTGTTTTTAAAAAGTAACATGTTTTTGTTTTATTGACGCATATGAACTACTTCTTAAGTACACAAGGGATCTTTCTGTTATCTCTATTTTAGTGAATGTAAAGAGATGATATCAAGTGCTCAGTTCATAAACATGGTTACATTTAAAAAAAATTTTAAAAATATCAAAATAAATAGCTTTGTCAGTGGTCATATATTTCATTTAATTAATATTAGACCATTAATTTTTGTAGTTTTTAATAATAATAATAATAATAATAATAATAATAATAATAATAATTCTAAAACTTTTTGTTTCTCTTTCGTAATACTTATACATTGCAAGAATTCCACTTTTACTTTTGAAAAATAGAGTAATTTCACTATATAAATTAATTTCCAAGTGATTTTGAAGAAAAAACCAAACAAACATAGTTAAATTATGTATTACAGTTCATTTTACTAGTTAGCTTTAAAGTTTGTCATGCTAATTAATACATAGTAATACCATAACTTATTTAATTTATTAATATGACTATAAATTGGATTTTATATTCTTTTTTAAATTTATTTAACTTGCTGAGGAATTCGCTTAGTTTACACAGCTCCTGTGTGACGGATTTTTTAACATCACAGCAATTTAGCGTTTCGCGTTTAGGTCAAACAAGCGTCTCTAGCTAAATCGTGGGTATACAGAGTTGAAACTGGTGGTATGCTAACCTTCCCATAGACATTGACACTGCCGTTCTAATCTTTGTATGTTGGTCGCATCTGTTGGAACCTCCCCTCATTTAAACAGTTTAGTTTTCTGATTTATATGTGCAAAAACAAACAACTAACTGTATTATTTATATTGTATAGATTTTAGGTTTTAGCACCCGTTAGTTTCATTAATATTACTGACAGCATAACAAGAAAAGGAGGGAAGGAAAAATAGTTTTTTAGGTTATCCTGTTTACTTTATTAACACACAACATTAACTATCCAAACCATCCCAAATATTGAAGGAGAAAGAAAATCGAGGGAAGATGTGGCTGTCACTATAAAAAACAATATAGTGCAGAAGGCGAAGAAAGCATGAAGACCGGAGGGGAGGTATGATCAGGAAGAAAGGAGGAGCCAGGTGCAGAGAGGTTCGGAAGAAAATGGTAGATAATAATGGTGATTGTGAAAAGTGTTAAGTGATTATTGTATGAGTAAACGTGAGCCATAAATTTAATTCAAATATTAGATAAGATATGTAAAATACGAAAAGCAGTGGAGAGTTAGGTGAATGTATCAAATACTCAATTAGTAGATGATTATTATAGTGAAGTGTAGTGTAGTGATTGATTAGAAAGAGTAGAAATACACGTAAAGCGAAAGTTTTAATGTGCTAAGTGAACCAAGAAGTAAAGCTTTGTTTATGTATCCATATTATAAAAATAAGAATATATGAACAATTAAGAGAAAAAATGTTTAAAACAAGATAAAAATAGTGAATTTAGAATATTAAATTAAAAAATTAATAAGTAGGAATTATAATTTCCCCAGATGCTTAGGCTCCGGACGGTTAATTTTAGTTAGCTGTCTACCAGCTATTGTTATTTCACTGATTCCCAGTAGATTGTAATTTCATTAGTATAGTGAATTCTTTATTGCATTTAGTGTTTTATTGTAAGTTATTTTTGTTTCTATAAGTACAATTATACACGGTGATCTGCAAAATTATGCACAGAGTTAATTAATTAATTAATAAATGATAACTTTGGTAATATAGGCAACAAGGACCGGAACGGAGTATTGAAGGTTTAAATTTATTTAATTAATTTATTTTTATCCTGTTTATTCCAATTTAGCAATGCTATTGGAATTGCTTACTTAATACTTTGCATTGGATTAGTAAGAACGGTTTGATTGATTTGTTTTATTTGCGGACGCTCTTTAACAGCTCAGGTCATCAGCGTCCCATTCAAATCAGAGCGTTAAACGGCCGACAAACTTTGCTCAGAGGCCTCTTCTTTCAGGCTTGAGGTTCTTTATCGTGCCGTAAATGCACGACACGGGACCCACGGCTTTACTTCCCTTCCGAAGGAAGCCATACTTGCGATTTTTACGTCCGAAAAAATCCGTCGGTCCTGGCCGGGGTCGAAACTGCGATTCCTGATTGGGTTTAGAAGGCAAGTATGGTAACCACTACACCACCAGGACCGACTAGTAAGAACGGAGGAAGATGTTGGGGTACTTAAGTCTTGCTCAAGGGCGCCGTTTATATCTAAGTCCCTAGGGGAGGTACCTCTTGGAGGAAGGGATTAGGTGAGGGAGACATCGGATGGCCAGGATCCACTGGCAGTGAAGTAGGGTTTCTAACATTCTTTCCGGACGAATAGCCCTCAATTCGCCTCTCAGAAGGGCGCCTCTTCCATACCGGACACGGGCAGAAAGCTTACCAAAGCAAAAACTACCATCACACTACCTCTCGTTTGGCACTTTTGAGCCTGCAAAAGAGTTAACGAAAAGAAATGATAGGGAAAGGGTAAACTGAGAGTCTGACCAAGTCTGAAATGATATCAATACGGAACTGCCCGAACGCGAGTACCGTTCACTAATTACCTCCTAAGCCACCCTATCACCATTACTAAAACGATTATCATTTACTTCCTTCATTGCAATAAAGTTCTTTTGGTCCTGGAGATTCTGAAATATTTTATAAAGGAAAGTCTGGTGGAAAAAGAACAACAAAGTGAGAATTCAGATTATAATGGTGGCGAATGATACCCCTACTCAAAACTTAACGTTTTAAAAGAAGTGGAAATGCGAACATTAATTTTCATGCATTTTTATTAAACATTTTATTGACATAATTGACCTAAAACGTTTCTCAAATTTAATAACAACAATAATAATGCAATGTAAATAACAACTGAATGAGACATTCGCTATTGAATCTTTTTGTCTGACTTTTGAAAAGTGTGACAGCTTTATTCATTATGATTGCGTTATAGTGTCAATGCTGCCAACACAGTTCTTTCCTATATCTCCCAAAAATGAAACGATTCTGAATCTAGCAAACTACTGCCCTGCAATCTCTCCTATAAACAAAGTGCCGGTTTTACTAATTTTAGTTCTAGTGGTGATATTCAGGTTTTCATAAAACATTATAGAGTAAACCTCCCATTATGCCCAATGATAGATATAAAGAGGGCAAAGTTTGCAAAAAGTTACATAAAAATATAGCAATAGGCAGAAGTAGATGAAATGAAGCGTTAAAAGTAATTAACCCATCCATTTTTTTCGAAAAAGTGCGCAGACTTTTATAGCATAAATCGGATTCAGAAGAAGAAAATAGCGGCAGAGTGCGGTGACGTCACACAAATGAGGTGGATACCTCAGAGAAGTAGGGGCAGGATTAAGGCTAAATTAAGCTTAAATTAACATAATTTTAAAATTCAACTTATGTGAACGTGTAATGCAATTTAATCTACAAGGGCTCTTATAAAACTTAAACCTAACCTAGTAGTTTTTAAAATTGTGATTGTACACATGATTGTAAAATTGTACAATGCTTGTCAACGCTGAAAAAAATAAGTTGAAATTGAAATTTATTGAAAAATTTAAATACAAACAAAAAATAGCTCTACCGGTCTGACCCAGGCCATTTTAGGTGTAATCCTTCAAATTTCTAAAAGTTTTAATACAATAATAAATTTTATACTAACATCTTTACCTAAATTTCTAATGATTAAAAAAGTACTACATTTCCACCTCGACTGCATCAATCTCCAGTCCCCGGTTCATCAGCAGCATCCTACTGGAATTCCAGGAAACCCAACCCAAGTTACTAAAATAAAATATTTCACTTACTCTACCTATACCATTATTTTATCAGCTAGCTACAGTCTCTACAAACTACTAATTCCTTTATTTCTGAAATACCAAGCTACACTTTATAACAATTTCCAATATCATAAGCTTAATAATTCTTTAAATTAAAATAATTCCACTCACAGCCATTCTCAGGCCAACGAAATGTTCATAATGTTTCTTCTTTCTTTTAACACCCCAGTTCTATTTCACTTTCTCTAAACATTGCCCCATGCTCTTACAACTTTTGTCTATAGTTTGATTTATGTTAGTATTCTTATTTGCTCCAGACCGTACACCTTCTTTGTCGGTCCTGATGGTATAGTGGTAACCATACATGTCTCGTAAACCCAAGATCTCGGGTTCAAACCCGGCCAGGATCGATGGATTTTTTCGGGCGTAAAAATTCTAAGCATGGCTTCCTTCGGAAGGGAAGTAAAGCCGCGCGTTCCGTGTTATACATTCACGGCACGTAAAAGAACCTCAAGCCTGAAAGAAGAGGCCTCTGAGCAAAATTTATCGGCCGTTTCACGCCCTGAATAGAATGTGACGATGATGACCTGAGATGTTAAAGAGCGTCTGTAAATAAAAAAAAAAAAAAACCAATACACCTTCTTTGCTCTAAATATTTGTTTCCCTGCATTCGAATATTATGTGTTACACTTCTTCTCTCTTCCCACATACTGGACCTTCACTTTGCAGATATCCGTTTTGTCGCTCTTTCAGTCTCCACACTTCCGCTTTCTCCCCTCTTTCTTCTTTATTGGTCCAAAATGGTAAAGGAATCTAGGGTGATGAATGCAGTAGCCCTACTGGAGAAATATGAAATAAACACACAAGAACAGTAACGAGTATAGGTTATTGCACATATCTCAGACAATAGAGGAATTAATATTATCAGAGGACAAATGAAACACGTGTAAGATGATTAGCTACAAGTTAAGAATCGTCGACACCAGTAAATTCCAAAAATAAAGATCTTGGAATTGAAAGGAAGTAGTAATAAAATAAAAAGTGTTCCAAATGCAAAATCTCGATTTGGTTGCAAAGGACAAACCTGTCTTTAATGAACTTCTCGAAGCAAAACTCCGTCGATACCTTCTCCCTCTTCTTAAAGTGCTTAAAAGACAAGCACGGAGAGGGGCTTCGTCAGGTCAAGTACCGGTTAATGTTGCCTCGAAGGGCTTCTCTGCTGCTGACATGGAGGCAAATTTAGAGGAATAACCAAATTAACGGCTATTTTACTACCGCAGTAAATGTTCCGCTTACACTATAGCACACTTTCGTTTGTTTTTATGCATTTGTCAACGTAGAGCAGAAACCTGGTATTTACACACTATAAAGATGTGGTGAGAGTTTTGAAACCTATGGATTACTTCGGTGTTAGTAAGCGATATAGTTTAACGATTACAGTTTTTGTTACTCGTAAATATGGTTATAAATGTATGTATATTTATGTAATTTCAAAACAGCATGCGCTCAAAGTGATTAAAGAATTTTATCTACGTTAATGGATGATGTGTATAAAGTTGCAGTATGTTCTACTGCCAAGATTCTGTAGTATAACCACTTTCAAGTATAAACTAAGAAAAATCGTATTGTGCACTATATAAAAGTTTATTTTATTTATGATTTTTTTAAATTGCAGAATATATGCGAAACTGTGTGAGTAGAACTTACTATGATAAAACAGATCCATCATAAAATATTTTTAAAAAGTTGTACAGATTTCACCAGGACAATGCGAGATGGTTGCAAGGAAATAATGTGTGTCCTTAGACGGTGTGTTATTAATACATGAGTGTTGGAAAAACCGCAATACCTAGTGTAATTATAAATAATAAGCAAATTATTTTCATTTAGATTTTTAATTTATTTACTTATATTATAGATTTATATTTTTACTATTTGTTTTTCTTTCTAATTATGTACCATACTTAAGAATGCACGATGGACGGACCCAAACATTAAATATATTTGTAATATGTAAATAGAATTTTATAACAATAAAGAAACACTTAAAAGTATTATTTCTTTTCACTAATGGTTTAAGAAATTTGCCAACAATTACCGTTAACCCCGTTCTATGCGCTGCTATCAAGTGGTTTTGTTATTTGTACCAAAATATGACCTACAAAGCCACTTACTTCTTCCTGATGGGATATAAGCTATAAAAATCGGCACACTTTTTTTGGAATAGTGGGTGAGTTAATAGCTTTCAATGCATTCCCTTCGTCTCCTAATAACGTTTATATTCACTCTCCTGTTATTTTAGGCGAGTTTAAAACTTCTGCTAGAGCTGTGTACCAATGTACAAGTATCAAAGTATATTCTTTGTTGTTGTATATATTTTAAGATGAGTGTTTTTTGCTGAGTTAAAGCACTTTAATTCAGTACTTCTCTAAGATTCAGTGGACAATTGCAGGTTCACATCGCACTAAAAATAAAAAATATTTAAATATTTAATATATTCTTGCAATTAAATTAGACGAAAAAATATGACAACTGAAGTTATGTACCAATGTCAGCACTAGCAAAAAATGTTTGCCTCAAGCTGTAAAGCAATTGCAGCCTTCTAAATGTATTAGTAAATATATAAACATTATCCAACTATAGAACAATTTGAAGCAATAGAATGCTGGCCACTTTAAACATAACAACATCAACGAAGTTAAAATTGGATCATACTCTACAGAAAGAAATCAACCTAAAACATGCCTAATTTGCTCTTACAATTAAAAATTCAGGATTCAGTGAGCAAATACCCTATAGCTTTAGGTGACCTGCAGATAAAGTCTTCATACAAATGAACCTAACTCCTTATCACTGATATAATAATAATAATAATAATAATAATAATTATGTTTTGGTTTTTTTAATGCAGAATATGACAGTTAACCTTAAAACAACAATAAAATATCTAGAAAGGCATGATTCCAATTCCACATTTTTCAAATAAAACATTTAAAACCTTTCCGAATTATAATTAGGGAATTGCATCCCCCATATATCATAAAAAGTGATGAACTGAGTTAAGATCAGAATCACTGCATACACTGCCTCCATACAGCCCGAACCTAGTTCCGTGCCACTGTTTCCTGTTCCCTCGTCTGGAAAACGAGCTGCGGGATCCGTGTTTTGGTTCATCAACTGCTGTCGTAAGGAAGGCGTAGGAGGTTCTGAAGTCGATGTTAAAAACTCTTTCCAACACTTCATCAAGGAGACACGTTGGAGTAAGTGCATACAGCTCGAAGGGAACTACTTCGAAAGATATCATACCAAACTTGGTCCTGTCTAGTGTACTTAATAAATAAACAAAACATTCTCATTTTTTATTGATTAGCCCTTGTAGATTATTAGATAGTGTTGCGTAGTTTCTTGCCTAATAAAAAGCGAAACTTAATACTTTGTTGTAGTGTATTATGAAGGCCTAGTGTTATTTTAAAACCAATTAGATGTGTCACTCAGCAATATCTATAGCAATGATATGCGTGGATATAATAACAGAGATAAGAAGATAATATTTATTGTACATATTTTTTATTAAAACTTAAGCAATAAAGAATACCACAAAAATCACAGTTTATAAATACCACGCTACCAGGGGTTTTATAAAATTTCTTGACTGACTCAGAGATGTCGTAAAGATATCCGAGTACTACGATAGTTGTTAAGTACCATCCTTTAGATGGCGTGCAGTAAAGTTTCAGGCGCGTAAGTGTAGTCACTTGTTTGTGATGATCATGTAAACAAACTAGTGTTCACATTTCTAAAAAAGTAGAACTGTGATAAGTGCTTCGTTTTGAACGGTTGAACCCCAACATGAATATAAAAATTAGCTTTCACATTAAAGGATTCTACTTCATTTTCGACGCAAGGTGATAAGAGCTAAGGACGTTCCAAAACTGTCATGGCCAACGAGATGAGAAAAAAATTCACATTGCTGTAATGAATGATCGCCGACTGAATGTATGCGGGTAGGTTGACATTACAAAGACCTCTACGGGCCGTGTTCGCTACATTTTATACAAAGTTTTTGGTAGGCGATAGCTTCCCGCACGATGGATGCCGCATTTTTTAACAATGGCCCAAAATCACATTTTTGCAAGAGTCTTTAGACATATTTAAACACATTTCCAGTACGTTTCTCCGGCGTTTCATAACAATAAATGAAATATGCATTCATGATTAACGCCAGAGACGAAGGAGTAGTCCAAGGAATGGGTAGCAACAGGTGAAAGTGCACCAAAGGACGCAAAAATGGTTCCATCTGCAGGAAAAGTCATGGCTACCGTTTTCTGGGATTCTCATAGTGTAGTGCTCTTGGACTACCTCCAGAAGGGCAGAGCTATCTACAGAGAGTATTATGCTTTATACTGGACTAACTGAAGGATTCTATTCAGGCTTAATGTCCACAAACCTTGCGAAAAAGAAAATTCTCTTTTATCACGATTTGGGATTGTTGCTGCTAAACTACAGAATGACTTTCGCGTGTAAATGCTTCCACATCCGCCATATTGGCCGGATTTGGCTTCCAGCGATTACTTTTTCTTCCCAATTCTGGAGAAATGGCTGGAATAAGATTCGCATCAAATGATGGGGTTGAAGCTTGAGACAGATGCTTATTTTTCACAATTAGACAAATTTTATTTCACTGAGGATATTAAACTTTTGGAAAGTCGTTGAACTAAATGTATTGATTTAGAAGGTAGCTATGTTGAAAAACCAAATATCTCTTAAATTGTGTTTTCTTCGTCAGGCCGAGAGCTTTTAGAACGCCCCTAACAATCGACGTGTAGGAAAGAACACTTTAAAGTGTATGTTTTCTTGTATTATTTACACTGTATATTAGTTTTTGTAAATAATTTACGAGTGTGAATATTATTTAACACAAACTTTACACCTTATTATTGTAGCGAAATGTATGGTGATGTAATGTAAACACCGGCTTCCGTCTCTAAACCCCTGTAATTTCTCAAGAGCTTGCTGACAGTATAAACTTTCTCAGTGTTTGGCAAGGAGTTATAATCTTCCCTTTCTGTTCTTCCTACAGATGTTCCTTAGTTTCACCACCCTCGCACACATAAACATAACCGCAAAAGATTTTCAAACTGACTGTTATGAGTTTATAACTGAACTGAAGTCAGTAATTAAGTGGTTTATGCTTCTCGAAATGTTTATTAATGTCGATTATTTCCACAAATTCAACCTGAAGGCATTACATAACCGATGACGTAACATGAGGGAAAAAATGTTATTGCATACATTGCATAAATTCATGTGTATAAGGAAAGTTGTTGATCTTGACAACCCCGTGAGTAGAATAGCTAATATGAAGGGAACTGCGTAAAAATATCTATTAAAAACGAAAATGAAATTAAGAATAAATGCAAAGAACTTCAACAAACCACTTATGACCTGCGCAGTCACATGCAGCGTGTTTAATTCCAGCAGAAGTCGATGGAGTTCCTCTGGGAAGAACATTATAATGAGTTTGGTCGCGGAGGAGGAGAAATTGGCTCTGAATTCTGCGTTTCTATGCCGCTTTCAAGAACCTGCGGGTACGACAAAACATACTCAAATCGAAATTACTTCATGCAAGTGCTCTTTCATGCCACGGTAGGTTGGTAGAGGGAACATATAAAATACCGAAAAAGTTTACAAAACTTTTCCAAATGCAGAGTCGTAAAAGTGATTCATATTTTTTTTAGACTGAACAGTTTTTAGAATTTTAAGTAACTTTGGACGACATGATTTTTGTTAAAAGAGAAATAATAAGTCTTTGTTACATATTTTAATGCTGAATTCAAATATACAGAAAAAAGAAGGAACACATTTCAAACATTTATTTCTTCCAAACTACAAAAGATAGAAACATAATTGCAACGTTCCTGGAAAGAGAAAAGTTCAATGTTCACTTTTTATGCATTCAATATGAGCAGTATGTATTACACGACAAATATCAGAACGGTGGCTCATTTCTTGCCAATCACGAATCAGCTGGTCTTTAGTTATCGAATTCACAGCTTCAACAATTCGATGTCACAGACTTTCAAGAGTGTCAGGCATAGGGGGGGGGATAAGAACACGGTCTTTTACGTAATCCCACAGATAAAAGTCACAAGGAGTGAGGTCTGCAGACCTGGGAGGCCACCGGCGATGAAGTTGATCTTCTGTTCCTCCTCTTTCAATCAAACGTCCTGGAATGGTGTCATTCAGGTAACGTCAGACGTGCTTAGAGAAATGAGGTGGGGTACCATCTTGCATGAAAATGAAGTGATCTGAATCATCTTCAAGTTGAGGAAATAACCAGTTTTGAAGCATGTTTAGATAGGTTAGTCCTGTCATAGTGTTCTCCTTGAAGAAGAAAGGTCAATAAAATTTGTTTAGAGATATGACACAGAAGACGTTAATATTCGGGAATCTTTTTCATGTTCAATAACTGACATAGGAATTTTCACTTACTCAAATTCTCACTTTATGCCGACTAACTTTACCGGAAAGATGAAAAGTGGATTCATCGGAAAAAATTAATCACTCAGAAAAATTGTCTTCTTCTATATAATCTAGCATGCTAATGCAAAATTCGTACCTTTTGTTGTGGTCGCCAGGATGCAATGCTTGCAAAACTGCATTTGTATGGCTTCAGGTGCAGACGGTGTTTCAGAAATCGCCATACCGTTGGTTGAGGAATGTTAAGTTCCTTGCTTGCTCGTGCTGTGGATTTTTGGGCTCCTTTCGTAAACTGTACGAATACGCTCGACATTTTCATTCGATGTGAGTGGACGTCCCGTGCTTTTCCGTGTGCAGATGCAACCATCTTCTACGAATTTTCGATGCCACAGGCATATGTGCTAATGCGCAGGCGATTGTTTATTAACCTGACGGCAAATGCACGTTGAACTCCAATAATGAACTCTAGTTTTGCTAATTGCAGCACATGAAATGCTTTTTCCTATTGTGTCGCCATTTTATTACAGACAATAAACATGGCAAGCAACAGCGCCAATGCGGCCGTGGTTGGAACCTCTACTTGGACGGTTCAAATTTTAAACTTTTTCTGTCCAGGAACTTCGGAATTATGGTTTTACGTTTCGTAATTTGGAAGAAAGAAATGCTTGAAATCTATTTCTCCTTTTTGAATAGCCCTGTATAATTAGACTTTTTAATCCAAGTATGGCATTTCCAAGACAGCCACTATTTATATGTTAAATTTGCTGTTTTTCATCGTTTATCGTGGGATACAGACTCGTAAGACATGAACATGTTTCTGGCATCCCTGCAAGAAATTCGAGTTTCATTGAAGATATGCTTGCACACCTACGCCAGAGCAGAACCCTTCCTAAAGCACAAGCCATCGCCGCACACCGCACCTGCTTACCTCGCCTGACAACTGAACCAACGGAATGAAATGGGGTGAAATGAGAGAGTGGAAAATTCACGGAAAGGTGTATCCCATCATTGCCATAAGCCAAGTAGTGTCAACTCAGAGCAAAATGCTTTGGGAGTCGATATGCTCAACATTTTTCAGGGAAGGGGGGAGCTTTAGTGCGGAACGGAGGAGAAATTGGTGACTCATGAGTATGCAGCTCACTAGACTTATCCGTACAGACAGATGATCTTGTGCAGGGAGTCACGCCTCCTTCCACGAATGGCAACGGAGAGACCAGAGCCTAAGTTGCAGTGTGCAAAAAATGCAGGCAGATAAAACAGCTGTAACGCGCGGAAGCAAGCAATCGTAGGGATGCATTTGAATAATTAATCATATTCAGTATTCGGCGAAACTAAATGGGAAACTGTAATGTAGTAATGTAACACGTAAAGTTAATAATAATTAAAGGAAAAAAAACATACGCTTTTGCTTTCTTTAATCTATTTTAACCTAAGCTAACATAACCTAAATGTGCGGCCCATGCGTTATTTTAACATTATAATATAAAAAGTAATAAAATAACATTTATATTTACTGGAACAGTGTAGACAAATTATGAAGGGGTTCGAGCCCACTATCTATCGCTTGTAGCACGACGCTATTACCAAATGAGCTATCAGACTGACATAATCAAAAGTCATTTATCCATACAGTCCAATGAAACATTAGTCACTGGAGTCACTTTTCCTTTCACAAACTACATCAGAGAAAACCGAGTCCGATTCCAGGTAGAGGACTTTAACATATATAGTCGGATGGCTACTATAATCAGCATATAGGATTGATAGTTCAGTTGGTAAGACCGTCGGAGCGTTGAGTTAATATTGGCAAGATAGAGGGTTTGAACCTCGCCACAGGTAGCCTTTTTATGTTTAAACTTATATGTTTAAACAACGCATACGTTACACATTTGGACCTAAGTTTACAGAAAAAAAAAAAAAAACATGCAAAACTTCGTATTAAAGGCAAAAGCTTATGCATTTACCCCTTTAATTATTATTTACTTACCTGTTACATTGCTATATTAAAGTTTAGCTATTAACGTACATTCCAAAAAGTTGATTTTTGGCGTACGATTGCTTGTTATCGTGCGTTACGACTGTTCTGTCCGCCTGCATTTGTTGGGCTCGGCTCCCTCCATTGCCATTTGAAGGAGGCGTTGTTTCGATAGTCTCATAAACAATGTCAAATCACTTCATTTAGTACACTTACTTTGCACATCAAAAAAGTCTTCACGTTTTTATAAAAAGTGGATAAAATTGCATAAACTGATATCTACATTTCTCGAAATTAGTAATTTGAAATTTAAAGAAGGAATATTTTTAAACCAATCTTTAATGGATGGCGGAACATTTTAGAAACTGTAAAAGCTACTGCAAAAGCAGTCTGCAAAAGAGGGGCGGGCCGTCAATAAGGGCCAGATGGGCCTCCTCCCAAAGAAAATACCATTAATTATTTATAATTTTCCCTTCTCCTGATCAACTTTTAAACATACAGGGAAATTAAAAATGAAAACAGCAATGTATAACCGATTAGTTCAAAATTTTGTCTTATGCAATAAGCGTATTTCCTGTCTACTGTAGTAGCGGTAGCATGTGGGTCTTCCGTTAGAGAGGGAAGCTCATGGGCCAACTCGGAAAATTTTACCCTTTAAACTTATACCTTAATGCGCTATCCAAGATTTACAAGAACTTAAATAATTTGTCTTTCTACAAATTTCTTTCCCCTGCTTATTTTTTATCCGTTCTCTTGGGCCAGCGCTCGATATTATCTCTTTTCTAGGAGCCTACTAGGGGTTGTTTTCGCATTTTATTTGAAATTGAATGGTTTCCTTACTATTTTTCAGTGGAAAGTTGACTTTCCCAATGTTAATGTTAGGTAGAGAGAGCACATTTTGTGGCAATGAACAAAGTAGGCGTTTCATTAAAGACTCCATTTTTGCATCTTAGTTTAACTGTTTAGGTGGAAGTGAAAAGATTTGGATTTTATCAACTGAAAGTTATAGCAGCTTGCTTAGCAAGACACCACTGCATTTAGAAAGTTTTTTCTGTGTTTTGAGAAAACAGAAAAAATGAAAAAGATCACTTGTTTGTCGGAATGAGATTAGAAAATAAATAGAAAGGGCAAATGTTGTTTCTGAACATTCTGGCGAAACGAACATATTACAAGCATGCCACAATTCATTGGGTGGTAAAAAAGTTGAAAGATTCATAATATTCATTGCTGTTTCTGAATTAATTGCAGAAGGCTTAAGGCGTATTTTAACAGCTGAATTAGAAGAGTTTCATATAAACCACAAGTTTACAGCACAAACGTACGATGGCACTCACTGTAGTTATGGGAGAATATCCGATTTGATAAAAGATACCTTCCCCACGCCATTTGAGTGTCATGTAATTATGCTCCTGGCCCACCCTTCTACAGGGATTACGAGCCGCCAATGCTACAAACCATTAAAAAGAAGATATTCTGTTTTTCAGGAAAAAAAAATCAGAAAACTGCGGGGATGTTCTGAGGTCATTAAACACTCCTAAACCGACACGAATGGAACGGATTCGTGAGCGGAAAGTCTGGAGTTTGATTCCCGTCTGAACCGTCCTTCCTGATTAGGTTTTTTTTTTCCCCCCCAAGTATCCTCAATTCTCATAAATAGCAAATGCATATGCTCTAAAATTTCTATATGGAACACTTCCTTACTTCAAAAAGTCTTTCACAATTTATTATTTCAATATCTTGTATCGTGTGTAGATTGTATCGACTCTCACCTTTCTGATGCCACGCTATTTTTGCAACGGTAATTCTCAGCTTCCATTCCCTATTCCAGATTTTACAGGTCAGCTAATGCTATAACTTTATCAAAACGTTTATCTTCAATAAACATTAACTTCAGAGTCGTGAAAAATTTAAATAATTGCAGAAAAATAGAGAAGCCAATTTACTTTCTAAATGATAAAAACAATATTTTTTTCTGATTTAACGTCAGTTCGTCGACCTTCTAATCAAATATTGCTGTTGAAACATCGACAAATAGCAAAATTTTGTTGGCATTTACTCCAAAGAACATGGTATATACCTAAGTTTTTTCTAAACTACTTTACGCCACATATTGGTTTCCTGAAACATGCTTGAAATCTTCACGTACTATTAAGTTCATTTACTGCTGCATAGATGGCCTTAGATGTAGAGCTACATTTTCCTATCTTCCTAGTTTACTGATAGATGTCTTTAGTTGTATATGTGCCTTCTGTTCACCTTCTTTACATTATTCATTTTTCTTTGAGCTATATTAGATTCTGCAAGAGTTCGTGATAACAGAAGTCAATCCAACATTTGCCTTCGCGACTGAGAAAAACTACGATTTAGCTGCATTAGACTGTGTCAAACAGAAGGTATTCCTCGGATGCACGCTTTAAAAGCTATTCTCGAACCTAATATTTAAGAACAGTGATATTTTAGTTCCATCTTTTCAATTAGTTCTTTTAATATATCTGCATTATTTGAATAATTCATTGCAGTAGAACGAAGACTGTCCTCAAATTGATTTATTATTTAGAGAAGTGGGAAATTAAAAAAATTGGTACAGCATATATAAAATTTATGAATGTGACATAACGTTATGCATAATACAGTCATAAATACATTGAAATGATATGTTGTAATAAATTACAATTACATTGTTAAATAAATCACGGGAATAATTAGATAGGGCAGATTGCAGAAAGGGAACCACATAAATTTCCAGCAACAGCTGCTCTGTTTCAAAACTGTAATTCCAAGCGCAAAACCGGAACAGCATTTCAGGACGTGACAACTACATGATAATAAACAATGAGACAGACAAAGGAAACGACGAAGCATAGAGCAAGTAACAACCAAAGAAACAAAAGAAAACATCGTTCCCAAAATCCCGCTTTCTCTGGAATACGAGCTCATTGGTTAAACTTGGCTCATTATTACTTGGCAACAGATGGAAAAGTTAAAGCATTCAGTCACCGATGGCGCATAATCGTTTTCCCTTTCATGCAAAGTGGCTTCCCTTTTCGACTATTGGTTGCCTTGCAGACTAACACTTTGGATCGGAAATCTATACCACCACTGCTTTCCCACCCCACAGACAAGGTGGAAGCTTGGAGTGCAGTTTGTCATATTAAAAGGTGGCATCTTTAACTCTGTATTGCTACTTTTTGTTTACATAGATGTTACCTGTAGCAATTTATTTTATTTTAACATATATAAAGTACCATCTTTGTGACAAATTTGGCATCATCATGAAGGGTCTAGAAAAAAAATTAAAAAAACTACATATAGTCTAATATAAGAGGGTCGTCTCAAACATAACTTACACTGTTTTTTTTTTTCAAAAAATAACAAAATGCTCAAATATTTTAACAAGAATATATTTTTAAAGGTATATTGAATAATTATTTGTCTATATAATCTCCTCGAATCTCAATACATTTGTGGTACCTGGATATTTTTTTTTTAATCCAGTGTCAATCCCCACCAGACTGACTAGACAATTTTCCACTTCTTGTTTTAAATCATTTTTATTTACGAAGCGCTTTCCCCCGAAATGTTGCTTCAGCTGCGGAAAAGGGCGATAGTCGCTCGATGCAAGGTCAGGAAAGTAAGGTGGATGACCGAAAACATCCCATCGAAACTTCTCAAACAGGGTTTGAGTTTCACGACCAACGTGTGGTCGAGCGTTATCGTGGAACAACTTCCCCTCCTTTTGTTTCTGAGATTTCCCAACATTTCACAATAACGAACAGCTGTGATCATGGTTCCACGGGGCACGTAATGGATCAACAATACTCCCTTGGAATCCCAGAAGATCGTTACCATGACCTTGCCAGCAAATTCCACAACTGTCGTCTTTTTTGGCGTTGGCTCGTGCTTTCCTTTCCACACCATACTCGTGTCTTGTGGACTCGAGCGTCCAATGTGTCGTCCCCGGTCACTATTCGGTCGAATAAACCGACTCCCTCATCCTCAAAAAATTGCAATGCAGCTTCAGGTCTCTGCTCTTTGTGTTGTTCAGGAACCCATCTTTCACACTTTTGATAGAGACCGCCACGAGTGGCCGAGGTCGTTAAGGCGCGAACTCGTGAGCGGGAGGTCTAGGGTTCGAATCCCACCAGGACCGTCCTCCCTGACTGAGGTTTTCTCCAGGTTTTCCTCAGTCCTCATAATTGGCAAACGTCGGGGAGGTATCCTAAACTTAGGCCTGGAACGTTTCCTTCCTTAAAAAAATCCTTTCCCAATATATCATTTCATCTCATGTATCATCATGCCCACTGCCTGTGGTGCCTCAGTAGTAAAAACGGGCGTTAAACACTATATAAAAACTTTTGATACATGCTGATGCTCAGAAATGATCCCGTGGAGTGTCGCGCGGCTTATTTCAATATTCGGAGAGGTTGAAACAGAATTTCATTAAGCGTAAAGAGCCGATATGTGTACCACGACCCTTCGGACCTCGTCGACAACATTCGGAGCGCGGGCAGTCGGCCGCTTCTTTGCTCTCCCTCCAATGAATGATTGACGCTTACGAGAAACCATTGGTGCTGACACAAGTTCTTTATCGTGCACACTGCACAACTTACGATGAATTTCCGTCCCACTTTTATATTTTGCTCACAAAAAACGGATAACAGCGCAAACTTCGCAATCGGCGGCAGGAGCAAATGCAGTTTCCATTGTTACTGGCGCCTGAATGTCCAAGCGGTAAAGGTAGGCACATAGGAATTTTACAGTGCTGCCACTATACCCCAAAAGTTCCCTGCGACTACGGACTTTTCTCGCCAACCGCACTGGATTTAAAAAAATAGCGTAACTTACGTTTGAGACGTCCCTTGTATCCATTATTGTTGTTTTTATTAATGTAAATTAGCTGATTAAGCATTACATTCATTTCATATATATATATATATATATATATATATATATATATATATATATATATGAAATTTTTAAATAGAAAAGTATGATTTTTTTTTATATTTTCATGAAAACAATAAGGAAAATATTCCATAACAATTCCAAAATAAGAAACCTTACATGTTATAAATTCTATCCATTATCGAGATAATTTATATCATTAGCTTTGTTTGCGTGCTAGTTTGCATTTGTTGTTATTTTAAATATTAAGACTTTTCCTTCAACTATTTACTGCATCCCTAATGACTTAAAAAAGACGAATTAGAAATATTCTTGAAATATTTGTATTTAAGGCTATTGTCTCGGTTTTACCTGAAATTTACGTTAGTTATGGTAAATATTAGTGAATTTAAACCCAAACTATTCCTTTCATATTTTGTTATTTCTTTCTTTACAATGAAAACTTCATAACTCGTTTAGCATACGTTTATGCCTTTTCTACTGAAAATATAAAATGATACCGTATTTAAAACTGGTAACAATAACACCTAACCCGAGTTATAAGAGAAGCTGAAAGCGATGTCCCTCAGCGGAGTTACATTGCCAGCATATCGCAAGAAATTCTTATCATTTAATCTAATTTTGTTTCTTTAAGAGCAAGGCAGTTTGGAACACTTTTCATGTTATTGAGAGATCCTGCCCCTCGTATATTTTTAAGAAGTTGGCGAACTGTCTCTCTATCTTGAAAAGATTGCCAGGATAATTTTGTGCGAATCCTTTATCATATCTGCAAGAATTCGTTTTCACATATATATTGTACATTAAAATTCGTCTTTAAACTATAGGTAGTGTCTAATGAAGAACAATTAGCACACAATACACATACAATGAAAACCGAGCTCTGTTCGCCAGTAACTCAAATAACCTCACTGTATTAATTGAAGTTTTGTGGTGCAAGCAAGAGTCCTGATTGTTTCTTAATTAAATACCACATTTCAATAGAAATGAGGTCTGGTTGTCAATCATCTTCAGCTTTCAATGGCTTATAATAAGTTTGGATGTATGACATGATATTGCACCTTGCACAAATTTTCCGTCATTTATTTGTTTACCAGATTCTCATTTTTGTTCACCACAGATTTTATAATGTTCCTTTCTCACTATGCTTTTAACAATTGTGCCTTGTGTAGAAAATTACGCCCCCAACCTTGACCTTTTCTGGATGTGTAACAACTCCACATTGTGATCATTCATAGCTTGCATTCCTGCATGCTTTTTATGAGCTCATCAGAAAAACAAATCTACAATAAAATAGCGAAATTAGGTTGGATTGATGTGCATTTAGATTGGTGGGAATTTAAATCCTGCAGTGCTGTACAATAAATGTAAAAATATTTTACCCTGTCAATTAATTAGGATTAAATTGTAATTACTTACCGTTGACTAAATTTATGCAGTACACGATTGTCCACTTTTAGCGCAAGACTTGTGCTTACTTAGTTGCTTTGACTAGAGGTATACGAGTTGTTTTCGTACTGGTTTTGCACTATGCGCATTTCTGTGAATTTTTTTTTCCTTGCAGTTTCTTACTGATATGAAAAGCAAACTTTTATGGTAGCGTTTATTTTTCTCATTCCACGGAAATTTTGATATTTATTTGAGGAGGGATCGCCACCAAGATGTAGCACATTATATTTTGTTATTTAAAAACCGTTTTCGTTACATATTTTAAAAAAGCACGGCATAGAGATCAAGAAACAAAATATATTACTAAATATATAATAAATAACTTCAACTGTTTCCAAGTCTCAATTTATCATCTCCATTTGATCCAGGCCACTATCCTCTGCATTTTTGCGGTGATGATGGTATAGCTGTTTTCCTGTTGGGTGTCAAAACTTCAAAATATTTTGCTCTTTATTTTGTCGTCCACTCAAAAATAAACATAAGTACGTACAATTCGTTTGATCATCATAAATTATATAGAATGCCTTGTTACTTCCTTAAGGCGCGGACTCATGAGTGGGAGGTCTGAGGTTCGAATTACACCAGGACCGTCCTCTCTGACTGAGGTTTTTCCAGGTTTTCCTCAGTCCTCATAAATGGCAAATGCCGGGGAGGTACACTAAACTTAGGCCTGGAACGTTTTCTTCCTTATAAAAATCCTTTCCCAATATACCATATGATCAGTGTCACCGCCTGTGGTGTCTCAGTAGTAAAAACAGGAGTTAAACACTGTTAAAACAGTCTTTTGTCTTCTATTTGCAGTCAAAACAAGCTGTAATAATTTTAATGCTTTCTTCTGGGTAAATGAACCTGGTTCTTTTCTCGATTTATCAATTTATTTACAAATTAATTATTTATTCAACTCTAATGCTCTTTTACAATGATTTTAAAAATGTTGCAACTTTTCTTTCTAGTTTATTTTTAAGCATGTATTAAATAGTGAGAATAATATTTTTAATTGCTATGTTTAAAAAAGCCTGACTTTTAGCAACCATCTCAACAACGTATATTATACATTTTGATATTAAGTAAATAATTACTATGGTCATAATAACGATTTTTTGGTAAATTTGTGGAATTTACAAGCTTCCTGAATCAAGTTTTTAATAAGTGAAAAAAAACATAAATTACACGCTTGTTTTAATAGTTTATGAACTCTAATCGTAGTTCCCTTCTGTATTTTTAATCGCTATGTTCGATATATACCTTTCGCCTTCTCTTTTAAAAGAATTAAATTTCAATTATTATTCGTCAATCATTAACTATTCACTACCTACTCTAGTTTTTAAGATTGTACTCTGCTGCATTTTTCAGGTTGTGTTTAATAACACGGGAGATATTTGGCTGATACCTGGATTAGTTTAAGTACATAATTCATATAACGCTCTCAACCCTTGGCTGCTCTCACATCAGCTATACGGTCCCATGCTGAGATGTTTGTATGAGTGGATAGTTAAAGAATGATTCTTGTTATTTCAGAATGAAGTTGGACGTGTTTCCTCAGCTGAACCAGATGAATCGAGCAGAGATGAAGCGCGATGGTCTTGCTCTCTTCAGCAAGCTCATCCGCACCAAGAACGTGGAAGGAATGCAGGGAGAAATACCACACCATCCTCCGGGGCAACCCACTGATCCCAAAAAATTGAAACTTAAGGTGAGCACTAATCTCGTCTCTTTATCGACAACATTGTAATAAACTCACTTCAGATAGAGTGACCAGATATGTCCTCCTTTGCACATATTTGTTCCGGGTACAGGCAATTTTTTTAAAACATCAAAAATTTTCTTTTTTCGTAACGTATATGCCTGAAATTCGTAAACATTTTTGACGCCTTTTTAAATAAATTTGCCTGTAAATGGCAGCAGCGTTAACAGAATGTCAAGCAGCTCATAAGAGAGATTTAAGCAGGTCGTGTGGCGAATGTAAATGTAGATTCTTTTCCGCCTTTTCACAGCCCACTCATTCTATTTTGCGTGCACGCTGAGACAGTATTTATAATCTGCTACCCCCATATTTAATTAAAGTAATTATAGCAAGTAATTTTATGTAACTTCCTTATTATAGTCATGAGTGTAATGTCATTTTCTTTCCAGCACAAGTGTTGAATTATTGTGTGTAAAATGTTATTTTCTTGCCAGGGTGTAGAAAGTTACCCAAGCCATAAAATCTGATGTGGGAATTTCTGTTGCCTATTGTATCAATATTTGTAACAGATGACCCACGCAAACCAGTGCTTTCTGGAGAAATTTCTAAAGGAGAATCCTTGAGTAAGATGTGTATTTGTATACTGT
Source organism: Metallyticus violacea (assembly GCA_030762175.1). Lineage (NCBI taxonomy): Eukaryota > Metazoa > Arthropoda > Insecta > Mantodea > Metallyticidae > Metallyticus > Metallyticus violacea. The sequence goes on along the minus strand of CM060841.1, from coordinate 46,034,491 downwards.
TAGGGAATTTAAAGTAGAATAGGGAAAATAAAATATATGGTAGCTATAGGGATGAAAAGACAGACCGATAACCTCATCAAGAGAAGAAGTTAATAGCTTGAGTTGATATCTACATGTAAAAAGTCATGTAGGCCACATTTATTTAGTTTGAAATTTTGCAGCTCGCAGTCACTTTTGGGGCATTATCAGTGGAAGGGCTTTCTCAGTTCAGTTCCGTTCAGTGGAAGATCTTTATTAGTTGAGTTCAGTTGCGTCTTAGGATTAGTTGATTTTAGGATTAAAATAATAATCTGCTTTTCAAATAATGACGGAATATCCATGCAAGCTGGAACACCATGCAACTTTGTTATGATACATTCAAAATACCAAAAGCTAATTCTAACTCGCAAATGGATCACAGATCACAGTAGCTTTCAAAGCTGGATGAAAAATTTGTGCACCCGGGACCTAATGCCTCTGAAACACGTTAGAAACGAACATTAAATTCACCTCTTGTGGTAGTTTTATGTCTTTTGTTAATTTAATACTCAGCGTTACACTTCCCATAGCTTTCATAAGTGGCTAAATGCATAACAATGTTTAAGTTTCAGCGAATTATTTCGGTTGTACCCACGAAAATATTTCTTCTTCTATCTCACTTACTAGACACCAACAAGTACAATGAAAATAATGTATATATGTATACTCGAATATAAATGAAAAACAAAGCTACTCTTGGAACAACATAACTAAAATAACAAGAACAAAAATAGATAAAAAACTTATCTCACAATTATGGCTATATTGCAAACAACTTGCCTTCTTCTTCAAAGTTGTTCGAAATATAGCGATATTGTGTAATTATTTAAGTTTTTTTTTTTACATTTATTTTTGTTCTATAGTTCTTGCGTGCACGCTGATGTGTTTCTAGCGGCTAAAATTTTTGTTTTTTTCTCAACGAAACTCGGATTTGAAATTGAAATAAAATAAGAATAACGGTTTCTGAAAATCAACGGACTCAGACTATTATGAACGGGGGTTTACCTAAAACCCAAAATTTAAATATTTGTTTTTTCGCAACGGAAATATATATAGTTTAAATAAAATTAGATAAATTAAGGAAATCCAGCCATTATGAGTGGAGGTATACCTGAAAACTGAAATTTAAAGAGTAGGTGTTAACCTAAAGTGAAAATTTATAAATCGCTCTAGCTGCATAACTATTTTTATTTTTTTACACCGAATCTCGGTGTATATATAAATGAAAAATAACGTAACACCATTAATAACATTGTAATTGCAATAGCAATAACTAGAAAAACAAAATAGGATAAAATAGGGAAAAAGTCACAGATTAGTAATAGCTATATTTCGAAGGCTTGAGTTCTTCTATGGCAAGAAGACAAATGAAGGTGGTAAAAGTAAATATTAAATATCAAGTGTAATTTATAAATGGAAACAGACGAAATAAGCAACAACAGTGTGTGAAAGAAAAACTATTAATATGTAAGATTTAAACTCGGTGGATACTTGCTTTATGTAAATATACAAATGCCATTGCTCTCTATCTCTGAGTAAACATTCAGAGCTATGAGTAGGTAACGCACCAATCAAAATCCTTAGTGAGATAAGGCATGTTGGGCAACCGGCTACGTTCATACGTAGCGAAACAACAATAGAAGTTAAACCAATATAAAATGCTTTGCAAAGCTTACGAGATAACATATATACGATGTTCTTGGAAGAACAAGTAGCAAATGAAGAAATGTTAAATTCCCTGGATAAATAAGGGTAGTGGAATGAATGGCAAGGCTTAATTAGCGCACAGGTTTAACATTTAGGACGTTGGCAAGGATATGAGCCAGCAACGGGACGAGGTAAATTCGGAGGAGATAGGTTACTGTGAAATATACTTTTAAGGTTAAGGGGGTGTTATAAAAGTAAGGTGGGGTACAAATTTAGAAAAATTACTTAAAGATGAATGCATTACTAAAGTATCGTGACATTCTTTCAAAATAAATCTGATGCTTTCAATTCCAGGCACGCAAGTAGTAACAAGGTTAATAACGTTCTTATTAGAGGTTTTAGATTTGTATTGGAAAGATTTGTGCATCCCAGCGTGTCCCGACTCATATCGCCCTGTGCACTCGCTGTGCTTAAGCGATGAAAGTTCCGGGTTCAAATAATGGCCCATGAAAGTACATTTTTTTGTTTTGTTTTGTTTTCTGGTACGAAGAGAGAAATAATGCTTATTCTGTGATATTTATTAATGTAAAAACCCTAATTATTGAAATTTTACTTAAATCACAAATTACTATAAGAACCTGCTTTATTGTACTTCATAAGTAAATGTGAATATCTTTCCATCAATGTGAAATGACAAACTTTTTTTTTTTGATTTGGTTTATTTACGGACGATCTTTAACCTGTCAGGTCATCAGCGTACCATTCAATTCAGGGCGTGAAACGGCCGATAATTTTTGCACAGAAGCCTCTATTTTCAGGCTTAAGGTTCTTTTTCAAGACGTAAATGTACGATACGGGACCCACGACTTTACTTCTGTTCCGAAGGAAGTCATATTTAGGATTTTTACGCCCGAAAAAATCCATCGATCCTGGCCGGTCTGAACCCGCGATCTTGGGTTTAGAAGGCAAGTATGGTTAACACTTCACCCCCAGGACCGACTAAGACAAACATAAAGCATTGAATAATATTTTAATCTTTGTAGATATTCCTACATACAAAATGAAGACAAAAAATAGTTCTGCTGCAATATGTACATACATAAAAGTAACTCCATTATTTGACGGTCTGGTGAATGTGCCGGGTCACTTGAGAGTACCTGCATTTCCCACTGAGTGTAATATACTGGTTTGCCTGGTTACCATTCCGCTTGAAAAGACTCACACGGTATACATGGTGCATTTGATCTATCAAAAGGGTTTATTAAAATAAGCATTCGATATCTTTCTTATATACTGTATAACTTTCTATTACCAGCACATTTAGTAGTTATTATTTTGTTCCTATCATACTATAAACAAACGAAATAAGTTAATAGACAAAAAATGAGATACTGATATTAACACATCTTGAAAAATTATGCAAATGTATTCCTCCGCAGAGAAAAGTATTTTTCAAGTGGAATTCAATGAGAAATGTGAGAGGCGTTGAGGGAAACGGCTGGGAGATGGGAAGTGATAACTCAAGGGTGAAGAGGAGGGAAGTGAAAAAGTGAAACGGTAGAAGGGCCGCCGAAGTTAATGACTACGAGAAATAGAGTGGAAAAGGTTGTCTTCTTTTTCTGCTTTTATATTTATTACACGAAAGGAATAAGACTTAAAATAAGTGGAAATATGTAATAAGTAGAGTCTTGAATTTTATATCTTGTCAAGTATTATTTAAGATGTTTACTTTCTCTAAATCATTTATTCATTTCATTTTAATAGCATGCTTTTATTGAATACTAAAACTGCTGGGATTTCCATTGCCAGGTTACGGGATTAATAAAAGTACATTCTGTGTGCGAGTGTTTAAGGGAATGCTAAAACAGTAAACATTCTCATTCTATAACAAACATGGGGACGTGAGGTAAGCTCCATTTGGTACGTGATCTGTGATGGAAGAGTATTGGCACGGTTAGTCGAAGATATCAGTGGTTCGAATCACGGCCGTAACCTCCAATTTTTCCTATCTGACTCTAATTCCAAACCTCAGCCATCTAACGTGCAGCGGTTTTATAAAAGGAATGAGGTATCAATTAATTATATGTAGAGAGGAGGGAAAGTTATGGAAATGGTTTGATTTGATTTTGATTCTCAGACGTAATGCTATTTCTTCCTATCCGACGATGATTTCCGCTGACTTATATTTTGCCACGGATGTTGAGACTCTGATGCTGGATACTTTTATGGCCCTGTGACCATAGGGAAGGAGTATAAGGAGATTGATAAGATTTGTTGTTATGGGAGATGAAACACAATTTATTGTTCATAAACTATTACACATAAAATGTACTGCCGTTATTTTCTGGAGAATGTGTGCCACTTTCGCACTAACTATGACGATCGCTCTGACATTTCTTAATTTTATAAAGACTGATCCTTAAGTCAACTAATCCTGAGACACAACTGAACTCAACTAAAGCTCTTCCACTAAACGGAACTGAACTGATCGTGCCTATCTTCCACACTGATAATAATGCCCCACTGAATAATGTTGCAAAACTGACTGTGAGCCGCAAAATTGCAAGACTAAATAAACATGGCCTGCTTGACTAGACATGTAGATATCAACTAAAACTGCTAGCTGCTTCCCTTAGAGAGGTTATCAACCTGTCTTTTCATCCCTGTTAGTTGCCGTTTCTTTTATTATCCTACCCTGCTTTACAATTTTCTAACCGAATACAAATAAACATCTTACTTAAGGATTCTCCTTTAGAAATTTCTCCAGAAAATATCGGTTTGCCTGGGTCATCTTTACAAATGTTGTTACAATAGGCAACAGAAATTCCCAGGTCAGATTTTATGGCCGAGGGTAACTTTCTCCTTCCTGGCAAGAAAATGACATTTTGTACACAATAATTCAACACTTGTACGGGAAATAAAACAAAATCGCACTCATGACTATAATAGGGAAGCTACATAAAATTACTTGCTATAATTACTCTAATTAAATATGGGGATGGTAGCTGATAAATGCTGTCTCAAACGTAAGCTCCAGAAGTTTCCATTTTGGTTAACATTTTAAAACAGAAAAAATTAAATACATTATCTTTCAACATAACTCTCGTTCATTTCAATACATTCTGTATATGAACTAAATTTTTTCTCATTTTAAACAAAGAGTCTACCGTGGTGACCTAGTGATCTACTTGCCTCACAGACCCAATATTGCAGGTTTAATCCGGGCCAAAATCGGTGGATTTTTTAGGGCGGAAGGAAAATAAAGACGTTGGTTTCATGTGTTAGATTTACAGCACGTAAAAAAACAAACTCAAGCCTGAAAGAAGCGGCCTCTGAGCAAACTTAATCGGTTGTTTCACGCCCTCAATTAAATGAGATACTAAATACCACAGTTGTTAAAGAGCGTTCGTAAATAAACCAAATATATAAAACGTTCAAAAAGTAATCATGACTTTGTGCAAAATGTTCCACGTTCCACATCATTAACTTTCTTTTCCCAAAGATCCCTGTTCAGTTTAAGGAACAGATAGAAGTCACTGAGTGATAAATCTAGGATGTTGGGTGAATGGGTTGGTGAACTCCTGATACCATAGTCCAATGCAGTCTTTGAACAATAGCCTTATGGAACGGAATAGTCATGAGGCAGGCGGACAGAACTATTAGCATCTCTTCTTCTATATGGCGTCAAATAGTTTGTGCAGGATGAAACATGACACTTTGCGTTCCTTTCCTTCAATAGAACTCCCCAGATACCCATGATTTTCTTGGTGGAATGAGATGTTGAACTTTCTTAACGTATTCTGACTGGTTTGCTCCATTCCATGGGTTATCTGTGACAACGATCCCAAAACTTCTTTTTGCAACACATTTCTCCACAAGATAGTGTTTCAACCATAGTATTATAGGACTGGCGCGAATGTTCCTGCTGGAGGACTAAATATTTTACTTTCTAAATATTAAAAATTCTCTTGAACGACTCTTTCTGTGTTTTGATGAAACTAGTCCTACTAAATCCTTATCTTTTAATGATATTAGCAATGCAAAAAAAAAGAGTATACGCTCAACATGATGCAGCTATCTTGCCAGTCACAGGCACAATATGTAACGTAAGCAGCAGTCGCCTTCATTGTTTTCCTCGCACTCTGCGCAGTGGTGTAAACGGTTGAAGAACTGCATATTTATTACTGAAGATTGATACAGCAACCTTTATTTATTTATGTTTACAGATACTCTTTTAACCTCTAAGGTCAACCCCGTCCTATTCGATTCAGGGCGAGAAACGACCGATAAATTTTGCTCAGAGGTCTCTTCTTCGCGATACAGGACGAACGCTTTACTTTCCTTCCAAAGGAGCCATACCTGGTCTTGGGTATACGAGGCAAATATGGTTACCACCAACCACCAGGACCTAAACACAACTCTGTAAAAATTATAGGCTATGAACTTTTTAATTGATTGTGTTATAACTTTTTATTTTGATGAATTATGCATACAATTATTCCGATATAGTTAAAAATTGTCCATAAATGCAATTATAAAGATACCCTCAAGTTACCGCCACGGGTGGCCAAGGTCGTTAAGGCGCGGACTCATGAGGAGGAGGTTTGGGGTTCGAATCCCTTCGGGACTGCACTCCCTGACTGGGGTTTTTTTCCAGGTTTTTCTCAGTCCTCATAACTGGCAAATGTCTGGGAGGTACCCTAAACTTAGGCCTGGAACATTTCCTTCCTACAAAAATTGTCCGTTGGTCCTGGTGGTGTAGTGGTTACCATACTTGCCTCCTACACCCAAGAAAGTGGATTCGAACCCGGCCAGGACCGATGGAAATTTTTGGGCGTAAAAATCCTAAATACGGCTTCCTTCGGAAGGGAAGTAAAGCCGTGGGTCCCGTGTCGTACATTTACGGCACGAAAAAGAACCTCAAGCCTGAAAGAAGAGGCCTCTGAGCAAAATTTGTTGGCCGTTTCACGCCCTGAGTTGAATGGGACGCTGATGACCTGAGATGTTGAAGAGCGTCCGTAAATAAATCAATAAAAAAAAATGTCCTTTCCCAACTTATCATTTCATCTCATGTATCATCAGTGTCCACCGCCTGTGATGCCTCAGTAGTAAAAACGCCCGTAAACACTACTAAAAATACCCTCAAGTTGTCCTATTATTATTATTATTATTATTATTATTATTATATATGAAATGTTTTTGTATCTCATATGAAATTATGAAGATAGACAATTACAAAAAACGAATATAATAATAATAATAATAATAATAATAATAATAATAATATAACTAATAACATTACGTTAATAGTTGCTTACTTTGATTCTATATTTTTCACTCAAACTATATTTTAAACATTTAAATATAATGTTACGTTATGGAAACAATAAATATTAATATCATTAAAATATCCTAGTGAGATCTTCTATCTATAAACATTACATATATACTTTATATTTGTGATACATATTCATTTACACTAAGCAGAAAATTGCTTCATTTTATAGTGTGAAACAATTAATAACATATATGTATTTGTTCCATGTTTGTCAAGTGCAATTCAGCAGAAACATTGATAAGTATGAAGAAGATTAAGAACATTTGAAGGGCTCATGGACCGATCCTTCGTGAGCAGATCACGACGTTGGTGTTAGTTTTGCTCACCTCTAATCACACAGTTCAGGAGATGATCTTGGCAACACCTTTTTGGAGTTCAGAGTAATTCTGATGATGTGCTTCAAGGAAAGGAACACAACGATGACTAGAAAGTACTGTGCTGAACTGCCACAATAACGCCATGTCATCAAGGAAAAGTGCCGCGAAAAGCTGAGTCGGGGAGTTCGTACGCTGCACAATGCACAGCCCGCACGGCGCTGTTAACACACGTGACTTTCAGGAGCTGAATCATACACCATACAGCCCAGACCTAGCCCCGAGCTACTAGTGTTCAGATTATTTTTTTCGGGGGAAATGATATGTCAATCCAGGAATATTAGGTCAAAAAAATAATATCTGTATATTTTTCTATGGTCTATCTAACATAGCTAGGCAGGAATTGGTATATAAATTTGATAAAAACGCTCCATCAATGAACGTTTCATTGTGTTCATTCAATTTCGAGTAACACGCTTTAATATTTGAATCAGAAATATTCTACTTACACAAATGCAGTAAACGCAGTGTGTTTATCTTTTGTTTTAGAAATGCCTGACGACGCTCGATCTCACGTCCCTTGGGGTAGGCTCTTGCGTGGGTACCGGCATGTACCTGGTGGCCGGTATGGTAGCACACAACGTTGCCGGCCCTGGAGTTGTATTCTCTTTTATCATCGCTGCAATAGCCTCCATATTCTCGGGTAAGTTACTTTCTGTTTACTGATCGTATCTCATGTATATTATAAATATGTTTGACGTGGCCCTCATGAGCGCAAATATACACTGATATTCGTAACGCCAAAAGTTTTTAACTCTTTATTTTATCTGCTGTCAACTGATTTTTATTCTTTTCGGGAGATTATCACGGGTGCTCAGTGGAAGAGCTTTCGAATGAAAAGCCTAAAAGCACAGTGCGAACTTAAAAATAAAAATATTTTACTAAATGTATTAAATAGTTGTTAAAGAAAAGAAAGTATCTTGCTATTTTGATAACTACTCAGAAAGCACCGAAAGTGATTAATTATATGTGCTCAGTTAAAAACCGATCATTTAAGAAATGACATTAAATAAAATTGAGTTTGAGATGACATACAAGCTTTTAACTTCGTATCTTCTCAATTATTTCAATATTTGATTTAGATTAATATTGCCATTTTTCTCAATTTTAAGCACTCGGAAATAATTCCTTCTACTATATCACTTTAAAATGTTTTAAGTCAAGGTTTCATAATATATTAAACTATTATTCCATTTATTCAAATTGATTTGAATGGAAAAATGCATAAAAATATCACAGTATTTGACTCGTTCCATAATGAAGAAGTAAGCTATTAAGGGAACAATGTTTTAGGTCAGAGTAGGTTTATCATAGGGGAGTAGGTCAGAGTAGGTTTATCATAGGGGAGTAATTCAGGTAAACATATGTTAGGGTTAATTTTCGTTAAAATTAGGTCGGGTTTACTTGATGAGGTGTTGCATTTATTGGATTTTATTTTCTTCGATTTCAATTCAGGAGTTTATTTATTATTTTTGTTTATTTTGTCTTTCGGCACCAAAACAGAAAACTGCCCACTTAAATTTATGATTTTTTATAAATTAACAACGTTTGATAAGGTACTAGTATTACACATAAAGGCAAAAAGCAGTTGTGACTATGTAGCTGTTTTTATTTCGCACTAAATATTTAAACTTAAATAAATGTTGGATAAGTGTAGTTCAAATTAGTTCCAATAAATTAATAGGGAACAACTAAGGGAAATTGATTTATGTTCACAAAGTGTAAAAGATATATGAAACTAGAAGTTGTAAATATTTTTAAGAATGATTCATTATTGGTGAAGATGCTGGAATTCTATTTTTTTTCCAATGTCTTTTTAATGTTATATTGATGTATGCATAAAACATGATAGCACAGAGGAAAAATCGTTAACAGCCTTTAAATTACAAATCTAATGTATGATGATGCTAAAACACAGGGAGATATCAATAATGTATATGAAATAAAGTGTAACAAAAATTGTGTTTGAAAGCACCAATAAAAACACTTTAAATTTTAAACTCGTATATTGTAAATTATAAATAATATCTTAGTTTATTACGACATTTTTAAATTGTTGCAATATTATAAAAAAAAGAGAGAATTCATTTATTTGAACAGCATACTTGCCAGCCCTTGTTAGGCACAACCACAACAGGCAAGGATGTTAGACGAGTACCGGAAAATTTTGATCACAAAGTATGACCTTAGTTCCTATAATTGAAAATTCTTTATATTTTGATACACTAGTTAGAACTGTTGATGTTTATTTTCAATGCCTATTTCTACCACAAGAAACCTAATTTCTAATTTTCTTTGTACCGCCACGGGTGGCCGAAGTCTTTAAGACGCGGACTCGTGAGCGGGAGGTCTCGGGTTCGATTCCCGCCAGGACTGTCCTCCTTGACTGAAGTTTTTTCAGGCTTTTCTCAGTCCTCATAAATGGAAAATACCTGGGAGTACCCTAATTAACCCTGAAAAGTTTCCTTCCTTAAAAATGAATCCTTTCCCAATATATCATCTCATGTATCATCAGTGTCCATCGCCTATGGTGTCTCTGTAGTAAGAACAGGCGTTTGACACCATACATTTATCTTCTTTGTCCCATAAGCTCATACAATTTATGTCTATTAAACTAATAATCTACAAATGTTTATACAGTTGCTTACAAAGTCAACTTTTCTATCATAAATGCATTATGGTTAATCTAAACATTTTCAATGGCCAGATTTAAACTTTAATTTTCATCAAAAAAACTTAATAAACTTACCAGACATCAATCTTATTTCACGATTTCATTGTTATACAGCAGCTTTGCCTCGTAAGTAAAACTCCAAGCATCATACTGCATGAAAAAATTGAAACCATAAGTGTTCATCAAGATGAGGGTTCCAATTTTTTACTGTCAAGTTAAACTGCATTTCATGTACCAGGTAGTATCAAAACTTTTATAGTGCGCCAACAGTACAGGATTGTGCTAAGGAGCTATAACTAGCAGTATATACACTGGGAGTAGTGCAATCGGTATTTTTGTCACTGCGCGCTTGTACTATGGATTTCGTAACAGACAGCAAGTTGGAAAAGAAAGCTAACGTAAAATCGACAACAGAGGCATTAAACATACTTCGGAAAGCTTACGATGATGAGGGCGCTTCAAAGGTGGAAGAACATCCCTGGAAGTTGAAAAAGTCCGGAAACTGGTTCATGCTGATCGTAGAACAATCAATTCCTGCGTACTTCTTCCTTTCCAGAAGTTAAAGGTCGCCGTTTCCTCACCTTTGACGGTTAATCACAGAAGGTTCTAACTCATTTACAATGTCTTTTAGGCCGCACTGCAAAAGTGGCATAAATGCTAGGACAGATGTATTGCTGCCCATGGAGACTATTTCGAATCAGGTAGTGTTCAAAATTAGGTAAATGAAGTCTTTTCATCGTAACAGAACCCGTTCGGGAACTTTTTGATAGCATCTGGTATTTGACTAGACTAGTTGCAATAATAAAAGTAACTCAAATCAATTATATATTGTAAATAAAAACTGCACATTATGCCATTCTGTTTAAAAATATATAAAAAAATCCAAATACCAATATAAAAATAATTTTAAGTTTACAAATGTATATCGTATGGCTATTAATAAGAATTAGATAAGACTGTAAAATGCTGGAGTTTTTACTTGTGTCACATTTATAACTGAACAAGCATCATATATTTCCAGGAAGCTGTATTCCACCATCTGTAGTGCTTAGGATTGGTACAGCTTACATAAATTTATACAATGTATAGTTTATTTCTTTTTACTTCGCACTAATGCATGACTTTTATTAAATATTTGAAAGCATTCGTACATTGTAAGCTTACAAACTTCAGCATTTATGAGAAACAGGAAATCTTCACTTTTGCCTCCCTTTGGAGCACAGTCTTTTTATTCTGACGGCGTTAGAGTAGATGCTGATGAATACAAATAGCAAAGGAAGTGAACTATTGATCTTTTCTGACCGATTTAACCGAATTCGTTTGGGACTGACTCAAGAAAAAAAAAAGACTATCGTATTCAACTAGCGCTGTTGCAGTGGGACCTGCATTTGAAATTTTCGAGCACAGTTCTTATTGTGAAAAACTTTACACATTTGCTGAAATCACTAGCTGCAGTATTTCCTCCGAAGCTTAAATCGTTCTTTTTACATTTCCTTCTTTTCTCGTATGTTTTGAAAATTAGCCTTCTGTTCCTATACATTCTAATGTATTTATTCCCCATTTTCTAGACTTGATACTCGTATTTATCAGACTCCTGACTTTGCTAGCTATAATGAGAAATATATTAAGCTACTGCATGAAAGGGAAGAGAAAATATAAATTACTTTGATGAGCAAAAGTAAAGGTTGCAAAAGACAGCGAAATCCAAGCTTTAGCAGAAAATTAACTATGTCATCCAAATTAAATTATATTGTCAGCTTAACTCCCACTCAAGCACACGCTTTTAATTTCAGAGGCTCGGGGCAAGAGAGTGCTTTACTTTTGCTAATATTTAAATATATTTGATTCTTGAAATTTTCAGTCATTAAGTTTATAACTGGCGCTGAGTGGCTTAATGCTTTGCAGTAACACTAGGCTTGTGTAACTGTTGTGTATAGTACATCTGTGATTACTAATATACTGAAACTTAATTTTTACTCGCAACATTAGCAAAACACAACAGCACTAAAACATTCAGTATCTAATGGTAGAACACACTATTATAAACTTCGCTATTTAAACTAGCCATTAATTATGCTTTGAATGCACTGCTCTATCTGTGTGTTGCTAATTAGGTAAAAATTATTCATTTTTTCTTTTTTTATTTCTTTCCATTTTATTAATTATATGCGCTTAGTTTAGCAATCATTTTTACTTTTTATCTTATTTGTATTGTGTCTAAATATGTGTTTGTCAGTTCGTGCTATGGGAAAAATTAGGAAAAAATTACAAAAAAAAAATCACCAACTGCATAGCTATGGGAGGCCGAGGTCCCATAAATTTAGGCCTGGAACGCTTCCTTCTTTAAAAATAATCCTTTCCTAATTTATCATTTCATCTCATGCATTATTAGCGCTCATTGCCTGTAATACCTTACTAGATAAAACGGGCGTTAAACACTATTCAAACAAAGAAACAAAAACTACCACTTAGATTAACCAATCCCTGAAGACCTCCCATCAATCTGTTTGGGCTCGCTTGCGGCGGCACAGTGCTGGCGGCAACAGTGTCAGCAATCCACGGAAAGCTAAATGTGCGCACTGTTTGAGCTACAATTCAGACAGCTATCATAAGTGTACCTTGAATGTTGTCATGAAATTACAGAACTTTTTTTTTGGAATATAATTTAATGAATGAGTGTATTTTATTCAAATTAACATCCATACTAATAACTTTGCAACCTTCGCTTGGGTCCACCGGACCTTATGTCTTTCACAATACACAAAAAGTACATTACTTAAATAAATAAGTAAATACGTCATACCTGCATTGCTAACCATAGTTAAAATGATGATAGTAATAACCTGAATAATAATAATAATAATAATAATAATAATAATAATAATAATAATCTCAATAAATCTCATACACACATACCCCTTGTCAGTACAATTTTTTGAATAGTGTTTAACGCCCATTTTTACTACCGAGGCACCACAGACGGTGGACACTGGTGACATATGAGATGAAATGATATACTGGGAAAGTATTCATTTTTAAGGAAGGAAACGTTCCAGGCCTAAGTTAGACTACCTCATAAATGAAGACTGAGGAAAACCTGGAAAAACCCTGTCAGGGAGGGCGGTTATGGCGGGATTGGAACCTCAGATCTCCCGCTCACGACTCCGCGCCTTAATGTGCTCGGCCACCAGTGGCGGTCGGTAGAACAAGTAAACATAATAACATATACATACATTTTTAATTCAGTTTAATTCCCACCGTCCCTTTTCCCGATTTTCAGCCTTTCTGTTGCACCTTTATATGAATTTGCCTACCTGCTCTTCATGCTTGCCTGCCAGCAGAGCCCAGCATGCCCCTTGGCCTCACAGTCAGGAAAAATCTTTTTCTCAGCACCGCAATGCTGCTACAGTTCACTGGGATATACTTTTACAAGGAGCTTTGGAATTATTTTAAAATTAGTGTTAGGAGTACGCAGTAAAGCTATCTGCTAAACGCAGTACCTTTCGGAGAAGCGTTTCGGTTTTCCCAAACTGATTAAGTCAAAGTGACCAACATTGTTGTCAATGCTTCTATTTCCAAAATATACATTACTGGAATATGCGTATACAGATAAAATGCAATCGAATTGGCATCTGTCAAAGTTTCCGCGCTTCTGGTTTACATCTGCCCGCCTGAGTGAAGATGAATATGATAATGACATCATGCTACTCCGGAGATCGCCACAGTCACCGTTATCACACGTGCAGCTTCTTGTAGGACTTCGTGAAACGACCATGTTTACGTTCCACCTCTACCCAGAAATCTCTGACTTGGCAGCCGCATCACTCGAGCTGTGTTGTTAATCACTAGTTTGTGGAATGAATTGGACTATCAGTCAAATGTGTGCATTAAGACCAAAGATGTTTATGTCGAAGAACTTCTTCATATCATCACAAACTTTCACCGTATTTAACACAGAGTTAAACATAATAGGAATAAAGTTAACTTAAAATCAAAAATTGTCTTTTATAATCACGCTGTATATGGTGATGTCGCCAGCCTTGCCTAGTTCATTTTCTAAATTACGGTTAGAATACAGATTGTAAAGTCGATATTCAAGTCATAATGCTAATTTTAAATTAAAATTTATAACAATACACACAGAAGTAGAGCAGTAAAACGTGAGTTCAGTTCCAGAATTTAATGCACGCTACTGGAGAGAAAAAAGTAAAGAATTGCATTTTCCAGAACTTGATGATGGAATACATCAGAAAACTACGTGATGCCCAAGTAAATATTTGTATTTAATAAATAATAACGATTTAAAGAAATCCTAATACATCACCTTTTAATAATTTCAAGAATTCGGCTTTTAATTTTGCATAAAAATTATGAGTAAAAAGTGGGCGACTTGCGTGCGTTTTGTTGTAACTTTACAAAAAAAAAAAAAAAAAAAAAAACCAGTTCGTAAGAGTATATTACAATATAAGTGTTGAAAGGCATGTTTTGCATACCCGAATGTGATTAGTTATATTTCACACCAGGATCACATTCAAGTCCAGCTTATGATTTCTGCCGCTAGATGGCACCACGTAGTTTCTGCTGATTTCTGCCGCTAGATGGCACCACGTAGTTTCTGCTGTGGTTAAAATAAATTTACCACCATTACAATAACTTTTAAACCATAAATGTAGAAAATATTTAAGATAAAATGTTCAATTATGTAAGTGCAGTGAGTTTTTGTCATATAATAATATATCTACTATATCAAAGATAAATATGGAGTGAAAAATATGTTTTAAATCATAGAGGAGCAGATGAGTTTCGCAGGTTGGTGCAATAAGAAAATTGCCAGGACATTTAGAATTTTATGCTTACGTATTTTCTGGAGAAATCGACGATAATGAAATGTTTAAACTTTTTATTTCATGTTAAAGTCTTCGTCATATCTATACATAGTGTTAAGTTTGTCACTTTCATCGCCTTTTGGAAAGAAAATTTGTTATTTGTTGGATATGTAGTAAAAAATATACCTCATGTAGTATAACTATTCATATTAACAAGTAATTTTCATTGCTTGATTAATTTCGTATATTTATCTTATTAAACTGTAAGATATAGCAAGACACTGGACGTTACCCGCAGGGCTAAAAGCATTTAACTGATGCAGCTGCTGTTGCGGGTACTAAAGTGGCTAGCCAGAAGCGAGAGACAGCGGAGTGGAATTTATCCACACACACTTTAATTTGTAAAAATTAATGAATATTAAGGTAAATCACTTAATGAGGGTGAAATAATGTAACGGTGGGAAATGTGCTCTTATCCCAATTCGCAATTAATTTGTATATACACACACACTAACTAAATTCAGCGAGTAAATCATTATAATTGTGAAAATATCCTATAACTCCAGCAGAAAAAAAAAGCATGATATTGTAGTATTCCAACCCAATATTTAATCTTTACAGGTGTAGCATGATGCTCTAACCGCCTGCGATATTGCACCGTTGATCATGAAGCGTTATTATCTAGCTAATAGATGTGCCTCACTACCTTCGGCTCTTCCCGCTATCGCTCACTTCTGGCTAGCCGCTCTTGCATTTGGGCCCTTAGCATCACCAGCAGCAGTCGGGGGTTTTCAGCTCTGCGGGTAAGGTCAAGTTAGCAAGACTACTACCTTCAGTTGTAATTATGAAATGGTGATGCAAAATAGCAGTGAAACGGTACTTTACAGCACTATCTTCAATTGTTTTGTTCCGGTGCCGCTACAATGTTACTTTAACCTTTAAAATTTTGTAGGCATTAGTTACATTACGATACGGTAGTATAAAAAGAAATATCCCAGGACTGTTCTACCTAATATAGCGAGAAAAGTTACATCGTTAACTTGTGAATGTAACGTTGCTGCAGCCCCGCCTACCTTCATGAACAAGCCTGTGGGCAGCGGAGAAAACCGAGCATCATGACTGCATCAGTGCAGTGAAGATGGACTTGTAGTGTGACATCAGGAACGGTGCATCAGTGCAGTGAAGATGGACTTGTAGTGTGGCATCAGGAACGGCAGTGACGGAGCGATTAAGTGCAGCGTGACTTCAACAAATGCAGGCGGAAATAATACTGGTAACGCAGGGAAAGCAATCAATCGTACACAAAAGTAACTTTGTAGAAAGCATAATAATATGCAGCGAATCAAATGAGAAACTGTACTGCAGCGATGTAGCACTTACGGGAAATGATAAATGTACGGGGAAAGGCATGCGCTTTTAACACTAAAAGTTTTGCATGTAACCCGAAGTGTATAAGCGAGGTATTTCCTAATTTGAGGTGGGACTAATGGCTTCTTTTCCAGAAACAGAACTAGAGTCACTAAGTTCTTCCAATTTTACTTTTATTTCATGTACTGATTCTAAATGCCCAAATAAAATGAATTCCGTTGTTGCTTCATGACTATATGAGCTACACGTCATTGCTTACTTTCTAGCTAATCCCCCTCATCATGATAATCTCGATGATGGCGTTTGGAGCTGTATGCAAAATTGAAATTCTTGTTGCACACTTCACAGTGACAGGCGTACGATTGCTCTGTTTTTAGAACAGACGCGATAACATCCAACTTTTCCGGCTGTACTTTAGAAACACGTTGTCTTAGATTTCTATTGTACTCAAATGTCCTGCACATTCCACGCTTAGGCCGCCACGAGTGGCCGAGGTCGTTAAGGCGCGGACTCGTGAGCGGGTGGTCTGGGGTTCGAATCCAGCCAGGACCATCCTCCCTGACTGAGGTTCTTTTCCAGGTTTTCCTCAGTCCTCATAGATGGTAAATGCCGGGGAGGTACCCTAAACTTAGGTCTGGAACGTTTCCTTCCTTACAAAATCCTTTCCCACTATATCATTTCATCTCATGTATCATCAGTGTCCACCATCTATGGTGCCTCAGTAGTAAAAACGGGCGTTAAATACTACGAGTATTTTCATATTAAGAATTCTCTGCATACGAACTGTTTAGATGCACTCATTATAAAGGAATAAAAACATACAGTACACTTTCACTCCAAGCTAAAAGAAATAGTTTTTTTTGTTTGTTTGTTTTTTTAAAGAGGCACTATAACATAGACGCGAATTACAACAGGGATGATACAGGGGCGATAACTTTCACAACTCCAACTAACGCTAAGGAGCCCACCTAAACCAAAGAATGCATTCGGTTTTCCCCGCTGCCCACCGCACTTGTTCGTGAAAGTAGGCGTGACCGCAGCAGCCGTTGCTTTCACAAGATAAAGACAAGTGCAAATTATAAAACAAATCAAAGATATCCGTTTTAACAAAGATAAAGCTTTATATCGACGCTCGACCAGAATAAATGCCGCCAGCCAAACCCACTTTCAAAAGTCAGTCCAACAAACTCCTATGGACCAACAGAATACACTGCAAAATTACTTTAACTTTATCCCCTTACAACAGAGGAGAACAAAAACTACCTTGCACATACATTTGTAATCCGAAGTTTACATAAACGATGATCACAACAATATGTTTCGGTGGTCTAGAGGTAGTTTCTCCCCTACAGTCAAGGTTCGTAGGTTCAATCCGGCTGGGGTCTATAGTTTTTTCAGGATGTAAAATTTCGAACGCAAACTGTGGGTTCCTTGTCATAAATTTATGGCATGTTATAGAAAAAATATCTGAAAAAAATATTCTAAAATTATCGACTGTAAAATCCTAGTTCTTTTTCATTTGGCGTTCGAACGATGAGTTTACCAACTGCCCCTCTGCCCTCTGTCGGAAAACAAGCGATATGATGCTTTTAAAATGAAATGACGATGGAGTTAACTAACGTAATAATGTCACGTACTGTTAGGGGTGACAGGAAGGCATAACTCAGATAACAATTTTAACAATACAGTAACTTAAAGGTGGGAGACCAGGCCAAGAGTGATTTCCATACCTTTGGGAGATGTGCTGGCTGATGTCTCCAGCAGCATCTTCTCACGACGAAATGCCTGACAGTGTTGGGATGACCAGGAGAGCACAACAAGAGTACAAGAGGGCATGTGGCATCCCAACTTTAAATGCATTGTGCCATCACAGCTGAATTGAACAACTACAACTCAACTTTACCACGTGCGGCTGCTACCCAAAAATTTCATATTATTTTATCTAATAAAATTTCAAATATAGGCACGGTAGACCCTTTGATCCCCCCAAAAGAGAACTATATCCATACTGTACGTGTAAAATAGACAGAACACTTGTAGGCAGTATTAAAGGTAAAAGGGGGGAGACACAAAAATTACATTTTTCTTGTACCATTTTAATATTTGGAATTTTATGTTTATTTTGATATGATTTTCATTAAGGTTCCTTGTTTTTAAATCTTTTATTAAATTTTTAATCATGTCACTGCAGAAGTATCTTTTGTGTGTGTGTGTTTTATGAGCCTTATTCAATTCAAATTCTATGTATCAGGAACTATTTGCTCTAGAAGGCTGTGGCTTGTCTTCAGTGATAGAAAAAGTTGTATTTCATAAATTTGCAGCGTTTTTTTTCAAGATTTTCCTTTGTTGTTTTACAATGTTGGAGGATGTTAGCTGGTGCTATCCTTAAAAAGTTAGCTTTTCGTAAAACATTTTTTTGGTAGCAATTATTGAAAAGCTAGATATTTTTGCATAAGTTTCCCATATTTTTAGAATATATATAAGCTATCACTGAAATTTTTACCACTTTATCACGATATTATTATGATGATGTGATTCTGTTATGGTGGAGCTAGGACTAAATGTATCAACGTAAAAAAAAAAAAAAAAGGGGGGGGGGAATTAGAAAAAATGAAAATATTTTTTTTAATTTACTTTAGAGGCATAGTATAGTAGTGAAAATAGATAAAAAAAAAGCAATTATTTTCATCTGTATACTGTAAAAGCTTCATTTCATTAGCTTTAATATTCCTTGAGCAAATGGGAACTGAAGCTCGGTCAAGGACGGGCCTTCCATACTTCCCTTAAATAGTCACACAATTTCGAACAATTCGTGTTCTGCAAAGGCAGAAGACAAGTGAAAGTGGTAAAAATAAATATTGAATCTCGAAGGTAAATTAATGGGTTGAAACAGATTAAACAACCAATAAGATGGAGAGAATGTATTTAATATAAATAAAAAATGAAGTACCGCTGCGAAAAATGTAACTAAAATAACAATAACTAGAAAAGCAGAAAAAGGATAAAACACTTAGCATTCACAGTAAACCGCTAATTAGTATATAGAGTAAACTTGTGTTGTACGCGCTTTATGCAAAAAATACTGCTGTCATTTTTCTATCTCTGAGTAAACTTTCAGAGCTGTGAGTCGGTAACGCATCAATTAGTGTTAACTTGAAAGCGGCATTGAAGTTCTTAACAGTAAGACAGGGCATATTGGCCAACTGGCAAAGGAGACTTGATTTTAACAGAACGTTGATGAGTGCTCATACGGAGCGAAACAGTGGAAGTTAAACTAATATAAACGACTCTGCAGAATAGGTAGAAAATGAAGTAATCTTAAATTATCTGGATAAATTGGGGCTGTGGAACGAATGACATGTCATAATTAGAGTACAGTTTTACATTAAGGCGTTGGTAAGGCAAGGCCTGCGAAGTACACGAATTGTTGAAATATAGCGAAAATTGTTGACTATTTAAGTTATTTATCTATTTCTATTTACCCAGTTCACACATATACTATATATATTATAAAAGCAGAAAAGGAGAAATACTAAGAGAAAGTCACACTTGTAATCGCTATATTTCGAACTACTAGTGTTCTTCTATGGAAAGAAGACAAATTATTATATAATATTGTCAAAGTATGTTAAAAATGAAAACGAATTTCATAATTCACGCATTTTAATTTTATAATTTTCTTAATAAATATGGAAAAAATATATTTTAAAATTGTAGCCATTAAACACAAATGTAAACGTTCGCTTCAATTAAGAAACATTTATATTAAGGAATATTTTCCCACTTTTTTATTTTTCTTCTTTTTATATGAGGGATTCGGGAAATTCGATGAATTCCAGAATATTTTCGGATTCAGATTCTATGAAATTAAGGATTCGTTCCATCTCTAAGCTTAATCATTGCTAGAATAATACACTGTCTCCATTTAAAAATAACGAAGTTCTGAAAAATGCAGTTTTCCAAAATAAGTGAGTTTTTCTTCATTCCAGTCTTACACAAGCAAATGCATTACCTTAAAAGATAATTATATAGGTACATGACAAGGCAATCTGTAAAAGAAAAAGCAGAACAATGGATGAATCCATGACAAGACATTTCAAATATACAGTAACTGACCAGTCTCTCAATGTGCTATAGCTTTACGATTTTTAATTTAAACCAAGAGAAAGGAGCAGGATTTGAGAACATTTTATCAAATTTTGTGACATCCAGGGAAAAAAAAACAATAAAGTATTTTTTGGCCTCACCGATTGCCTTTTATTCAAAGAACTTGGAACGCTTCTATACCCTGTTCATGTTAGTTTTGCAGTCGATTGCCGCGGGCTCATCGATTGGTTGCCCTAATCGATTAGTTCTACACTTGATTTACCATTGAGCGACTCGTGGATGAAGCGTCAGGTCGCGGAGGTGTAATGAAATTTAATATAAAGTGCCACACCCCTAAAGGACGCGATTTGCATGGATATCAACCAGAATTGCAGCCTAACTCGGTCATCCGGATCGTTTGCCACCAGTCGAACGGCCCTTCATTCCGGGAAGCGACGACTCCCACGTGCGGACGCCTACAGCCAGTCTCCTGAGTATGAATTACACTTCTGATACACCCACAACGTTTTTATAATCTGAACAGCACTTGAAACACCGTTTCAGCCACAGTTCTAATGGTGATCATTTTAACGCCTTTTACAAACATTTTGAAATATGTTTCATGTAGCTAAACAATATGCAAAATAGTAACACTAACACCGTTGTTGTAGTGTATTACAAACACTTTTTATTGGATACAGTTAAATTTTCTAGATATTTCACTGGACCTTTGACATAAAACAGAATACAAACGAAATGTTTTTGTGACAGTTTTGAAATAAAGTGGGCAAGTTCAGGCGTTTATACGGTTTCGCTTTTATTGTTCATTTGTTTTATTTACGGACGCTCTTTAACATCTCAGGCTATCAGCGTTCCATTCAATTCAGGACGTGAAACGGCCGACAAATTTTGCTCAGAGGCCTCTTCTTTCACGCTTGAGGTTCTTTTTCGTGCCGTAAATGTACGACACGGGACCCACGGCTTTACTTCCCTTCCGAAGGAAGCCATACTTCGGATTTTTACGCCCGAAAAAATCCATCGATCCTGGCCGGGTTTGAACCCGCGTTCTTGGGTTTAGGAGGCGAGTATGGTTACCTCTACACCACCAGGACCGACGTTTCGCTTTTGATTTCTAGCTTTTGGTAGTCTTGACAGAATGCAGAAATGGCGCACCAAATGGTATAATTTAGTTATGCTACGACAAATCAATCGCACACCTTCAAAACACGTCTTTTTAGTAGAATGTCGATTTTTTAAAAATAAATTAAAGGCATCAAATAAGATAACACTATGTTCTCTATTCCACCATTTGGAATTAGTTGTTTAGTTATCTTTATTTTAAATTACGCAAGATTACTTGACATTCTGGAGTCTATATGTAGTTTATATTAGGGGTTTTGTGCAATTGAACGATTAAATACACTAATTGCTGATGCTTTACGTCAATCAGCAATAAATTAAAATGTCGCCTGGGTTTTAGTAAGTTAAAAATCTGAAAAAATACAAGCATAATCCCTGATGTATTGTCTACAAATTAATATATTTGAAAGTACAGGATCATTGTAAGTACGTTTGTAACATAGATTTTCTGGAAGCATGCACATGCTCGCAATCAGTGACTAAAGAATAATTTGCATACATGGCATATGCACGGAAAGCTAACCACTGAAAGTTTTATCAAATCCCATTGCATATAATACTTGATAACTCCACTACTTAACAAACAAATAGTTAAAGAAATGGTTAATTGTTAAAGAAACAGTAAACAACATCCAAATTTATTTTACTTAGTTGTCTTATCAGCTGAGAGGAGAACCTTACATAATGCACGCTTATCAATCAGATAAAAGATGCCAAGTGAAAACAGTGCAGGCGAAAAAATGACGATTCCACCTATACTTTGACTAGATCTAGTAAAATTGAGAATTTAAAAAAGAATTTAGCGTCAACTGGAGAACTCCATATCAATAAAAGAAACTACAACAAGAACGATACCCCGAGAAAACTTTCAGAAAATGACATGAACCCAGCAAAGACATTTTTTTTTCCATATTGAAGATAATGACTAAGTCATTATCAGCAAATTGATTTATCCTTTCACACAAAAGATGACAGTAAAAATTAAAATTTGACCATTTTGACAGTAAAATTAAACACTGTAAAGCAGTTTACTACATTAAAGCAAACTGGTTAAAGAAAACGCTATTTTATCCTCTTTTTTTAACACGATTTAAAGTTCGTTTTTACTACTGAGGCACCACAGGCGGTGGACACTGATGGTACATGAAATGATAAATTGAGAAAGGATTTTTTTTAAAGAAAGAAAACGTTCCAGGCCTAAGTTTAGAGTACCTCCCTGGCATTTGTCATTTATGAGAATTAGAATTGAGAAAAACCTGAAAAAAAAAAAAAAACGTGTCAGGGAAGACGGTCCTGATGTGATTCGAACCCCAGACATCCCACTCACGAATCGCGCCTTAACGATCTCGGCCATCCGTGGCGGTTTATCCTCTCTTGACCACACCACCAATAACTACTACATTCTTTCATTCCAATGTCAAAAACTGAAGCTTTAGCGAAATAATTTTCTTTTGAGAAAGAAGAGATCATTTAAATATTACATGTATGGAAAAGTAAAAACATTTTGAAGATATTATAAATCGTGAATATAAATGTAAATTAAAATTATTCTCCTTGGTGACCATCAACTGTGTTATTTCATATTGTTGCAACGTCCATGGCATTCTCAAGCCGCAATCGTCGACTATGCGCCCAGAAATCTATCGTTACACCGCTGCTGTACCGTTTCGCTGTATACTGCTTTATGAGTAATTTAATTTTAATTGAACTAATAGAGATTCCATTTTGATTATTTCTGGAATTATTAAGAAAATTTGAGTGCATTTAGCAGGCGTTTTATCAGATGGTAAATTCATCGATTTCATATTGATATCCAAGCTTCAAAAATGAGTAATAAAATATTTTAAATAGCTCTGCTAAACGATTAATAAATATCTATTACTCAAAATTTTAATGCACTTTTCAAAAATATTTTAGCACTGATATACTCAGAAATATGACACTGTATATGTTACGATTTGAGTTATTTTTTACATGCAATAAACTTCTTCTAAACCCAAGATCGCGGGTTCAATCCCGGCAAGGTAGATGGATTTTTTCGGGAGTAAAAATCTTAAGTGTGGCTTTCTTCTGAAGGAAAGTAAAGCTGTGGGTTTCGTGTGGTAGATTTACTTCAAGTCTGAAAGAAGAGGCCTCTGAGCAAAATATGTCGCCCGTTTCACGCCCTGAATTGAATGGGACGCTGATGACCTGAGGTGTTAAAAACGTTCATAAATAGCCCGAATTAAAAAAATAAATATGCAATATGTCTAAAGCTTGCGGGCTTACGTGAAAGAAAAAACAGTACTTTAATTTATTGGAGGCATGGAGTTATAAAAATATAAAGGAACCGCAGATTTAAAGGTAAACTATTATTTTATTTTGTGGGATAGGTATAACTCAATTTCAGGTAAAATTGGTAGAATTAGTATAAAATGGAATTTAATTAAAAAGGCGTTCTCAGATTTTTTGCAAAAGTTCCGGAACTATATGCAGAGTATACCTCGAAGAGGAATCGCCACAGTATTAGGATATATAAATCACCGTGGCTTCTATCTTGCAGTAGTTAATCTTTGCACTCTATTATTCCCACACTTGGAACGATGATGCATGTTGAAGAATTTTTACTCGATACCGATAATCCGCAGGCTAAGCAGTCTTTTATATACACCTACTCCGCTTCTAGTGTGTTACATATTTCCGGTCTCTAGGAAACTCGAGATGGGATCGCCTGATGTATATGCAACAGGCTGAACGCACCGGCACTGTACAGTCTTCCTCTACCAATTGTAGAAGGAAAAGTACGCTTTCATGCTGTATTTTACGGTCGCTTTATAATTCCAGAATATAATGATTTGACTCAGAGTTCCGAAAGGAATTATACATTTTATTGAACGTAAATGGTGACCAGAGTGCTGCTATTCACAATACATGCATGTCTTGCCATGATCAAGAAACCGATGTGCCTTATGTTCATCCCATACGTCACTTCTCTGCACCTAAAGCGAGGTCATAGTAAAATTTCGAACCGAATATTTTTGTCTTGATAATGTTATAACTAGATAGCACACCATATGACATCAGCCTTTAAAATAAAGGCAAATCCTGCTCAAGGGGTAAATAGAGCTATTTTTTCCTTTTCACTTTGCCCAGATTTATAACTTACTAATTTATAAGAAATAATGTGTGATTAGAAATGCTGGAAATGCTTTTCAATAAAAATAAACATTATTGAATATAAACATATATGCGGTTAAATAGGTATTTTAATTTACCAGATGAAATTATGCTCAATCTGATGTAAAACAAGTTACATAAAGTATTATGCAAAGGAACTTTTACTAATTACATTCTGTGAACATCACCCTCCACATGCCATCTTATGGTATTAATGTAACAGCTCACTCTAAAGTTATAATCGGTTCTGGTGGTGTAGTGGTAACCATATTTACCTCCTAAACCCAAGATCGCGGTTCAATTCCGGCCAGGATCGATGGATTTTTTTCAGGCGTAAAAATCCTAAGTATGACTTCCTTCGGAAGGGAAATAAAGCTGTGGGGCCCGTGTCGTAGATTTACGGCAAGTAAAAGAACCTCAAGCCTGAAAGAAGAGGCCTTTGAGCAAAATCGGTCTTTTCACGCCCTGAATTGAATGAAATGCTGATGGCCTGAGATGTTAAAGAGCATTCATTAATAAACAACTCTGTTATACATATTAAAACATCTATTTTTGTTTGTTTGAAGGCTAACTATGGTTTTGGCACTAGATGCGGAACTTACCTGCATCAGAGGAATTTATGGTATCTGGTGCGTAATTTGCCTGTAAAATTAACACATAAAAATTTACCAGTTACATACATGAGAAGAGATAATATTACCAAATCTAAAAACTAATTGCAGATATTACTCGTTATTATTATTCTGCCTTAAGAAATGAGTGAATAAATTAAATGGTATACTTTGCTGTTGTAAAACATATTTGATCTACATTAACCATTAAATATACCCCGTTTGGCTTCTAATTTAAGAATAACTGTGTAAAAATATAAATTGAAACAGCCACCAGAACATATTAAATAAGAGTTAACCGATAAAGACTTCAGTATATCACAACACTAGCTGTTAAATGTAAGCGCGGCTCTGTCGAGCTCATTAATAAACAAAGGCGTTCCCATTGCGTCACTATTTTCAACTGCTACGAACCAAAATGTATGTGTCTGCCTCTGGAGCGACCTTTATACTTTGTCATCCCAGCCTGTGACAGATGTGACCCAAGCGAAATCTATAGTTTCACAAGGATCTGCAACATCTGTAGGTAAATGTTGACATTAAAACGGGTAATCTGAAGGAGACACCAAAATATCAATTACTTTGTTCCATAAATATTACCTTCTTAGCACATTTAAAAACAAGTTATGAAGATATTATAAAGGAAAAAGAACGGTTTGTATTAGCAGGTGCTCATGACAGGCCTGGCTTATGACTCAATGCAAATAACTACACAAAATTTAGTGCAGGAGATTAAGCACGTTCTATCATGACAAACTATAGCGCAAAACAAAAAGTCATAGGTAAAATACATGTACATGCCGTTTGTTTCGAAACTTACAATCGAAATAACTGTTTTAAGGTAAATTTAATTTAACAAAACGGTTGAGTTTAAAACCAATAATCATTACACTTTAAGTTTCACCCCCTCATTAGCAGTCATCCTTATTTTGAAATTTATAATTGCATTTCTACAGTTTGGTGTTTACATTTTAAAGAGAAGGTAATTAGGATACTTTTTATCATTGCTGCCAACCTGAAATGTTGTTATTGTTTGTATTTGGACGAATAATAATATAAAAAATACTAAGCATTTAATGCAGTAATGGTGTTTTGTAATAAATTGTTTCAAAATGGTGTATACCCTACAAAAAGTTGTTAATTTGGTTTATTTAAGAACACTGTTTAACTTCTCAGGTAATCAGCGTTTCATTCAATTCAGGGCGTGAAACGACCGACAAATTTTGCTCAGAGGCCTCTTCTTTCAGGCTTGAGGTTCTTTTACATGCCGTAAATCTACGACTCGGGACCTACAGCTTTACTTGCCTTCCGAAGGAAGCCATACTAAGGATTTTTACCCCCGAAAAAATCCATCGGTCCTGACCGAGATTGAACCCGCGATCTTAGGTTTACCAGGCGAGTGGTTACCAGGACCGACCGCTTCAAAAAGAACAGAGTGTAAGCGGATTAGTTACGAATACAGAAATAGACTGTACTACTGCAATATTAATAAGTGTAATGTATCCAAATTGGTTTTCATCTTACAACAAATTGATTTATTTTTTATTCTGTCCAATAATTAATTTAAATATATATTTGTATAAATTTTAAGTGCAATACTAAAATATTCTGAGTGTCCATAATTTTTATGTTTGCTACTTTAGTAAATTTTCTTTAATAAGTCTAATTTTCATAATTGGAATTAGCGGTAAATTATAATTTAAGTTGATAATTTACAGAGCTTTTATTTCAAACCTTGTCATCCAAATAAATACTTTTTAATTTAAAAAAGCACGACAATTTAGGTATAGAGAAATAAGATAAAACCAATGTTAATCACATTTCAGATTTAATCCATTCAATGCAATCTCTTTCTCTTTGAAGTTTTAAATGACATCCCCACATATTGATAGTTACAGTTGAAGAGGTTTCAGTTGCTATCAAATATTTTTTGTACAACGAAAAGCAATTTATTTTTGCAAAATTTATCTATTAATATTATTAATAATTATTATTATTAATATTATTTCAGAACGGCTCATTAATCTGTTCATACTCTGTTCTTTCTTGTACGATATGTGCTATTTTGAAACAATTGATTACCAAAACACAACTAATACATAATATTGTGATATAGTCTTAAAGTATTATTCTGTCAAGTTCAAACAACTATATCAGAAGAAACTTCCAGACAACAATAATCAATCCAAAAGCTGTATTATTTTTTAAAATTTAAGCATAAAAAGCAGTGAATTCAGTTGGGATTTCAAGGTGGGTAAGTATCTTTTGTTTTAATTACATTTATGTTAAATATAAGTTATTTAAACTAGGAACTATCGAAACAAAACCCCTTATATATAATAGAGTACGAATTAGCGCTTGATCTCAAAATTAAGTATGAATGGAATATTGTTGCTGCAGTGAATAGGGAAAAGGAAAGCGAGAGCCGAGAATCTGGGATAAAGGTGAATAGTAAACGTACATTCCTCTCAGTTGAACAAAATATTCATATTAAATATGTTATGTATTGGAATTTATTCTTTTTAATAACCCAAATTCGGTCCTGGTGGTGTAATGGTAACCATACTTGCCTCATAAACCAAAGATTGCAGGCCATTCCCGGCCAAGGTCCATGAATTATTTTAGAGCGTAAAAATCCTAAGTATGGCTTCCTTCGGAAGGGCGTTGAACCCTTATCATAGATTTACGGCTCATTCAAGAACCTAAAGCCTGAAAGAAAAGGCTTCTAGCAAAATTTATCGGCCGCTTAATTTCCTGAATTGAATGGGGACTGATGTAAAAGTGCCTTCTTAATAAATAAAATAAACCTAACCTAGATTTAAATGAAACGCTATATTAAGCTACTTAAACATTTTACTTAATCTACAAATATTACTGATACCTTTACAGTGAATGATAAAAGCGGTTTTAAGTTGTAGAGACTATGATATGTACTCTTTAGAGGTAAAGAGTTTATAAAACGGCATAATTTTAATTTTTAAATTATAAAATATTAAAAATCATGATTATACTGAAAGGAAATTCACTGCCATAAAAACATACTTTTTAATAACTTTGTGGCCATTGACGTGTTCTTTAGGCGAAAAAAAAAATTATACATCATGTTCTGCAATATATAAATGTATCGGAATGCATATATTCCGATTATAATAATGGATAGATAAATAGAAAGGGAATAAATAATATACTTTGTTATTTTTCATAACTCGAAGCTTTTTAATCTTAAATTCATCTGAAAAGTTTAATGTAAATCATTTAAGCAAAAAAACTTTAAAATAATAAATTAATCATATATAACATTAAAACGTTAGCATATGTTTCGAGATAAAATATTTTATGAAAAAATTTTTAAGAGACAGAGAAAAGGGTATAAAGTCTTTACTTTATTAAGCTCTATTTAGGCTCTGAGTTCCCGTCCATTTTCAAAATCCATGGTGTTATCTAGAAATAAATATTATATATGTATAACAGTTTAAAGCATAAATAAATAAATATTTTTTTTAATTTTGACTTATAATTTACAACATAATTTGTGTCACGGAAGTTGCTTATTGTATTCAAATTAATATACACTCACTTTTGAACTCTCTGTACATGCAACAATAATATTTATGGAGTAAACAATTGTAGTAATATACCACATATTCTTTTAATTACTCAATCAATTTATCGTTAACGAGCAGAATAGAATGTATACTTATCCAATTAAGTACTTTTACACGTCAAGGCTCTTTTATTTATTTTTTTTTTATTAATTCGCTAGGCCTTAGCCATTATTGACAGTAGAGATTTTGCAAAAGTATTGCATTTAGTACTCTGGGAAGAACTATTCTAATGGATGGTTGTCAAATTCGTTGGCACTGTTATGCTAAAGGGTATTAATAAAAAAATATAATTCGTGAAAGAAATGGGTTTCAGAGCCATACATGGGATTCCTTCACTAACTGAGAATTGCATTCTGCGAAATTCTGAACTTCTCTGCAATGAAAAATAAGTTCTACCTCGGTGTCTGGTATGGATGTGGATTTTCCGAGGGGCTCACCAGTTTTAGGGGATTCTATCTGGAAACAAGTTAAGGATCTCACTGTCTGTGAGTTCTGGCCGCCCTGTATCCTCCTTACCTCATTCCTTCCTCACAGAGCGTAAGCACAAACGGCCAGCCATTGAGCAAGGCTAAATAACGAAATATCCTCCTCTTCCCCAACAATCCAGCATATCCCTCTTTAAACTCACAACTTGTTTCCATAACTTTTTCTTATGTTGCAGTAATTACTTGTTTCAAGTTTGAATTAAGTTTATTATTATATTTGTATTGCACATTTAGCTGCTTCTATCTCTTCTTTCATTAGAACTAAAAGTTTACTTGTTCCTATTTATAAAATAGGCATAGTGTTTTCTTTTTAGGAAATTAAACCTTTTTTTACGTGTTGAGACATTATTATAAACAAAAAATTACACACACACACACACACACACACACACACATATATATATAATTTTTCCATCATTTTATGGGAAATTTATCTTGCTGCTCAATTAATATTTTAACTGATTTTTTTCTAACCTATAAATTAATCTTTAGGAAGCGACTGTCGTCATCTCTTTCTAAAGCTATGGTATTGCAGCTGACTTCAGGTTGGCATCTCATTCAGAATGAAGTAGCAAAGTCATTTTGAGCTAAAAGCTGAGCTGTCGGTGCTAAATAACGAGCTAAATGGCTGTGTGTACTCGAGGCAAGAGACATTGCGTTCAACAAACTTCCAAAGTGACGCAATTTTCCTTGTCACTCTTTCAAACACTTCAGTTGTAATAAATGGGTCGCTATGCGCTCCCTTTTTCTGCTAGGATAACTTTGCAGTGAGACAATAAATTAGCAAATGTCCTTTAAATGTTGGTACACCTGCTGGGCGTCCTAGAGTGGCTACCCACAAATAGAGCGGATCGTAGCTTGGAGAGATATTGCTTGTACGTACAGGAGGGATAGATTGTGTTTGCTTGGTTCAGTAAACAACGGTTGTTTGCTGTTAAGCGTTACAGCATGAACTCCATTTTCTCGCTTTCATTAAATAAACACACCATGGACAAAGGAAGCACGATGCTTCAATGTACCGCGAGAAACACTTGGAATCTATTCAACTTTCCTCAGAAAATAATTGATCTACTTATAGTAGTGGTACTATCTGAGTATATCTACTCGGGCCTATAGCTGTGTGGTGTTAATTGTATGTATACAAATTATAACATGTCGTTTCATAAACCATAGAGATATTTTAACAGCTTTTCTTTCCATCAATTCTGGCATATTATTAAATGTTCATTAGCTATGCATATACACGTCTGTTTCGATTAAGTTATTAATGTTTTAATTATGATTATAGTATAATTTACATATACCCCTAATTATAGTATAATTTGCGTTTATTTTTGACCTAATTATTAATTTACAGCGATTTAATTCACTAACAAGGACATTAAAATGGGAGTTTCCTTTTATTTAAAAAAGTACAGAGAAATTCTAAAGAAACTAATTTTACGTATTCTAAGCTCTGAATCTCTGCTTCTAGAATGAGTAAATTGAATGCAAAAAGATTTTAAGAGACATTTAAATTTAGTGTGAGTCAGTTTGAATGAATGACAATTGTTAGTATCCCTTGCTTTGAAGGGTATCCGCTTCGATACTATAATACTATACAACCTATGGAGCGGTTAAAACTAACATGACAAATTTTGTAAACAACTTGACTTATAACTATGATGTAGCAATCGTCTTTCTTTCTCTTTTTTTTTCCGTGGCGCACTCCAGCTCATTCTCAGAACTAGTTCAACTTTTTATATTAATAGAAACTGGCTCTGCAATAGTGAGATCATTAATTTAAAATGGCACGCGGTAAAGTCCGAACATTTTGACCACTTAGTACAGTATTCAGAAAATGTTCGGTACAGTTTTTAGATTTATGCACTCAAATTAATATTTTCTTTGATGCAATATTGACAAATGTGGATTCCACTTTAGTTTAAGATGATTCCAGAATAAAGTTGGCTCACTGGTAGTGAAATAACACACGGTAGTGGAATACTAAGGCATATCCATGGCGAAATGTTGAAGAGCTACGAATGCACCATACCCATCATTACTTATAAGGAGTCTTAAGTTTTCTCAGCTCCCGGGCGCTTCTCAAATTCTTCGAATTTCCCGAATCCTTTGTATTAGAGAGTAATAAGAAGAGGAAAGGGAAAAGAAACCTACTTATTACGAAAAGTTTTAATTGAAGGAATATTTTAAATCTGTTTTTAATGAAAAGCAAATTGACTTCGAATGAATAGTCAATTCTGACAGCCAAAGGGCTTAAGGGTAAAGACATAGTTTGTAATTGGGATTGTAAATTTCTTCCGGTCCTTGAAATTTGGACAAGTGTTATTTTATTTTCAATGTTCCCACACTGCTGAAATAGTGTCTGACCCATTTCTTCTGAATATTTTAGCAGTATATAGACAATTTTCACTGTCATACATTTGGAAATAGTTCCAGATTAGAAGATTCTCGAAATGGTTGATAATGTAGTAGGACACGGGATATGCAATGGTTGTGTGAGAGTACCGGATCACCAACACCACCTTATGATAGCCTTAAGCCATGCCATCTAACGGAGCTTCCAGGACATTTTTACTAATGAGGCTGCCATCCGCTGTGTTCTCTTGTAAATTCTCGAAACTCTTGATAGTTCTGGAGCTCATGCTGCGTCGCTCACAACTCTCAGCTACCGAACTCTCTGTAGCCTGACTTGCACAAGCTGTCAAAGTTTATCTCCTACTTCAAATAACTATGTAGCTTGAAATTATTTTGAGAATGGGAATGAATAATCTCAGACGCTTCAATATGGAACTATAGGCATCGATATGAATCAACATCACAAATACATTACAATGTGACGTGATTTCCTAGCCAGTCAAATGTAAAGGAATGTCGTTGGCGGTCACGCAGTCATAACCCATAAACAGACTGCACCTCAACGCAACCAAAAGTCTCTCACTGTCATTCAGTGTACCGGTCTTTGGCAAGTTGTAACATGTTTTGAGAACTATAGCAGTTTTGTCTGTAGTTGAACTTCAATTAATATTAAAGCATGTAATTAATTGAAGTAACGCTTCTCTATTTTACAGAATAAATTGTTTGTGGTCTTCTCGACCATCTATAAACTCGTAGCTTTGGAGTTAACCCCTACAGCAACACAATTAAAAGTCGAGACATTTTATTCCTATTATTTATATGCCCGTTTTACGATTCACTTTTTGCTGTAAATTTTTCGTACATAGTTTTTCTGCACCTTGAAGAAAAAATTTAGAAGAGAATAAAACATAAGCTGTGCTTACAAACAATTTATGAATATTCTTAGCTGCTCATAATGACGCATATTGATCTCAAATTTTATTAAATGGTGCTCATCACTATAACAGAAAAGGGTAGCGTCTTGTGGAAAACTTAAGATGGAGTATAAAAATTATTCTTTCTAATTTACAATCAGTAATTTAAACAATATCACATGTGGAATATTTTAGACACTCTGCCAATGACAACTGGTTGTGTAACAATATAAACATTTAAAATATAATTTTGGCATCCTGTTTCGTTTTAGTTTTTTCTGCAGTTTAACAAATAATTTAATAAAATACTCATTTTATAAATGTTGCAGCTTTTGAATATCACCATAGCATTGTTCATAATACAAACCATGAAACGCTAAAAGTAAAGTCACATTGCTCTGTTAGAGACAGTTTGTATTGTCTAATTACATATTTATAGGTTATGGCTGGCGCGTTTCTTAACGGACGCCTCGTTTGAAAACAATCTAACATTATTTATTATTTCCCCCTATCAACGAAGCAATAACCTGATCTCTGTTTAATAAATATCGATATTAAACTTCGAGATTATAAAAATAATACAAGATAAATGTTTCGCTTCTTCAAAACGTTATGAACACAAACATTTAACACTTTGAATACAGCATAGATAAAAAAATGGCTTTTGTAAATGGATTAGAAATAAATGTCAGGCTGCAGTGCAAAATTAAAAGTCATCGAAGGCTACATCTAAATGATACATGCTTTAAACTTAGGAAGAAGTCTTTCGAAATAAGTTCAAAAAGCTATGTTAGATATTGTAAGAACATTTCAATACTTTCATCTTATTTTGTGTAATTTATAAAGAAGCTGAGTCAATAGCATGTCGACTTCTGTTGATAATGAAAGGTTAATGAGAACTTTCAAATGAAGGACTTACAATATAAAATAAATTATAAAGTAACTAGAAGTTATTATTAAAAAACTGAAGATTTAAATAACAAACAAAATACAATGATATTTAAGGAAATAAGATAAAATATTGGATATAATATTCTACCTATTATAGCCTAGATCAAGAGCTTCTTTAAAGTTGAGTTACAAGTACTTGTGATTTTTGTATACTTTTTCAAAAAAATATTATTCAGAATTCCTCACACCATAATGAAAACTAAAAATGAAACCATAACACAGTTTTGACGCATTGATTTAAAATCACTATAATAGACATTTTTATTTAAACTCATTAGAGTTGTCGATCTCTCTCTCTCTCTCTCTCTCTGAACTGCGTCTAACAAATAATTCCTGTAAAATGACCCCCTAAGAAATAATACTTCAGTTCAATTGTCAGCAGATAGTCCTCCTCTCTGTAACTGATCAAAATATGTTGGCATCTCCTATAAATGCGCCTTAACAAAACCTACACAAGATTTAGAAAATCGTTTCTGTATACACCATTTATGAGTCAATAATGTCACAGGTCTCTTTACTCCATCTCAGGAGTCTGTAGAAAAATCGAACGAAAACACGTTCACTGTGTAAGTAGTCACTTGCGATGACTCGACTAATGAGCGCGTAGAGACAGAACGCAATCGTGGAAGCCAACTCGACTGCAGAGAGGGGAGTGTTTCTCTTTTAACTAAACTGCCGTTAATACTTCAAGCCGCAAATCTGCATCTATTCTGCGATCAGGAGAACGCCGTATAATATTGAATGTTTATTTGCACCTGGCGGTAAAACAGTAAGAGAAGGTATTGGTGTAACGCTAATGATTTTATTATGAGATAACATTAACGCAAAAACTGTATGCACCCAATCGTTACACCAAAAGCTAGTTGTTTCCTTTAAGGCCACACCTCTGGGTACGTAATAATAATAATAATAATAATAATAATAATAATAATAATAATAATAATAATAATAATAATAATAATAAATATGTAATACTACATCCCGGTACCTTGTTCCCTACACCGGCACGTATATTCCAGAACGTATATTCTTTATTTGAGAATGCACATTATTATTGTTCAGATTTATCTAAATCTAAAGAATAACTAAAAACAAAGCGGTTAAATAATAATAATTATAATAAAATAGATTAAAAATATAAGGAGAACAAAATAAAAAGTACTATAAGAATGTCTACTTCAACATATACAATAAAACATATACATAAACTAAACTAAACTACAAATCTCATACATGCTGGAAGCCAGCACTGACCTACAACTGGTAACCAGCAGTTAAAACAAAAGTACAATTTACAAATCAACATTATTATTTACTTATTACATTAAAACAAAACTGTTCCACCCGTTTCCGGCGAAAATGTATATTGATATAATTATAAATTTCCTTAAATTTCTTGCTTCTGTATCGCAAATAAGTTAGGTAACTTTAATCCAATTCTTGTTAATTATGCATAAAACAATTTAACTATTGCTATACAATTTCTACCCTATCTGTTATCTAGCCTCCCTTACGTTAAAGTATGCATTATTGTTATTGATGATAACCTTTTAATACTAGTTACTTTTTAGTAGGAAATAAACATTTTATAGGTCTTATCAAGTTTAATATTTTTCACCAATTTTTAATTATTATCTTGTGTTATTTTTCTCTCAGCACTTAACTAGAGTACAGCTCTGGGTAATGGCAAGCATTGGAACTTCTTCCAGATAACGGTTCTTAAAGTCTAGATTGAAACAATCAATTGGGTTTATGTCATTTAACAATAACGCCGTTTAGTGACACCGTTTGCGTCTAAAAATCCGCAGATCCTTCGTTCGATTTTCGGTCAGATCAAGCCATCTGGGCGACGTTTTCTTGAGCTTTTCCTTAACCAGTAAAGGTGAATTCCAGCTACCTTTAAGAATACAAACACTCCGAGCTCATTCACATACACAATCTACAGGTATCGATAAGACCAATGCAGCAATAAATAAACAAAGCCACAAAATGACCATCAGAGCGGACTTCCTTCTTTGTTAGTGTTTTTAACTATCGTATTATT
Organism: Metallyticus violacea; assembly: GCA_030762175.1. Lineage (NCBI taxonomy): Eukaryota > Metazoa > Arthropoda > Insecta > Mantodea > Metallyticidae > Metallyticus > Metallyticus violacea. The sequence goes on along the minus strand of CM060841.1, from coordinate 45,998,896 downwards.
TTGCAGCACCGTATACTCCTTGGCTTCTCCCCTCTCTATAGATATGGTAATTATAAATATAAAATTATTATTGACATCAATTTTTTTGTCCAACATGAGGGTGGGGGAGAGTATGTATGTATGTATGTATGTATGTATGTATGTATGTATGTATGTATGTATGTATGTATGTATGTATGTATGTATGTATGTATGTATGTATGTATGTATGTATGTATGTATGTATGTATGTATGTATGTATGTAAGTATGTATGTATGTATGTATGTATGTATGTATGTATGTATGTATGTATGTATGTATGTATGTATGTATGTAATTCTGTGCATTTCTGTCTTTTTTCTGTTTTCTTAGCATTTCATATGTGTAAATAGAAGCACGAACGGTCTGACTAGACCCGTGCGTTGATTAAGTATGTACTTTATGTATTCACAAGCCACCATTGAAATAAATACACTTACTACTATAGATATTCGCAACTGAGACGGGGTATAGGTTATCTGGATTTAATACACCACCTTCCTTTTTAACATTAAAAATACACACTATGGTCTTTGTATCGCTTATTTTTAGAATACATGCTACAATCTAATTATCTTCACAGATTCAAAAATTTGTTTCCATGAAACATAATTGCAACCAGAGAGTATTATTTATATATATATATAATTAACAGTAATTATAATAGTAGAAAAGGATAAAACAGTAAGAAAAAGTGACACTTGAGATCGCTATATTTCGAACTCGTGGAGTCCTTCTATGGCAAGAAGACAAGTGACGGTGATAAAAGTAAATATTGAGTATCGAAGGTAACGTTATGCATGGAAACAGATGCAACTAGAAATGAGAGTGGAGGGGGGAATTAATACGTAAGATTTAAACCAGGTAGTATACGCGCTATATGTAAAAATATAGCTGCCATTTCTCTATCTTTGAGTAAACTTTCAGAGCATTGCGTAGGTAAAGCATCAATAAGTGATATATATATATATATATATATATATATATATATAGTAATAATAATAGTACAAAAGGATAAAACACTAAAAAAAGTCACACTTGAGATCGCTATACTTCGGACTCGTGGATTCCTTCTATGGCAAGAAGACAAGTCACTTATATTATATATATATATATATATATATAATATAAAATACAAATAAAAATAAAGTAACGCTATTAACAATGTAACATATTAACGGTAATTATAATACTGTCTTATAACTTGTCTTCTTGCCATAGAAGTACTCCACGAGTCCGAAATACAGCGATCTCAAGTGTGACTTTTTCTTAGTGTTTTATCCTTTTCTACTATTATAATTACTGTTAATATATAAAGAATTGTGAATTAAAAGAACTGTGGGAAGAGAACTTTGATGCAGTGTTTCATAAGTGTCTCTTGTGAATGCAACATAAAGTAACTGCAGCTAAAACTTCAAATGCAGCCCCTCTAATCAATCTACAAATTTCCTTAAATATTCTACTATTTGGAGGGCGGGTTCTAAAGTCCTTTATAAGAAAGGGAAACTTCCGGGTTAGTATTTATCTGACCTGGCTTCATAATCCATTTCATCATTCATCTGTTATTTTGCAACTTCTGTATTTGTGATATCGAGGTAGCTCTGACATAGGATTGACAAAGACTCACTATATTTACCAGACTCTAATGTAAGTATCAACAATAGACAAAATGGTCGAATATGCGGTCGTATATTAACTATATCACTTTGTTAATTTGCAATTAATTGATTTGTTACCGTCGTTTATTTTTGGGAATTAGTCAACAGCAGTGTTACCTCTTTTATTTGTTATTATGTTAATATTGATTTAGAAAAATGTGTTTAATAGGAAGTGTTAGTACCAGATGGTTTGCTCTTGTATGTCTTTATTATGGCAGTGCACGGCATAATACCATATTTATATATCCTAAGTAGCACTAATTAAAAGATGAATGGATAAGGAGTATGCACCTTGCAGTTTGAAATTACTGATGAAACTGTAATGTGTATTAAGCATTTAAAAATAAAATTTATGGTAGAAGGAACATTTTCTTTGTGCAATTTTCCTCAATCTATTTTATTTTTGTATAGTGTTTAACACCCGTTTTTACTACTTAGGCACCATAGGCGGTGGACACTGATGATACATGAAATTATATATTGGGAAAGGATTTTTTTTAAGGAAGGAAACGTTCCAGGCCTAAATTGAGGGTACCTCCCCGGCATTTGCCAATTAAGGACTGAGGAAAACCTCAGCCACGGAGGACGGTTCTGACGGGATCCGAACCCCAGACCTCCCGCTCACGAGTCCGCGCCTTAACGACCTCGGTCACCCGTGGTGGTAATCTACTATCTTATGTGACAGTGAATGAAAATAAAGATCAGGAAGAATGTATGAAGCATATTTTGGAGCGATTTGTTAATTTGGTTTATTTACGGATGTCCCTTCAATTCAGAGAGTGAAATAACCGTTAAATTTTGCTCCGAGTTCTCTTCTTTCAGGCTTGAGATACCTTTTCGTGCCGTAAAATTACGAAACGGAACCCACGGTTTTACTTCCCTTCCGAAGGAAGCCTATACTTAGGATTTTTACGCCATCGGATTGAACCCGCGATTTTTGGTTTACGAGGCAAGTATGGTTACCCCTAGATCATTAGGACCGACTTTTGGAGCGAGATGAAGAGAGTTTTAATGAATGGTGTGAGCAGGATATTATGTTTCGACTCTGCAAGTAAGTTAAAGCAAGACAGATACACCCGTTTATAACTAATGCTAAGGAAGACACGTCCTTTCACTTAAAATACACAATGCTAAATATGATATTGTACCAACTATGTCGATTAGTTTTAAGGTGTCCAGTTATTTGGAAGTTCGTGTATTTTATAAGGATCTGTGCTTACCTGTGGAGAAGTTTATTATTCATGTTATTTTATTTTTTGTTTACATATGAGAAATGTTGTTTGTAAATAATTTCATATTCTTAAAAATGATCGAAATATTTTCTAAAGATCAATAATGTCATCTTGTAAACACAATACCGCGTAAAAGTTTCATATCATTTCGTTTTTCCGTACTGGGTCCAGTAAATATAGTTGGTCTTCGATTGACCTTCAATTCAGGCAGCCCCTTAGTGTACATGTGTATTCTTAGTGTTCAGAGTAAATAGTTTTCCCCACAGGCGAGTAAATCTACAAGAGGAGGAGGGTAAATACAGTGGAAGGCGATCAAGAAGAAATATCGGCAAATAGCAGAGTATTACTATTGAAAACAATGATAAATTGAAAGCCCCACTTTTTATGGGATACAATGTTAACATACTATTCTCATGCACTTGTGGCAATCTATCCTGGCATGGCGATATTGTAGCGGCCTTCTGAGGCCGGTAAAGCTATATGGCGCCACTGCGTTGTTTCAGTGAAGATGATGGTGAAGGTGATATGGTTCACCAGAGGGGTCATTAAACCTATGGCTACCTATGCATAGTCTATAAGGATGAATGAAATGAAATAATAACAACGCAAATGAGCTCGGAGTCTTTACCACCTTAAAGCTATTTTGGTATTCAGCGTCGGTTCTGGTTGTGTAGTGGTAACCATGCTTGCCTTCTAAACCCAAGATTGCGGGTTCAAAAACGGCCAGGATGGATGGTTTTTTTCGGGCGTAAAAATCATAGGTATGGTTTCTTTTGAAAGGGAAGTAAAGCCGTGGGTCTTGTGTCGTACATTTACGGCACGAAAAAGAACCTCAAGCCTGAAAGAAGAGGCCTCCGAGCAAAATTTGTGGGCCATTTCACGCCCTGAATGGGACGCTGATGACCTGAGATGTTAAAGAGCGTTCGTAAATAAATCAAATCAATCAATTTGTATTCAGCTTCTCAGGGTAAGAAAACATGCATAAAAATTCTTACTAAGACAGCTTGACCTGACAGAGAATTGGACCTAAGGCGTTCGGAATAGGAGTTGAAAACGTTAATACTAGACCTCGGAGGAGGTCATATTAGTTTATTTTATAAACAGGGAAATTGTTAATATATAAATAAATTTTTTTTATTTTTATAAAAAATATTGCAAATAGAAAAATGGTATATTTATGAATTAATTGATTACATGGTTAGATAAACTTTTGAATGTTTTTACATATGTTCTACCCCTAGTGACAAGGGTTTTACTGATTCACTAAGGCGTAGTACAAAACCAGGAAAGATAAACTCTGTGGAGTAACTTTTGTATCTAATGGTATTTCTAATAACTAAGAGTAATTTGTTGGACTGAATGAAAAGAACGCTGAACTAAGTTGTTTGCTCTCGGAATGGGGAGGACTGAGATGCCTTTCTCCCTTTTGTGTCTTGCTGTCAGGGGCATTTAGCTGTCACTAGAACCAATAAGCTAAGTTAGCGCAACAGTGACACAAACGCAATGCAAGGAGCATGTCTTTAAGCATGAGAAAGTAATTAATACCAAAAAAATAAAAACGGGAATAAGGCGTGAAAAGAAAATCTTCTTCCATTTGTATTGATATGAAAGTATATTAAAATACGTAGGTCTAAATTGCATTTTACTGTCATTTGTTTGTATTTTATAAGGGATTTTTATAAAGGCACAAAGCAAACAACATAAACGCGTGAAGGCAAGGGCATTTATAATTAAAATGCGCAGAAAGGAGACAGGCGTATTTTACTGATTAAATAACTAATGAAATGCCTTTCATTTATTCCCTTAAAGGCTATTCTAAGCCAACCGTATTGTGTTCCAGGGTCAAATGAAAAGTTTATGTATTTCTATGAAATGGTACAAAATTCATTAGTTGTACCCAGGGGTGACCCGTCAATAAAGGCCAGATGGCCCCGCCAAGAAAAAAATATCGTAATTTTTACCATTTTCTCTTCTTCTGGACAACTTTTAAACAAAAAATGCACGACAAAAGGAATGTATAACCAATTAGCTCTTAACTATATTTACGCAATAAGCGTTTTACTTTCTACTGTAGTAGTGGTAGCATAAGCAAGGGAAGCTTAATGACCAGCCCGAAACATTTTGTGCTTTAAACTTATACATTAATGGACTCGTAAAGACTTACAAGGACTTATATTTGTCTTCCTCCAAGATGGGTTAGTCTTTCTACTGCTTATTTCTGCAATCTCTTGGGCCAGCAGGAAGACAGTCCATGGCCAAGCTCGGCATTCTCTCTTTTCTTAGAAACCAGCTGTTGAGAAGTTATTGACAGGGAGTATAAATGACTAACGGTTTTTTCTGAACTTTTTTTTAATTGGATAGCTTCCTCATTGTTTGTCAGCAGAAAATTTATTTGACAATGTTAATTGCGTTTTATTCAAGACTCCACTTTCGCGCCTAGGTTTAACCTTTTGAGTTAGAAACGTTAAGTGAAATAATTTGCACCTACAACCAAAAGCTATAGCATGACAGAAAATTAAGAAGTTTTTTTTTATGGCTTGAAAAAAATTGGTTGACAATAAGCGCACTTCTTCTCTATGTAGTATGCGGGTCATCCGTTTACGAGGGAAGCTCAAGGGCCAACCCGGAAAGTTTTACGCTTTAAACTTATACCTTCATTGACCCGCAAAGATTAACAAGGACCTATATTTGTCTTCCTCCGAGAGGAAGTTAGTCTTTCTTCTGCTTATTTCTGCGTTCTCTTGGACCAACAGGAAGACGGCTCATGTCCAGCGCTCGGTATTCTCTCTTTTCTTAGGAACCAGATGTTGAGGGGTTACTGACACCATGCATAACTGATTACAGGAGTTGTTTTCGTACTTTGTTTCAAATTGGATGACTTCCTCACTGTTTGTCAGTTGAAAGTTGACTTTCACAGTGTTAATTGTTCAGTTACCCCCCTCCCAAAAACGTATCTGGTTTGTGGCAATGAATAAATTGGACGTCTTATTGAAGACTTCATTTTCGGGAGAAGTTTAACAAGGAAGCTCTAAAGTGAAACGATTCGGACCTGATTAATATTTTTATGTTTTGAAAAAGCAACTTGGCTGACAGCATGTGAAGTGTGAAACATATCCTGTCTAAAGAAATGAGATTAGAAAAGAAATAGAAAGGTAAAACGATGAAACGACAGATATTACATGCATGTCACAATGTTTTGAAATATTAAGATACATCAGAGGGGGTAAAGCGCTTGACCTCGGCCATCCGTGGCGGTTTAAGGAGCTGTGAATATCGGACTTCGCGGGCAAACAGCGTGCTTCCTAGTGCCAAGCAAATCCCTGTTAAGCCGGCCACTCATCCGAACGAGGGCTTTGTATTTTGTGAGCCATCCCTTCAGAATTGAGAGAAGATTATAAAATTCGAATTACATCCATAACCCTATTTATCTCAGTTTTGTACTGAAGTTTGACTTAAGTAAACGAAAAGTGTTCTAATGCAGGAAAGTTTTATAGAAGCTTGGTATTTTAAGAAGTGGAAGTATGGAGCCCGAAAAAAAGCAACAAAACAATGTGACAGCGGAGGGGAAATTAGATGCACTGAAGCGACCAAATAAAAGGGAGAATATAAAGAAAATTGCGATTGATATAAGTGCCGGACGGATAAATACTGGGAGGCTGCCATGGACATTCTCTTTCTTTCTCCCTCGTTTACTGAACCAACAGGCGAAGAAGGAATGAATGTGAAATCCACCATGACCAGATTTTTCTTCTGTAAAGACGACTCGTTTCATCTACCAGTAAGTTGTTTTATCTTTAATAAAAATGATTTCTTCTTAGATAATACTTTAAAAAATTGAATCTGTTAAAGCTTTAGATGACCTAAAAGAACAATGCAATATATTTACATATTATGAATAATCCATTCCGGAGTACGTAAAAGTTTCGTTTTTGTTAACTCTTCCACCCTCTTTGTCCACGTTAAGTCGAATTTGTGGGACTCACTGTACCATGCAAAATAGAAGCAGTTTAATTATGTCATTTGATTTTCAAAATTCTGTTTTTAATAATTGTACACTGAATTAATGTTGCAGTGTTAGTGCTTCAGTTGACTTCACTTTCTGACCAAAGCGTTTAAATAAAAGCATAAAACAGTACAATTTGTAAATCGTTTTAATTTGACCTTCAGCTGTCCGACTGTAAGGGGAAATTAAAATACCGGATAGGACATTCATAACCGTAAGCGCATTTCATGGATATATTATTTGATTTTTATACTTTTACTCGCTAAAAATAAATATTAATGCAACTCGAGTTTCAGATAAACTTACGGTCCTTGTGTTACTATTGAATTAAATGCGTCAAACATAACTAAATAATCGTATTAACTCTGCCATTCTACTATTTACACTCCAGTAATTTCATTCCACACACAAGCGACGTAAACTATTTCTAGACGAAGATATGTAATGCAATACTTGCCACTAAGTGCGACACAAGCAGAGAATGAAATGGAGCAACTAACCGTATTAGCATTAGCATTCAGCACGAGAGTGCAGCCATTCTACAACTGGACATATTGTCAACCACAGAGTAAAGTGAGGTTTCAGCAGCTACATTTAATATAAGTAACGGTTGTAGTCAGTATGCATATAACAGAATCAACCGCTCACGCTTGGAGAAAATTGACCTGCCCATTGTTTTTGAGAGCGGAAGAGCTGCTTTTGAACCGAAATAGACGTCATTACTTCTTCAAAATAAAATGCAATACTTTATTTCTACGTGTGAGGTATATCAGACAAATTATATATGTCTAGTGCAAAATGTTTTACAAGATATGAACTACAAATGTGATATCCATTTTTTTTTTTTTAATTACACTGCATAGTTCCTGGTAGCTTTTTGCTTATTACTGTGAACATTCACTTCCTTGGCTCAGCACTAGATGCCTATTAACAGGCTGGACTTATTTGCATCATCATTAAGGGAGTAAGCCTACCCTATCTCGATCATGTTTTCCATTTTTCAGGTGCACTGTTCTCAAAACTGGATTGAGATAACAGCTTAAACTTTTTTATATGTGTAATTTGTACCTTCATTTATAATAATAAGAAAGAGTTTTCTGAAACTGTAATTGCTTGCCAAGATATAATTTTATAACAATGTATATTTTAAAAAACTATTTTAATGAAATTAGTATTGTGAAACCTATATGATTTCAAAAAAAATATTTATTTTGTAGTCCTTTATCATGGTAACATGATGTAGAATTTTCATGTGCACCAGAAGTATAAAAATGTTCAGCGAAGAAAAATGGCATTAAAGTTTACAATGGAACTCTTATTAACACATATTTAGAACTGCCTGGTCCATATTCGCCAATCTCCTCATCCTCTCTGATCTTCCTTTTGTTTCTTCTCTTCTTTCTCGCAGATTTTTTCATTTTTTCCACAATTTTCTCTGCTTTCTTGATATGTTTTCCTGTTTTTAAAGTGTGTTGTTACCGAGGTGTAATGACAAACCTAATTATTCCTATATTCCCGGTGCTAAATATTGAAACTGCATCAAATGTACCAAGGTTTAATGTATCGGGACTAACAAACACTGTTTTTGGCACACAAAACATTAATTAATGATTCGTTGAGGCTCTCTGTTGTTTCATGTACACATTTTTTTAGAAGTTCAGGATTAGACAGGTCTCAATATATTGGTTTTATTGCCTTCATCACTGCTAATGGAAGTCCATGATGTTTTTAATTTGGTTCTTATCTGTTTAATTTACACCAAGAGTCGTGACCATTGGGGCATAAACCATATTGTGGGTTGTCTTAAGTTGATAGCTCATGAAAGGATGTAGCCCAGCTACACGTCTCATGCTCTGAAGATCATGCACATAAATCTTATTGCCATCCCACAATAATTTTGCAGTTTGTCAATCATGCTATCAGTTAGCCCACCTCATCCTTTTACACCTGACAGTTTTCTCCCAATCAGTCTCTTTTTACTTTACGCAGACGCGAACGCATATATTTTTAACGTAGTCTATGCATTCTAGTTTTCGATATAGTTTATGGTTTACTTTCTATTACTCTCATAAAAAAATAACTGTCGCTATTCCCTAAATATTTCCAATACTTTACCCTCTTTTCGCTGTAGATCTTTGGAAAACATTTGAGTGCTGTCAGAAAGCTTTTAACTTCACGACAGAGAGTATGAAAGGGGCGTGGCTACAAATGGCACCATCTTAGAAATTATTAAATTTGAAGCATTAAATATTCGAATTTAGATTCAACCTCTTCGTATTTATAAGATATTAGAAATGCAAAAACAATATAAACTCAATTTCCCCTTGCTATTCCCCTTAACTCATTCAATCCATCATTTTTATGCTATAGTAATGCTCACTTAGGCGATTAAAGTATAAAAAATGCATATTTTAAACTTTTTATGCAGAGTTACGTGGACTAAATATTATTTGCCTTTGTTCGGGTATTTATTAGCTTAATGCACAAATTCTTAGCATATTTTTTCATCATCACAACACTGCGTTGCTAGAATATTGATGACCTTTTGCCATTTGTCATTCATTATTTGGAGCACATATTCTTTTTGAGTTTAATAGAGAAGCAAAGGCAGTGGAGGTGGAACATTTGTGCCGTCCATGAAGAGAATGTCATTAGAGAATACACGGCAAGACAATGGTGCTGTTGTTTTAAAGTGGGTGATTTGGTATACTCAAGAAGACCATCCGGCTTTGACGTAAGACCTTCTGAACTCTTTAATCGAATTACTATTCGGCAAGTCAACACGAGAATTATCAGATGTGGTGAAATGTGACCAGTCAACCATCGTGCGACTTTTGCATTCCATGAACAAGTTCAAAAGTTTTGTGTAAGGGTACCAAGCTTTAAGTGAAAGCAACAAAAATCAGCGGGTAGCCATTTGTGCATCGCTGCTTGCTCGGCATCGATTAGTTCGTGAACAACATCGAACATTCCTATCCAAGACTATTACTGGTGACGCAAAATGGGGTTCAATGGGGCAAGGAAAAAATAAAGGGATGACTGAGCCCTGACAAGAAAGCAACTCCCTGTGAAAAAGTTTCTGTACATCGACAGATGATGTTATGCGTCTGATGGGATAAAGAAGGTATCGTATTCTACGAATTGCTTTCCAGGAAGTAACCATAAATGTTGAAATATATTGCCAACCACTCAGAAGCCTTGCGGCCGCAATGGAAGACTGCATCAAGTGCTGCTGCAACACAATAACGCACGTCCATACTCCGCAAACTCAGACTTCCACCTTTTCCGTTCTCTATCCAACAATCATCGAGCAAACTCCTTCTATAACGAAGATGCTGTACAAACTTGACTTGACGACTTCTTCAATTATAAACCAGCAGATTTCTTCAGATGTGGAGGCAAGAAACTATCCTACCGTTGGAAGAGAGTTAAAGATATTGGAGCGGAATATATTACTCATTGATTTCTATATGATATTTATATCAATTTTTTTAATCATAGCCAAAAATGGAAATGGAAGTTTCAATAATTTAATTTGGAGCAGAGTGTCAAAGACAGTGTTCACTGGATCAGTAGTGTTAAATATGATAACGGGTTGCAGTTACTTCATCTATGATGGAGCAATAGGCTCCATAATACGAAAGTTGGTTGTGGTGCTCTCATTAATATCGACAAGTAACGAAACCGAAAGCTGAGATCGCATTTCTTTAGGCAACAAAGGAAGGTAAAACAGCAAATGGAATAGGAAAAGGAAATGCTGTGTGAGAAAGAAGCAGAGACAGAAAAACACTACAATCCTGGACAATTTTGGATAATATAAAACTTTTTAAATTCAATTTTTTCATACTAAACTTTAAATCTTTTTTAAACCTAAATTTTCTCAGAAAGTACTAGGTCAATGTTAATGAAACTTAGTAGAAACATGTATTGACAGTGTCTGCATAGTACAGGAAAAACTCTGCATGTATTAAGTATTATACAAATTAGTGAATACTAGTACTGGAAAAAAAAAGATGCAATTTTTTTCTTCCAGCATAGTTTGTTCTATCAGTTACAATTTTTAATGTAAGCTTTAATTAAGCTGTTACATTCTCTCTTTGTTACATTAAAGAACATGTCTTTAAGAGCCTTTATAATAAATTTTAAATATGTATATATTACAATTTCTGAAGAAAAAAAAAAGGCTCATAAAGTTTTTGTTTTAAGAAAATATAGCATCTGCATAAAAAGGGCTAATCTAGGAAATATACTTGTCAGATACACTCAAGAGATATATGGAGCATGCAGTAGTTAATGATACATATGTGTAGGAATTTTGGTGATGTTATTTGTAATAGTTCAAAGGGATCTATGAATTATTCAACATTCGCGGATACCCAAATTTCACCTACAGATTAGCGCCGATACCACTGCCATATTTCAAACCGGTTGTAACAAATAAATTCAAATAAGAAAAAAATCAAAACATTTATAAACATAGTGAAATGTGTAATTTATTATTCAATGTTTATAAACTTAGTTTTTCAAAATTTAATCAAGAGAGTGTCTCGTTAAAGTCTGTGCATTCTTGAAAAATGTTTTTATTATTATTATTATTATTATTATTATTATTATTATTATTATTATTATTATTGTTATTATTATAAGAGATCTTCACCAATAGCTCCAACTTCGTCATTAATAACGTCAATGAATGTTATAACATGCCTGCGGAAGACACGATCTTCAGCAAGTAATCTGGGATAGTAAGATTGGGTGACCAAACAGACCAAGCGATGTCTCCAAAAGATTAAATATTTCGTGTGGTGTGCACTGTTGCTTCATCCTGCTCGAAATGAACTTTAGGATCAACATAAAGTCATCTTGTATGGTTCAACAGTTTTCCAAGTGGTCACATTACGTTCTGAATTAACAGTTACAGTTTCTTCGTTGTCGTCTTGCAAGAAATATGGAGCTATAATCCAAAAAACATCAACTTCACCCCTAACTGCCCTTTTAGAAGAGTACAAGGCGGGTTCACTGTTGACCATTATTCATATGTTCTGTTGTTGACGTAGCGTGAAAGATGAAAACAGACCTCGTTGATCATTAACAATTATTCAACATATGTGTTGGTCCCCCTCCATTAGTATTAGGCCTAAAATTTTTCTATTCAAGCGATATTACTATCATGCTGAGTGTCACTATCACTTTCTTCATCTACACTTACCTAAGGTAATCAGGTATTCCAGAATGATATTTGGCCATGTAGACTAGCATTGAAATTACTCTAAAGAAACGTGGTCCTTCTGTCACTGACTTCGTTTCCCAGTAACAGAGAACAAGACGTAGCATGTACGATATATTGCCGTCACAAGCTGCAGTGCGACTGAGTCATAATATATCTGCAGCTATTCTATCTTTGCACCTGTTTCATGTATGACATTCTCATTAAAATTACTATTTCCTGCACTGCATTGCTATAACAAGGGGCTATGAGTTTTGAATTACAGTTGCATAACTATGTTGACCACATGTAACGTTCGACAAGAATCATTTATCTGTTACTCCCTCTCCAGCACTTGGCAGCAGCGCAGCCGTACCGAGCGAGGATTCGCTCAACGCGTATGCCTTCTAAAACCGTCCGCTGTAATCTGTAGTCCGTACAAAATGGCGTTCTCTTTTCTATCCTTCCTCTTTCCACCAACAACAATATTTATATGTGCCATATTTGAAGATTGATATGTGTCCGTCGACTCAGCGGCACTCTGTATATAAGACTAACAAAACATTAGAATGGGGGCCATTAATAAGGGCTGGATGATCCCCCCCCCCCGCCCAAAAATGCCTTCATCATTTTCTCTTCTACTGGTCACATTTTAAAACATGAAAACAGGGTGTGTAACCGATTAGTTCTTAATTGTTTCTTATGCAATAAGAACATTTCCTCTCTATTGTAGTAGCAGTTGCATGAGGGCCCTCCGTTACACAGGGAAGTTCATGGGTCAGCCCGGAAAATTTTACGTTTTAAAACTATACCTTCTTGGGCCGGCAAAAATGTACAAGGACTTATATTTGTCCTCCTCCAAGATGGGTTAGACTTTCTCCTGATTATTTCTGCGTTCTCTTGCGCCAGCAGGAAGATGATCAAAGCATAGCTCGGTATTCTCTCTTTTCTTAGTAGCCACATGTTGAGGGATTAATGACAAGACGCACACAACTGACCAGGGATTGTTTTTGCACTTTCTTTGAAAATGGGTGGGTTCCTCACTGTTTGTCATTAAAAGTTGACCTGTAAAAGGCGTATCTAGTTTGTGGCATTGAACATATTGGGCGTTTTATTGAAGCCTCCGTTTTTGCGCCTAAGTTTAACTTTTAGATTGGAAGTGAAATGATTTGGACGTCATCAACCGAAAGCTAAAGGAGTTTACTCACGAAGGCACAAAATTAAGAGTTTTTTTTTTTTTTTTTATGATTTGGAAAACCATATTGGCTGACAGCGTATGGAGTGAGCAACATGTCTTGTTTATATGAATGAGATTACAAAAGAAATAGAAAAGCAAATTTCGTTTCTGTGAAGGCTGACAAACGGTGGATATTACATGCATGTCACAATTTATTATGATATTGCCATACATCAGTGGGGATAAACAAGTTGAAAGATCCATGAAAGGCATTGCTGTTTCTGAATTGACTACGAAAGACTTAAGGCGTACTTTAACGGTTGAAATAGGAGAGTTCTTTATAAACCAGAAGTTTACAACACAAACACACGATGGCGCTGAAGTTATGAGAGAACATCGGAAAGAAGTCTTGATAAAAGAGACCTTTCTCCACGCCATTTGGATATGCCACTGGCCCACCTCGCCGCTGACTTAGACGCATTTTTGTTATATCATTATTTTTATCTAAGTGGACATGGACATTAGGAAGCTGTTCTGCATATATCGAAAGTCATTCGGTTGATGTGATTTGGCAACCAGACATGAGGACTTCACTGTAATCCTTGTGTACGTATGACCGTTGCAAGCATGAAACGCCAGCACTTGGAAATCACATTTCTCAAGTCTATCGGCTTATATATCCCAGATTTACTTCCCTGCAATTTCTGGTTTTTCGTTGTTGAAAGCAAAGATATTTTAGAATAAGAATGAGATTAAGGACAGCGCGAGGAGTCAACTGATACTGAGCCTGAAAAATGACTGTAGAAGAGCTGAAGGGAAATACGTATGTCACCCCAAAGGGGACTAATATGCCATTGTGAAAGTATCTACATTTTCTACATTAAGTCACGATGCTTAATGATCTGTTAGAAAACCACCTTCAGAAGCATTCTAAAAAAAGAAAACATTTCTATATATTTAATATATTTAGTTTTGTGGCGTTTTTAAACTTCAAATTAGATGTCTGTAAAAATAAAAAATTGAACTTTGATTGTTTTTTCCCTGCACCCTTCATATGTACCCCATTATACGTATAAATAATAAAGGCATGCTGATAATAAAGAAATTACAATGATGCTATAAGAAAGATGAATGAGAGGTTATTGGTCTCAAAGAGGTGGTAATGGACTTCATAGAACATTTTTTTATTAGTTGGTTAATAAGACTTAAAACTTAAAAAGACGAAAAACGGCAAATCTTTATGTCACAAGATAAACCTCAGAAATAGTTAAAGCTATAAGGATGCTGTTTAACAAATGTTTAGTAGAATAAGAAAAAGCACCAAGGAATTAAATCCATACACAAAAAGAGATCAAAGAAAGAATGTGAGAACATTTGATCTATTACTCGCACAATTGATTAGTTCAACTGTTCAGACCTGCGATAAGAGGAAGATTAGAAGAAATTATAGAGATAGCGAAGGAAGGGAAAGCATACACTGTAGTCATGTCTTGATAAATATTTAAGAATATTATGGGAAATTAAAAAAAAAAATGGGTGGCTGGGAGGCCCGGGTTCGATTGCGATATAGCTGCTTAAGAATTTTTCTACGTTAGCAAGACCTGGAACAGGTCCTACCCAGCCTCATGAGAGCAATTGGGAAACTGTCTATTGAAGAGAGGTGGCGGGTGATAGGCGGCCAGCGAGTGCGGGCATGCTTTGCAGTACTACCCTTTATCAATGAAGTCGCAAGACGGAGGTAGAGGTAGAGCAGAGGTTGCCGCGGCAGGACAAGGCTTATCGCGAACTGTAGCGGCAAATGAGAAGTAGAAGCAATTAAATACCCAGTTTGGAAAACTTTATTTGTAACTACTAAAACCATATTTTGTAATTTTTTTTCTGAATAAAACGGAAATAGTTCACCATTGTTTATAACGAAAACAACATTCTTGAACACATTCTTTGAATTATATATATTTTAAATGCGCGTAGTTTAAAGGAAATTGTAAAAATGGCAAAAAACGGGGTTTTTTAGAAACAGTCTGCGAGAGTGAATTGGGTTTTTGATCAATAGTTTTATTGTTATATTGATTAGGTGAACCAACCCTTTCAGTAAATCTCCGTATATCACACCAATAGTACAGCTTAATGCGAAAGGCTAAGCAGAGATTTTCATACTCAAAAAAAAAAAAAAAAAATCGCACAACTGTGGCATGCCCTTATGTGATATGTGAAACCATGTTCGTGTTTAACTGTTTACAAAAATCAGGTATATGATACTTTGCAAAAATAAAGATCGCATCATGAATGCCTTGTTGGAGGCAATAGAGGGGACATGAAGAGAAAACGGAAAACAATGAATTATGAAGAAATAAACCTTGATCATGCTATTTCCGGACCTGTTCTCTCTTACTGGCGAAGAAATTAAATAAGTCGAAATTGAAGGCTTGCAATGGATGGCTAGAAAAAAGCACAAAATTTACTGAAATCAGATGTGTGGGAAAGTGGGTGATGTGACAGGTCTCTTGTTTGCAACTGGCAGAGAAAACTGAAAAGATGTTAGAAGGGTTTCAAACAAGCGACGTGTACTTATACAATGCAGCCTTCCACAGCACTTTCTACAAAATCGCTCTATTTGCTGAGAGAGAGAAATATGTAGGTATATAGTGAAAGAACATCCCATTGTTATTTGTTTTTAAAATGATGCAGAGGATGTGATGGTTTATAACTTCATAACGAACACCGGAGGGTGTGTGATATACTTTTACAAGCAAATCATATAGCCAGCGAAAGATTACTGATATTAGAACGATGAAAATTTAATGTACATAAATATGGAAAAGATTACGCAACTAGTATAAATAGAAAATAAAATACTTAGAAATAATGCAAGAAATGAAAGTTTACGATTTATATGTCATAATATAAACAAAAAGGTATATCAAGCATATAAACTATAAATAAATTAACACTAACTGAATACTAGCGCATATGTATTCCCTGTGCTGACCATTTTGTTTTTCATTTTTTCATTTTTATTGTTGATCTCTCTCTACATGCTAAATATTCGACTTCATTGCTATACATATAACTTTTTATGCTTTGTTATTCACTCCCCTATTCATAAATTGGAATTTTGCTTTTGTAATTTCATTATGGCATTTAGATAGGAAGTTAAGTAATAGACATGCACGAATGTCATTAATATTGAAACTGGTTTCTTATCAAAGGTTTGGACTTTCTGTAGATAACAGTGAAACAAAGAAAGGGGTTGGCGGCAAAACGAGATAGACCGGCCAGTTTTTAATTCAACAGTTAAAAGTTAAACTCTCAAGTGACTCCAATGCAGTGAAATTATTTAGAACGCTGTATTCCGTAAGCGAACCGAAAGACACAAATTCAGATTACCCTGGCGTGCAGTGCCCACATCTGAACAAGAGTTTTGGGGCATAGGTTCATAAATATTTTTGCATACGTCAATAAGCACTGAACATAGTCTTGTAACTGAACTCACGGTGTTACCACTGTAAGTCAGCGAAAGTTGAACTTCCAAGGATACGTCCATGTTACTGCATTCCAATTGGCACCAAAATGGCGCAAATTTCGAGTCGAGCTAACGCTATCATAGAAGTGAAAGGATTAAATCCAGTCCTTTTATAGTACAAAAAAAGAGAATATATGAATGAATAGCAGCGGTAGCTCGCGGTAACATAAACCGGGATACCATCACTATTACATTTAGATTGTTGGAATCTAGAATCTTGAAACCTATAATTAACACTTACACGTGCGCGGCTGAACATACAGAACAGAGAGAGACGAAGAGAGAATATAACTAAAAATCATAGTAACGAAACTATTAAATAATTAATGATTCTTGTTTTCATGCAACAAACCACAAGGAAAAACAACCTTGTTAATGACCTTTCTGCTGCTACGTGGCCGCGCCAGCACGCTGTTGCCACATCTTTTGCACTCTCCAGCAGTACGAGACGCTGTAGTGTGTAATTCTTCTTGTACGTTTCATTTTTTCTTTACATATATTTACAATTGTGTTTTATGCAAATTTAAAGCGACTGCGGTTTTCTCTCAATTGCCTTCTGCACTGAAATTGTAGGGCCGCCATTATCCCTATTTTTTCAAAACTATCTCTAAGGGCACACACAAATTCCCGAGCTTGACTTTTAATAGTTGCACCTTCCTTTTCCTAACGATCGCCCTTTGGCTTTCAATGCCTATAAGACATTTTAAAGCCAGCAGTTTCTTAAATCCATGTTGAATAAGAAATGATTGCAAGAAATATGAAAACAAAACAAAGATATATAACATTTTGAATTATAGTTTATCGAAATGCTACATAATCTATTTTGTTTCAAACAAAGCACAACCATTACACTTAATAAAATATTTGCATACGAAATTGCTGCTGTGACTTTCCGTTAACTGTTGCAACGCCGATGATGTCATGTCTCTGACATATGTTTTGTTACCTGATTGGTTAGCGATTAGATGAGGCTCTCGCCACCAGAGACGCTGGCATAAATACCTTCCAAGTAGTGTATCGCATAGTATAAGTAATCAATGACCTTATAATTAAAGTCTGGAATCTGCAAGATGAAGCCTATCTCTACAGAAAGCATTGTATACTTCCTATGCTTTAAATTATTGTTTGACTCAAATTAATACTTGGAGCTAATCTACCCGGAGTTTAATTTAATTTTGTTTCTTCCAATGGTCGTAAAGAAAACGCCTTAGAATGTAAGTTTTGTATAGTGATCATTTTTCTTTACATTCAATAAACATAAAACGAACTTTGCTAGCCTGCCGTTAAACAACAACGAAATGACTGATGATCACTGCTAAAAAGTGTCTATATAATAGCACTGTTACTTCAAATGTAATATTGCTTGATAGTGAAATAATTGCAAATTTTATTATATTAAATAAGTCGTCATTAACATACTGTTTCACTATAAATTATATTGACTTTTAAAATAATTATTCAGCTTTATAACACCACAACAACAATGTCACATAAATCTGGAGGCTTTTCTGGAAATATATGTGACGAGAGGTGACGTTTCTAAAGGTGCATGCACATAATAACTCTTATGAGCGAGAGGTTCTCGAACCGCTTCCTCTCGCTTCCTTTGGTAAAATACTCTTCAAACTTAACGAGACATTGGTTTCCAACCCGTAGAAAGCAAGTCTTTTACACACAATAACAACAATTTCAACAATCAAGAGCAAGATAGAATTCCACTACAGATGTTGCGTTTTTTCTCTCCTTTCTTTTACGCATAAAAACGCATTACGATATAATTAGAATAAATTAAACGTTGAAATGTTTTAGGATAGCGCAGTTAGCAACTTACTAGAGGAAAAGCCCCTGATCAATAGTTCCGAGGAATGACAAAATGAATAATAGAGAAGGTAAAAATTACCTGATTGGAATCTATAGAATTTTAGCTATAAACATTTAAAATGGGCAAATGACACCATAAGATGGAAAATAAACATAATAAGTGAAATTGACGAAGGTTGTAGGATATGATCATGTGCAAATGATGAGAGAGAAATGATGCCGAGAATTTTTTAGAACGTAAACCATATGGTAGGTGAAAAAGAGATTACCTTCCGGGGAAATAGTTTAAATAAGTTATAATGGACATGGAAAAATATTTGGAATTTGTTTATGCGAGGATACAAAAATATAGAAGAGAGGGTAAGAGATATGGCAGTAAAGATTGAAATAGCTAATATAGCCCAGCATATTAAAATTCAAAGTAGATGTCAATAAAATAAAGTCATTATGGTGTACAGTATCTCTTCTTGAACAAAGGGGAAGAGAAATTCTGGCTGTGAATTCAACTTCAGGGCCAAAAGTTGAAGTTGTTTATGGCACCGAAGAAGTTGAGTATATATCTCTCATGAGTAGAAGTATATCCGAAACGTATCAAAAATTACCCCATTTGAAGTCATTTTCTATAGATCTCACATATTCCTCTTATCGTCACATTCACTTTTCAAAAGTTAAAAATATTTCTTTGGGGATTATCATCGGCAGTCTTGGTAATTGTTCTTGAACTGTACAAAGCTTGAATGCTCCCAATTTCAAGGAAAGCTGTTCTTGTGTTCTACGGTGTGCATGATGCGACGTTTCGCAAAACAATTATGAAGAACGGAAAGACGCGGTCATTTAAATCTCTCTTCAAATCATGTAGAGATTCTCCATCCAAAGGTTTATGTGTTAAAAATTCAAACTGATCCTTTTAGAGACATTCATCCACATGTAACACCATTTGTCCCATTGACAATAGCATTGACTGATTTAGTGGGAACTACTTAGAAGTAGACTATTCATCATTCATCCATGTTCTTCATCTCTCAAGAATTTGAAGTATATTTGACGTTGAAACTTTCAAGCGTATGCCCTTTTTGGATATTGCGATATTGCCATATCATACTTCCAAAATACTGCGCTCTGCTCTTCGCGGAATTAATTCTTTCTTATATGAGGTTAGGTCCAGAAGCTTCCGCCCTCGCCGATACAGATTATCGCCTTTACAAAAACATTATTTGGTGTTATACCTTATCTATGAAGTAAATAATTGCAGCTCTAACTTCCGCTTCGCTCAGATTTAGTTGCATAAAGAAAGATATGTGCAGAAGATTGTGACGTATTCAAAATGCAGTATCACCTGTTATTAAGTTCTTCCCAAAAGAAGGACTTACTCCAAATATATTAAACAGCGATTGGACGGTGTATATGGGGAAGCATCCCCCTCATATTCTAACGTAAAAGAATAGGCCAAACTTTTTCGTATGGGTCGAGAAAGCATTGAAGACGAAGAACGTGCAGGTCGGTCCTTGAGGTGCTCAATCCTGAAAACATGGCTCTTGTGGAAGGAGAAACTATGGAAGACTAGCGGCTCAAAGTTACAGAAATAGCAGCAAGGTTGGACCTTTCTAAAAAAACAATCCTTCGAATTATTCATGAACATTTAAACATGAATAAGGTTAGTGCAAGATGGGTGCCTAGATTTCTTTCCTCAGTCCAAAAGCAGCAATGAGTCATCTGTTGTCAGGCATTTTTGGAGCTCTGCCGTGGCAACGAGAGAGAAGTTCTGCAAACCATTGTCACAGGAGATGAAACTATGGTCCTCTAATATGATCCCTTGTTCAAAGGAGAATCAATGGAGTGGAGTAAGCCTGGCAAAACACCGCCACTAAAGGTCAAGGTCACAGTCAACCAAGAAGATTATGACGACAATCTTTTGGGACTGTGAAGGAATACTCTTCATTGACTTCAAGGTGAAGAACACCACAGTAAATGGGGAGTACTTACTGGCCTACTGCACAGACTTCGTGCTTCATCAAAGAGAAAAGGCGAGGAAAGCTGAGTGGTAGTGTGCGGCTTCTTCATGCCAGCTTTTGTTGCAAAGGAAACTGTGAAGAAATGTGGCTTCAAGGAGATTGACCATCCACCCTACATCCCAGATCAAACTCCCAGTGACTATTTCCTCTTCTCAAAACTCAAGAAGGACCTTCGAAGAAGGAAATTTAAGTGTGACGAAGATGTGATGGATGCTGTTTATGCCCATTTTACAGACAAGACTTCCGACTACTTTTGGGGAGTGAAATTAAAATGTTAATTCGGAGAAGTGTATTGCATATAAAGAGTAGCTATATTTAAAAGTGAAATATAGATTGGTCTTTATCATACCTAGATAATGGTTAGCCCGGAAAATTATGGACCTACCCTCATACATTTACACTAGATCCAGATACTGTGGTTTTTGGATTGAAGAAGTAGTCAGGTAGGCGAATAGCGAAATTTTTAGCACGCTCCTCACGTGGGCATATTTTAGCCCAAAATATACCACCAGATTTGGTTTAATTTTAGGATGAGCTGCGGTTTTTTTAATTGACTATGCTTTACTTTCCACCCAAATATTATACTGGTCTACGAATATTTTTTTTTCCGCCTGGATATATGTAACATGAATGCCGTGAATTCAAATGATTTTAGTTTGAATCTATCGCGCTGGGTTTTTAAACAAAATAAAATATAATATAATAATGTACTTACATTTTTTATGAAATATTATTAAGTTTTAAGACATACACCTAAGACAAAACTGTTTTTGTAGGTTTCATTTTAACTTAAACCTTAATGAATACATTGAAAAAGATAGCTATATGCCAATAATTATGAACTTACAAACCGTTTTCACTATTAGGGAGAAGAAAACATAATTTTTCGAAGTTTTGGTATGTCCTTTACTAGTGTCTCTTTTCAAACACCAAGAGTAATCATCTATTATTGGCAAATCCCAATGGCCTTGATAGTGGTTTCACCTATTTCAATATCTTTATGAAAACGCTCACTTTGTTCTTCATTCACACCAAGATTGGCGGGGAACTATTCAGTATGACTGTTCATTTTTTTGGGTTCATTTACGGACGCTTTTAACATCCCAGATCATCAGCGTCCCACTCAATTCAGGGCGTTAAACGGCCGATTAATTCTGCTCAGAGGCCTCTTCTTTCAGGCTTGAAGTTCTTTATCGTGCCGTAAATGTACGAGAC
This sequence comes from Metallyticus violacea, assembly GCA_030762175.1. Lineage (NCBI taxonomy): Eukaryota > Metazoa > Arthropoda > Insecta > Mantodea > Metallyticidae > Metallyticus > Metallyticus violacea. The sequence goes on along the minus strand of CM060841.1, from coordinate 45,977,029 downwards.
GGGATCCACGACTTTACTTCCCTTTCGAAGGAAGCCATACTTAGGATTTATACCACCCGAAAAAATCCATCAATCCTGGCCGGGTTTGAACCCAAAATCTTGGGTTTAGGAGGCAAGTATGGTTACCACTACACCATCAGGACGGACAACATGACCGATGAGAAAATAATTTTAATCCTAAATTTGTAAAAATTGTAAAATTTCCTCCACCTTTCCTTTGTAAATCTCAGATTTCTTGTTGCCAATAAAATTTTCTGTCACCTTCTTTATGCCAACCATGTTGTCTTCTGTAACTCGAACATCAACTGAGGAAAGATCTCATCCTGCACAAGCTCACTCTCGGTCCTGGTGGTGTAGTGGTAACCATACTTGCCTTCTAAATCCAAGATTCTGGGTTCAAACCCGGCCAGGATTGATGGATTTTTTCGGGTCGTAAAAAGCCTAAGTATGGCTTCCTTAGAAAGGGAAGTAAAGCTGTGACCGCATGTCGTACATTTACGGCACGATAAAGAACCTCAAGCCTGAAAGAAGAAGCCTATGAGCAAAATTTGTCGACCGTTTCACGCCCTGAATTGAATGGGACGCTAATGATCCGAGATGTTACAGAGCGTTCGTAAATAAACCAAATAAATAAATAAGCGGACAAATCTGAGTTTCGGAAATACTTGCTATTATCTTAGGTTCAGTTTTCTGTTGGAACTTTGTAACAAGAAAGTTGAAACAATCACTAACCTTATTCAGAGCAGTAACAAATTACGTCGTTAATCCTAACTTTATTTGGAATGGTGGAAAAAGGACATTAGAAGGAGAACATACTTTGCATTTTTTTCTCCAGGAATTAAATTGCTCCTTTGTGGCTAATTTTTTGTGGTCCATGGCTCTGATTTAGCCTTACTGGTCCATTCAACAGTGAACCATTTATTATCTTGTTTAAATCTCTTAGAATATTTATTTCATGTGTTTGCTCAATGAACAAATATTAAAATTGTTATTTTCTATAATGTCGATTTCTGTAGCTCGATGAAACAAAACTACGACTGGTTTGAGAGATTCCAGGTGGTAAGGAATAAAAAAATATAAAGAGTTTTCATTCAGAAGAAATTGTGTAGACCATTCTTATACAACTTTGTGACGAAATACAACCCATAGCTTAGCTGGTGACGTATACAGTGTCTTTAACAAATTCGAAACCATAAACAATTAAGGATGCAGAGCTCAGCTGATCTAATAAGTGAGAAGTTAATAGTTTTGAGCCTTTCTTCGTTACAGAACGGGTGTGTTTTGTATTAAGTATAGCAAAAGCGAGTAGTGAATTTAGTGCAGCAAGTATATATATATATATATATATATATATATATATATATATATATATCTTGAAACATGAATTATTAAATTGTAAAGACGTAGAAAAAGTTATTGACAAGAGATATTGGAAACCTTTAGTGCAACATGTTGAAAAACTACATGACGATGACTTCATGAAGGAAATAAGACACGATTAAATTTTGAAAGCTACAATTTTAAGTTTACAAGATACACATAGCAAACAGAGTGACAAGGACTAACTAGATACCGATGTAAATGAATCTGGTGACGGTCACTAGCAGTACCATAGGAATGTATTATACTTATTAAGTAAAATAATAATTTAATATGTCGTAATTCGTTATTTACTGAATACGCAGCGGGGACTTGTGACTTGGCAACGTTCTTTTAAAAACTCGCTGCTCATTCGCTGTTGTCTAAAACTCTCCTCCCGTACTCTACATTATAGCTAAAGTGGGGCAATGATGGCTTCAAATGTGAGGACCACGGAAACCTCTACATATCGAGTTGTATACCGTAAAATTGTCTAATTACATCAGACACAATACCCTTTATGCTCCAAATGACTAGTTACTATAAATGTGTTAATCGTTTTGAAGATGATTAAGGCAAGGTTAGCACATATAATAATAATAATAATAATAATAATAATAATAATAATAATAATAATAAAAAAAAAATAATAATAACAGTAGTGTATTTACTTATAAAATATATTTCTTACAAATCTAACTTATCCTGGGACCATACGTACTTTCCCAATACACCAGGAAATTCATTGAAAACTCACAAACCAATATTTAACTCATAATACACAATATATAATGAAATGAATAAATAGAAAAACATATAATAGAAAAAACGTTTTAAACACAAATAAAATAAATTCAGAAAACAATTAAAAATAAAAAACATACTCCCCCCCAATATTGCGAATCGTGTTCCCCTCCCCCTTTTCCGGTAGCCTGCCTCTTCCAATCTGAGCTGTCTTTACTTTGTTTAAAGTTTTACCTACTCCTTCCTTCTCCTTTCTCTCTGTCAGCACTGCCACTGCCCTCTCCTTCCGTTAACAAACGGTGCCGGTAGGTGTCTCTTCCTCCATTCTTCCGTACCCTTACAGTACGCCAGAATATGTTCCCAAGATTCTTTCTCCGCAATATATAGGGTAGATTCTCGTACTCTCTCTGTTACTTTAGTCATCCGCCAAGCGTCCAACCTAAACCAAGCGAATCGCTGATAGCAGTTTGGCCCCTGTTTGGATGTAACACTCTATCACCTATCCGATTTTAAGCTGCAATTATATCTCCAGCGAAAGTTTCTCTGCACACTCCTTAAGAGTCATCTGCCTATTATTATCCCTCAGTTAACTCTCCTATACATCCCCCTCATGTTTCACCGCTTTGCAATCCAGATGTTGCCCAATCCTACAGTTTACAGACCCCTTCTTAATTTTGAAACCCAGGTCTTATTTCCTCTCATTTTTAGCTGCACCTATAGTGAACAATTCGTAGACAATACACTAATGCTCGGATCCTGCATTTTATAATCTCGCTATAGGCATCTATTTTTCTAACGATTCCCAATCAAGGGTATGCTGTGAAAAGTTTTGGCTTTGTAAAACAAAGCCACGAAATGATCAAAACAATTCTGTAGCAGACCACAACATTTCAAACCACCTGTCATAGGAACATAAACATTCACTCAACATGTAAGCACTGTGTTGTGGAAAATACTGTGCTATTTGGACTGCCTAAAACAGAAAGGATATGTCTTTCGTAATATCTACCAAAATTAACAACAGTAGAAAAATAGACTGGGTATGCAATTGTGTTGAGGAATCCTTGTAAAGGATGCCTTAGGACAACTATCAAGCTTTGTCCATTGTTTTTAGATTACACCATAGAACAGTAGAGCAAAAGCACGAGAAAATTGGCTAGAGCGTAGGCGGCGGATATACCGAGAACACGCTTCCGTTACACTCTCTTGTGAGATTGCTCTCAAAGATTCTTCCTTCTCGGCGATCGATGTAGCCGACACCCGGCGTAATTGCCATGTTGATGGTGAAAATAAAAACAATAGCCACTCTAACGATGCCGAAAGTATTCTGTTCTTTTCCACTTGAAAGCACGTTCTCCATCAGCAAATAAACTATCTATTACAATGGGGACGAAGGTTTGTGAGTGTTTTGCTAACCTTCTTCATAGGTATCCATCAAAAGATCCATTTTCTTTACAGTAATTCTCGCAAAAATAGGACCCAGCTTATAGTAAGCTTTGTAATATATCCCTCAGTTTCCAGTTACCAAAGTCTTAGATTGAAAACTTACTGAGATTTCAAATTATTGTCTAGAAAAGAAAGCATGTCAAAGCTAGAGGGCTGCAAAATCATGTCAGTTATTTATCATATAAATGTTGAGAATTGAATTACTGTTTTTAAATAATCATTTTTATTTTTATAACATCTTGAACGTTTAGATAAAGTGCAGATATTAAATAATAATAATAATAATAATAATAATAATAATAATAATAATAATAATAAACCTGAATGTTTCCAAGAAGGGCAAAAGCCTTCTACAATGGTTGTGTACAGTGATATTACCCTGTACAGCATGTTGCACTTTTGTGCATGAGATTTCACTTGTTTCGAAGTTGACGTTCCATGGTTTTCCATGTATTCCAGCTTCTGGCAATTCTGTACCATTGTCGTCTTGCCTGAGCCGCATAGGTCTTCCCATCTCTGCCTTGGTCTACCCTGTCCTTTGCCTAAGCAGGTGTCCCACATGGTTGTCTTATACGTCCATCTGTCGTCCTGCATCCTCTCTATGTGGCTTCCTCGTTTCTACTTCCGTCTTGCGGCTCTTTCTGCAATGTCTGTTGTAATGTTATTTGGGGCAACGCTTTGCTGGAGATTTTGTCCCTTATTGTTATTCCTAATATCCTGCATTCCATTTTCCTTCGACGTACTTGCAGTGCATTCATCTGCTTATAGTCGACCACGTATAACATTACAGAGTATATGCAGATTTCTAGTGCTTCAAATTTAAGCTTTTTGCTTATTTTTCTGTCGGAGAGTATAAACTGAAGAGAGTATAAACTTACATGCTAAGGATATTTTTCTGTTTATCTCTTTTTCCGTCTTATCCTTGAAGAAAATTAACTGTTCTAAGTACACAAATTGCTTTACTTATGGTAGAGTTACTTCATCTACTGTGACTAGAGGTTTCATTCTGTTTGTCATTACTGTATTTTTGTCTCTTTCATTGATAGGCCTACTGTTTAGCTTTGTGTTTTGAGTTTTGCCAATATTACTAATTTTTTATTCTGTTGATCGAAAACTCCAAACATTTCAAATGATCTCATATCTAAGACTATGTCTTGTATGTTCCATTTAAAATACAGTTTTTTGGAATTTTACTAGAGTTCATTGTGCATTTTAAAACAGGCTGCAAAGTTTTCTTTCAGGATCTCTATTAGCTGCCTCGTCGCGATCTCTTAATCATACTCCCTTGCAACGGCCAACCGCCAGTGGTCACAAAGACCAAATCTGAATTTTAGGAAGAAATGGGCAGCGCAGAACTATAAATGCATCTGCAGCAAGTTTCTCTAGAGCTGAAAATAGCTGATTAGCTGTCCTGATCAGGGTCGGTTAACCAGAAAGCGTTAACTGGACAGAAATAAGCACTAATCACAAATCAACAATGCAATAAGAAAGCAGACATTCAATTCAGAAGAGCAAGAGGACGTGATGCATAATGTTAACTTTACAGATAGACACGATCAGGTTTAACAGAGTTTAAGATTGAAAGAGAAGTAAGATAAGGGCATTCTGTATCTTAAAAATGAAGTGATATTTTAAAACACGAGAGATGAGAATGGCGTAAATGTAAATGAGGAAAAGATAGCAAACCCTAAGCCAAATGGCCTTAACATCAAAAAAAAAAAGAAGAAGAAGAAGAAGAAGAAGAAGAAAGAAAAGAAAAGAAAAAGAAAAAAAAACAACGAAATACACTCAGGAATATACTTAGCCAAGACAAATTAATTTCTTTAAGCGATATGAAGAGTAAATAAATAAACTGTAATATCAGAACTGAAGAAAAATGAAGTTCTTATGTGCAGAACCCAAAGTATGTCTCTAACTCAGAGAAAAAATAAATACTGGTAATATGCAAAGGAAGATAGAGGGGGAAATACTACAAAGAACTGAGAAGAATACCAATAAAACATGTTGCCATTAAAACCAACTGGCCACAAAACATTAGCAAGATGAGAGGAAGGGTTAAAGATGACTTTTGGTACCCGCTGGTATGCAACGGCAGAAAGTGGAGACGACATACGAAACAAACTACATCATCGCACCTTGCACAGTTTTCTTGCTTCAGCAAAAGATACTTGTCCATATTGCGGTTTCACGATCTAGTTGTAATAGCAAGTTTCTGTACAAGCTTTATTCCGGCAGAATATACCCACTTAAGACATTAATAAAACTTCCAAGCATAATGCCTTCAAAGTTAACTATGATTTGCTCCCTTATTCTTTGTTGAGATTGGCAATCTTTTTAACATTCAGGCAGAAGGGCAAATTTTCATTTCTACCTATCAATAACGTTTATATTCTATGATTATTATCTTTTTATCTGTTTTATTTTATTTGGTTAGCCTATCTACATAATTTCTCTATTTGCTTTACACGTAACGTCTTTTTTTTTTATTCATCCTGCATTTGCAACGGATTTACTATATATATTTATACATTGTGTTTAACAATTTGCAATATAATATTTAACTCTTAACTTTTTATATATATTTTTAACTTGCACAATATCAACAGTTATAACAGTGTGAAAGAGAATTGTACATAATCCGCATCAGAGATTCATTCTATGAATATTAAGCCTATTTTACGTATTTGGAATTCTTTCGCAACTGTTTTAAATCTCCATGGAAGCTTATTTCAGAGGAAACTTAGATCGCTGAAATATTTATTCCTTTTTACGAATTTTTATATTTATTATTTACATAAACACTTTGAGTGGTTCAGTGCTTATATTCTACTCATATTTTCATTTACATCAGATAAAATTTTGTACATTCACTTGCTACTCCTAGTAGCAGATTCCACGGGAAACCCTTGATATCACACGCCCACAACTTTTGTGAAGAAACGTAATAATTTCCCTGGCAATAAAATAGACGATTCATTATCTAAATCGATAGCTGTTTCATATATCAAATTATCAGAAAAGTTGAAAAAAGAGAGCATACAAATAGGAACGATCGACGCATTGATAACTTAAAGATTCAATTCAAAGAATTCCTCCAGTTTATATGTCATGTTCAATAACGAAACACCAGGCTTTGTTCTGAACCAATTCACACTTACGAGGTAGTTTCCGGCCTAACCATTTTCTAGGTATGATAAAGACAAAAACAATATTTCACTTTGAAATATTGCAATACACTTCTCACACCTTTAAATTAACATTTCAATCCTACTCCCAAATAGTCCTGTCTGCAAAATAGGCATGATCCGCATCAAACTTCTTCGTTACACTTAAATTTCCTTCCTCAAAGGTGATTCTTGAGTTTTGAGAAGAGGAAATAAGTCACTGAGAGCTAGATCTTGGATGTAGGGTGGATGGTCGATCTCCTTGAAGTCACATTTCTTCACAGCTTCCTTTGTAACAAGAGCTGTGTGAGCAGGCGTGTTGTCGTGAAGAAGGTGCACACCACCACTCCGCTTTCCTCGCCTTTTCTCTTTGATGGAAGCACGTAGTCTGTGCAATAGGCCTACATAGTACTCCAAATTTACCGTGTGCTCCTCTCCTTGAAGTGAATGAAGAGTATTCCTTCACAGTCCCAAATTATTGTGGCCATGATCTTCTCGGATGACTGACTGACCTTGGCCTTTAGAGGCGGTGCTTGCCAGGTTTACGTCACTCCTTTGATTCTCTTTGGAAAAAGAGATCATAGTAGAGGACAATAGTTTCATCTCCTGTGACAATGGTGTGCAGAACTTCTCTCTCGTCGCCACTACAGAGCTCCAAAAATGCCTGACAACAGATGTCTCGTTGCTGATTTTGGACTGAGGAAAGAAATCTAGGCACCCATCTTGCACTAACCTTATTCATGTTTAAATGTTCACGAATAATTCGAAGGACTGTTGTTTAAGAAATGCCCAAACTTGCTGCTATTTCTGTAACTTTGAGCCGCCGGTCTTCCATAATTTCTCCCCCCACAAGAGCGATGATTTCAGGAGTGAGAACCTCCAAGGATGGACCTGCATACTCTTCGTCTTGAATGCTTTCTCGACCCATTCGAAAAAGTTTTGCCCATTTTATTACGGTAGAATATGAGGGGGATGCTTCCCCATATACACCGCCCAATCGCTGTTTAATTTCATTTCCTTCTTTTGTGAATAGCTTAATAACAGCTCGACACTCCATTTTGAACACGTCACAATCTTCTACACATAGCCCACTTTATGCAACTATATCTGAGCAATTGAACACAGCGGAGCGGAAGTTACAGCTGCAATTATTTACTTAATAGATAAGTTGTGGCGCCAGATAAGGGTTTTGTGAAGGTGATAATCCTTATCGAAATTTTAAGAAGAAATGTTGCTGAAAAATATTCATCAAATTCTTTTGTTCTAATTATAAACTGCAAATACACTTTCGCAACAGTTTATTTTAAACTTAAGCTAACTCTAAGGATAAGTTTAATATTTTTATTTAAATAAAACATAATAATTTAATTTCCGTACCGTATTTTATCATATCATCCAATTATCTGATGATCGATGTGCTACGGAGAACTGAATCGGCCATCGCTCAACGCGAGCTGGATAGGCTTTATTAAACTGCTACGTTGGTATTGATTTTCATGCCACTTACTGTAGTTTTAGTGAAAAAAACAAGTATATAAAATTTCTTAAGATACTAAATGATATAATTATTCATACCTACAACGAGGGTTTATTTATGATTCGTGTGTTCATACCAGTTGACTCGCACAGTAAATAGATAAGAAGAGAAATTTCCAGGTGATAATAGTTCTAACTTATAATGCCATTTATGCATTAGTTAATACATTTCGCAAAGATAAGCGAAAAACACCACACATAATACAGGCATTGAACGCCCCCTGGAAAAGGTCCCCTAAAATCCCCTAGCCGTCTTTCTCAATAAATAAAAATATCTTATATTTCTGTACAAAGGGCTACGAAGTTAATTAACCTAAATCTAAAGCACTATCATTTCTCAAATAGAAAAATGTATAATTTCATAAGCAGATGCCAGAAATGTAAGGAAAATGAAGGCAACCTTTTTCAGCATCTCCTTGCGTGACATGGATGAAATTTATTAGACTGACTTTTGTATTGCCTCGCCCGGCTGACCTTGAGCGATGGCCTGTCGGCCGATAAGTCACCGTTGCCGCATCGGTCATCCGATAACTGCATGATAAAGTTTGTGAATGGGTTAATTAATTAATAAATTTTCTGCGGCAGAGCTAAGGCCATTAGGTTATATCTTCCGCCCTAGCAATCTACGAACAATTACTCTAACTTTCAGTGACAATACCCTAATTACAAAATAAGTAGTGAGGACACACATAAACCTATGTGAAACATGAATGAATGAATAGTGTTAAACGCCTGTTTTTTTCTACAGAGGCACCACAGGCAATGGACACTGATGATACATGAGATGAAATGATATATTCGGAAAGGATTTATTTTTAAGGAAGGAAACGTTCCATGCCTAAGTTTAGGGCACCTCCACGGCATTTACCATCTATGAGGACTGAGGAAAACCTGGAAAAAACCTCAGTCAGGGAAGACGGTCCTGGCGGTATTCGAACCCAGACCTCCCGCTTACGAGTTTGTGCATTAACGACCTCGGCCACCCGTGGCGGTATGTGAAACATAAAAAACAGGAGAAATAAATGTGATAGTAAAAAATATATACAATATAATACACAGGCGTTATTATGTAGGTGTTAGAAAAATTAATGATGATAACAACAATGGGAATAACAATAATAGGATGATAAACTCTTCAGCAAAATTCGGTAAATAAATATATGTATTGTAACATAAGCAATATAAGCCTAAGGTAATATATTATGTACAATATCCTTAAATAATATTTAATGAAATGCACATGTTTTCACAGTATTTGTCCCTTCGTAATGCGTTCCAGAGGCAAGCACTAGTTACAGTGAAAAATGAGTAAAATTACATTCCATGCAATGCGTGCCGGTTTCAGAGCGTGTGTTATTATGAGATAAAGACACATTCTGAAAACAGAAGACAGATAAGATAGAAAAGTAATGTAGCACAACGTATGTTTCTTTGAACTTAAAGGCGCAACCAACATATCGAGAGAGGATGTTATATTTTTGAACAAATGCACATCGCAGATGAAACGTACTCGTATATTATGAGCATGGTGTAGCTTGTGGACAGACTTGTCCGACGTCCCGTATAATACGGGATGTACTGTATAAGAGGGGGAAAATGTATCCCGTTTAAAAGTCATGTGGGACACCAAAAATCCCGTATTTCATTTCTTGGTTGATTTTTCTATTTCAAAATCACGCAGAACTCGTGAAATGTCATTATAAATTCCTCATACTTATGGAATTCTGAATCAAGTGTTAATGCCAGTCGGATCTGGTCAGTCACCGTCTCTTGTTGCGGTGTTATTTGCCTGCTTGATCTGTTTAGGAGGAATTTTATGTATTTCGTGATAGTTTAAGGTAATTAAATAGACAAACTTTTCAATCATATTAGCACAACGTTTTCAGTTTTCATTTCGTTTAGATGATCCCAACAAGAGCATATTAATGACTACTTTTTAAGCATTCCAGATCATAGCTCATTTTTAGATAGAATATTTATAATATTAAATAAAAAGGAGCAATGAACGATGCTTGGTTAGTTTAAATTTAATTAAGAATGAAATTAAATCAATTTAATTTCAATGCTAGTTGTCCAGGTTTTTATAACCTAATTATCAATGATAAAGAGTTGCTAATTAATACCAAGTAGAGTTGCAAGTATCATGGCACACCTTAATTATGTTATTGTATGTAATGAGTATGTTGACAGAAAAAATGTAGTACAAAGCAAATATGTTGTATTGATTTAACTGTTATTTTTTGGTTGGAGAACGACCCACGTTTGACGAAAAAAATATTAAGTGCCCCATATCGAAATTCTGAAAATCTGACAAATCTACTTGTGGGTTAGGTTAGAGTTAAAGACTGGTAGCAGAAAATGAGACATCGCCAAAGATTTAAGGTTCTGGGTAGGGGCATAGTTAATATTTTAAAGGTGAAGGATGGAGAACTTGCATTTTGCAAATTTTAGCAAAATGGCTTTCTCAGAGGCTACTGTTTACCACTACTCCAAGATTTTTCACAGAACCAATGAAGGGAATTAGTTAGATTTTAAGGAAAAGAATATCGCCCATGTCTATGGTAATGTCCCAGTAGCAATGGTAATGTTATTGGGGAAAATTACAAACAACAACAACAATAAGGCTCAAAAAATTCAAAAACTCTAGTTCTTCAGGATGCCACATGCTAGAAATTCTCTCACTTGTTATACGAGGGGTAGTCATAAAGCTTGAATTATCACCTCGAAAAAATTCAAGCTGCGGCCACGAAACTTGGTGATGGTGTTAGTCCTTTACATATTCACACTTCAATGCGACAATTTTTCAAACGCTGGATGACTTGGCGGAGACCTTGGTGTAGAAGTGTGCATTTTGGCTGTTCAGGAAACGTTTCATCTCGAAAATCACCTCGTCGTCATTCTGGAAACGCCTGCCGCGCAATGGTTTCTTCATCGGAGGAAAGATGAAGAAGTCACTGAGTGCCATGTCAGAAGAATGCGGGAGGTGAGGTAAAAATTCATAGCCTAAAAATCAGCATGTGTAACTGCGTTCTGTGTAGAATGAGCTGAGGCATTGTCGCAGAGCAAAAATACTTCCTTTGGACAGCTTCTCAGGACGATTCGTCTTGACAGCCTCCCGTAAACTCGTCAGGAGATTTCGGTGGTATGCTCCTGTGATAATTTGCTTCTTAAGAGCATAATCTGTTAGCACCACATCAGGACATTCCCAAAAAACACTTGACATAAACTTTCCCGATGATGTTTGAGTCTTGACCTTTTTCGGCGGTGGTAGAGACACATATTTCTACTGCTTTCTTTGCTCCTTTGTCTCGGGGTCATAGTGATACACCCAGCACCGATGGTGATTAGGGAGCTAAAGAAGTCATCTGGGTTGGGCTAACACAGTTCGGCGGGCTTTTGGGATGGATGTGAGCAATCGCGGGACCCAGCGAGAGGCGATTTTTGTCATGTTCAAAGTGCATTGCAAGATGTTGAAAGCTGATCCAGGACTGATTTTCACATTTTCCACTATCACCTCGATCGAGCACCAGGGCCTCCACTTCTCTTGTGATTCCTAGTTCTTCACTTTGTTCATCCTTCAGACTTGTTTGACCACACTGAAAGCGTCTGCGCATCTAACCATTGTCACATGATGGTACATTATAGCCATACACTTCCACCAACTTAGCATTGATTGTTGTAGCATTGCTTTCTCTTCAAATGAAGAAAACAAGTTTCCTCACGATACTCCACTTATTTTGGCTCTTGCTATGTGTACCAGAATTTCAGACATATAGATGCAAACAAACCAAAAATTAATTACTTAACTTTATTTTTTCGAGGTGATAATTAAAACTTCATAACTAACCTCTCGTACAAATGTACGTTGTTCAAGCTAAGTGTTTTTGCATTTAGCCTCAGTTCGCTGTTTACTTCAGGTAAACTGTATTGCCTCTCTCCATAGCTATAGAGTTCCGTAATTCGAGGATCAACCATCGGAAGTTAGGAACAGTTACGCAGTTGCCAATAAAAGACTTGCTTCGTAAACTCAAGTCCCTGCGGCCGACTAGTGGTTTAGCGTGAGTTTGCTTAATCGGTTAAGCAAATGAGATTTCCTGTATTCCAAGCTGAAACTCAAGGACTCAGAATGATTACGTCGCACGATGGACTGAAGGTGAAGATATTATGATGCCTTTGCGCGCGCACTGGTCAAGCTAATTAAGTCAACCCCGCTAGTAGGATCCATGGTGCTTGTTGTAATGTAATTTGCTTTGCGCTATGTCCGGTACTTGGTAATAGGGAGTATGAAGGCTCTCCCTTGCTAATCTCGCTATATTACCCCAGAAATTATTCTAGACAATACTCTGGAATTTAAAGTACTGCTCATATTCTGATTTACTGCTATGACTACATCTGAAATCCATTCCACAAACAAGTATGAATATCTGCTCATTCAAGTTCGCTTTTAACTAACACAAATAACCGCACCTTTGTTCCAAAGCAGTTATTTGCACATTTGAACTTTATTATTGCATTCTTAAAAGTTAGAAGTCATATTGTTTTGTAAGGATCCACAAACGTATTGGGGTTATTTACAGTGAGGTTATTTCAGTTATGGGCCGGTAGAGTGTAGTTCCATTCAGGGAGAATCCGTCGTCTAAGATCTATGATGCATGTGCATAGCAGCTTGTATTTGTCAGAGAATGTTGTGCTAATTTACCTTCGTTAGTTGTGCTACTATATGAACAAAATCTTGAAGAACGGTTTTTATGTACTACACATTTGTGACGACTGATTTTTGCAGAGAAGTGGTAAGGCGAATATCAAGAAAATATCCTGGTAATCGTGTTCCAGGTAGAGAAACCGTTCGCCAACTTGTTAAAAATTTGCGAAAGATTGGATCATTCAATGACAAGAACATGTTTCAAACTGCCGTGTTCTTACGGAAGAAACGTTCGATGAAATATATAAATTTCCTATACAGATGACAATGTATTGCCACTGAGGGTCATCATTTTCAGCCTCTCTAATAACACAGGTTAGTGTTATAACATTAATTTTTTTACACAGTATCATTTTATGCTTTCAGTGAAAATATAAGCACTAAAATTAAAACGCTAACACTACTTCCGGCAACTCTTATCTTCCCTTCTCTGGTTACGACAGCCCATAATTCAAATAACCTCATTGTGATTCTTTAGTTTAACTTTACTCATTTCTCGTAAATGTTTCTCGTACTTGCGTGAATTTCTCGTACTTGCGTGAATTTCCTAGACAACGACTTCAGAGCTCCAAACAGCAGAAGGTCGCGCGTTCATGGAATCAAATGGTGAATGCTGTTTATGACAACGTATAGAGTACACATGTGAAGATAGTTGGAAAGCTATGACAAGCCTGCAGTGGTCGACATAGGTGCAGAACATCAAGCCCGCTTGTCAAACCGAAAGACATCGTCAGAGCTTTCACTCCAGTGGCTTGTGTTTTGCTCAGCTAAATAAAACCTCTTCGAGATGGATGCTGCACTTTTGAAATGAAACAGAACCGAAAAAAGGTTTGACAGAAATTTCTGATTCGATTACTTTCTGGACTGGATTGACACTGAGCCGAAAAGTGTTGAATATCTTCTGGGATCGGGTCAGACTTTTTGGAATGAGACAACATTCCTGGAAGATGTATGTAGAATGTGCAAACCATTCTTGTAGTTAAGGTTTCAATTTCTATGTAAAATTTTGTTGTATTCTTAAATAAAGTTAACACTGGCCGATAGGCAAAAACTCCACCCGCGATGACTGGGGGTTCATCCTGACAATGATTCAATTCTTCCTCACGACAAGGCTCGTTCACTCGAGTCAACAAATGCAGGATGCATTGCGTTGTATTAAGTATCATGGACTTTACTGAACCCGCCGTTATCGTGCCTTCAACTTCTTTCTTTTTCCGAAGCTGAAATATCAGAAACGATAAATAGGTGCAATGGGCATTAATTTCTTCCCCGACGGGATGCTACAACTTGGTGTGTGGACAAGAAAGGTGACTATGAAAAAGCAATTACATACTCAGGTGGAGGGCATTTCAAACTTTTAGCAGACATATATCTCACATCATTTCCAGGAAGAAGACAAATCTCCAAAATACACTCATTATAAAATAGCTGTATCTTCTGTACACATTCAGTTTGGTTCTGTACAGATACCATTATGCTGAGAGAAATTGGATTCTTTTTCTTTTTATATGCATTTATTTAACTTTTGTTATGATAGCTGCATCATAAAGTTAACAGATATGAAGAAACTCGTACAGTTACCGATAAAAAGTGATTGAGTAGACCGAAATCAGTAGAAAAAGAAGTGAATGCAGTTCTAGTTTTACAAGAAGTTCAGGAAGTTCGAGAAAATCTGCATTTAATGTTTGTAGTGCTAATAAGGTTCAAAGTGTTTGGAGGGAGTTTATCAACAATGTGGCGAAACCTGAAAAGACAACTTCAATTATTTCCCTTTAAAATGAAAATGTGTTTTGAGCTCAAAGAACAAGATAAGCGGATTCGTGTCATTTTTGTTTTGCAAGTGTTGCCAAATATTGAGAATAACGTTTGAATGGCTAGATAACATCTTGTGGACAAATGAAGTGCATATATATATATAACCTAATATCTCAGCAGGTCGTTTAATAGAGTCTGTAAAGTTCCTGCAATTTCGAGATGGACACAACTGCAATTGTTAACATTCTGTTCAGCTAGCTAGTTTCCTTCCATAATACCTCATTAATGCATCCTGTATACACTAGAAATAACTTACAGATCGTTATGGAAGGCTTTCTATGACGCCATGTTGCTAAGGAACAAATTGACCAATATTTTAAATCTATCAGTGCAACCTGTTGACTAAAACTGGAATTGATTATGAACAAACCTGCTAGGTCTTAAATGCTGTTAGCATAAGTAATAAAGTACCATGATAAAGCGTGATCCACATAACAAATGCAGTCGGGAAGTGCCAAATTCGATTGCCAATCAGGTCATGCTGTTTGGGTAAGTTTTTTTTCTTAATTTTTCTTTAACCTGAGAAGGTGAATGCCAGACGCTAAGAACTCAGGGCTCATATGCGTCATCATATTCATTTTCCATCCCTACAGACTACACTCAAGTTTACAATCTACACATGTGCGAGAAGACCAATGCAGCCAAAGCGACATTAAATAAACAGTTAAAAATATGAAAACCTAACCTAAATCAAGAAACCAGTGGAATAAACAGTTATTTCTAAGTCGATATCAATTGTACTTAATAACCAGTAAAATGGAGATAAATATGAGGGGCTTAATAAATTAAAATACTAATAATGAGACCCTCATTATTGTAATAGTAAAGTATTCTTGAAGTCAACAATCGCAAGCTAATTGCACGCTGGTCTGATGTATGTGAAACATACGAAAAGCCAAGCTCCGCGCATGCGTAATAGCTGCAATGTTGTGAGGTTCTGGTAAGGAAAAAGAGTCATTCTATCGAGAGAATGAAGCGGGTTCAGATGCACAACACACTTCCGTGGCCATCGTAACAGTATCTTACAAGTAATATATTTATAATATTATGAGATAATATCAATACAAAGCTGCTGTAGCATCAGCTCAACTATTTGTTCATTGTATTATTTTCCCGGCCAGGACCGATGGATTTTTTCGGGCGTAAAAATCCTAAGTATGGCTTCCTTCGGAAGGGAAGTAAAGCCGTGGGTCCCGTGTCGTACATTTACGGCACGAAAAAGAACCTCAAGCCTGAAAGAGAGGCCTCTGAGCAAAATTTGTCGGCCGTTTCACGCTCTGAGTTGAATGGGACGCTGATGACCTGCGATGTTAAAGAGCGTCCATAAATAAATCAATCAAAAAAAAATTGTATTATTTGTGTTCCTCGTTCCTCGTTCCTTATATACATTTTAACTTGGAAATATTTAAGTATAACCTGGTGCCACGTTAACTGAAAAGTATAAAATAAGGGTTCTACACCTGGGTTGCGACGATATACAGGCATTCCTAGTAGAAGGTCTAAAATCTCGCCAAAAAACCAACAAATACTTGTTAACTCTAATTTAAGCTCTAAAACTTAAATTTTTTTTAGTAAACCAAGTGATTCTGTGTTTTTATGTCTCAATTTTTAATGCAAAAATAATTAAAAATGTTTTATACAGGAAAAGCAGTTTTGCATAAACATCTCCTATTTTATGATAAATATATAAATGCACGAACATTCACTTGGTGTGGTATTACTGCGTGGAATACTGTAGACTGTTAAATCCAGACGTACAATTGATTTGATACTGCTGTTACCAATCAAAATGACCTGCTTTAGGGCTACAGTTTGCTTTCAGATACATTTTATATTGCATTATCTATTTGCTCCCCGAATTACAGGTAAAGCCATTTGGTTCATTTACTGTGGAGCTTTTAAACTGTTCAAACGTACCCCAGTTATTTGCTCAGTTTCCAGCAGTAGTAGTAACGGTACATTATTTGCGAAACAGAAATGACGCCGTTGGGAACAGCTCTCAGGTAATGGAAAGGCTCCACGTTGGGGAAACTAATCAAACAAGGAAATGATAGGACTTCTGTAGGAAAACTTCTGTAGGAAACAACGTCATATTGTAGTGCAGTATATTGAATAAGCTACAGTATCTAAAAATAGGAGCAGCAAGTATACTATAAGTGGCAAAATAATGCTGCACACTTTGGACCCTTATAAAACGCCTCCCTTCAACTATGCGACAAAACGATTCTTAGTGGGAAGATCATTATGCTTATAAAGCAACATTCTATCCTGTCAATAAACTTGTAGCACTCTGGGGATACATTATCGTAGGACTATCAAGTGCGCTTCTGCCGTCAGAGGCTTTCAGAAACTAATTCAGTAGCAACAGCTATAAACTTTAGAAATGTCACAGTAAAATTAGGAAAACTATTCACGAGGTACAACCTGTTTAATATTAACCTTCTAGAATAATCTGTCCCAAAGAACATGGCACTATTTACCATTTTCTCTTCTTCTGGTAAACTTTAAAAAAAAAAAAAAAAAAAAAAAAAAAAGATGCTTGTATCTTACGCACGAACATTTCCTCCCTACTGTGGTAGCGGTAACATGCGCGTCCTAAGGGGCAGTCCGGAAAATGTTACGCTTTAAACTTGGGCCAGCAAAGATTTGCAAGGACTTATATTTGTCTTCCTATAAGGTGGGTCAGCCTTTCTCCTGCTTATTTCTGCATTCCCTTAGGTCAGCAGGAAGACGGCCCATGGCCAGCGCTCGGGATTCTCTCTTTTCTTAGGAACCAAATGCTGAGAGGAATTACTAACCCCACGCATAACTGACTAGGGTTTGTTTTCGCACTTTGTTTGAAATTGAATGGCTTCCTCACTGTTTGTCAGTGGAGAATTGACTTTACCGTGTTAGCGTAAAAAGTGTAACTTTTGTGCCAATGAATAAAGTGGACATTTTATTGAAGACTTCTTTTTCGCGTCTAAATCTAATATTAAACTGGAAGTAAGGGTTTCAGTCTCATCAACTGAAAGGTCTACGGAGCTTATTCAGCAGGACAGCATAAAATTAAGAAGATTTTTATGGTGCATATGAAGTGAGAAACATATCTTGTCTACAGGAATGAGTTGAGGAAAGAAACAGAAAGGGAAATTTTCGTTTCTGTGCAGAGGCAGAGATATTACGTGAAGTACACAATTTGTTATGAAATTACGATACATCAGTGGTGACAAATTGGTTGAAATGTTCATAAAATTCGTTTCCGTTTCTGAATTGTCTGCAGAAGGCTTAAGGCATACATTAGTTGAATTACAAGAGTTCTATATAAATCGTAATTTTATAGCACAAACTGACGATGACCTTGCAGTTATGAGTGAATATCGGGTGTCACGTATTATGTCTTTGGTCACCCTTCTACAGGTCCTACGAACAGACACTGCTTTCTGTATAAAATAGAGAAAACCAAATTAAAAGTTTATGAAAAATAATATAAAAACGTTACTCTAAATACGGCCCAATAACTTTTAACGTTGCTGCTGTGCAGTTTGCAGTTATATAATTTCATAACTGTCTAGAAGTACAATAATGCATAGTCTGTCACTATCAAAATTCTTTATGGGTTTATTTGGTCATAGGTGATAGTGATTTTTGATAACTCTGAGCCAAGGCTTGCCACTTATCTCGAGAAAAGTGTTTTATTTAAATTATTTTTAAAACGTTTTCCACATTTATTCTAAATAGCAAAGAGTTGTAGCTGATGCTACACATTGGTATTTTGTTCTGATGTGTTGGGCGTTAATAAATTAGAAGTTGACAACCCTGAACCACACCCTAGTACTTTTATTACCAGGTAAAATCAAATATAAACCGGAATTTTGATTTTACCGCTTGTGAGTGAAACAAAGCAAGACATACCTTTTAAACGTAATGCGTGGGAGTTTCAGAATTAGGGGTAAATTGAAACAACTCGTTTCGCTTGTCAGCAGCATCATGTACAAACAAAAGATACACACGTCGATTGCACAATGCAGTAGGTTTTTAACGTAGAAGGGGATAAATACGCCGAAATATTGCAAAGACTAAGCGCCTTGTTTGGGGATAAGACGCTAAGACATAGCTGTAAAGTTTCACAAAAGAAGAGAAACTACGGAAAATTAAAATTAGCAACGTTGGGCTCGGAAAACTAACACGTTTGACGGTTTCTAAAATTGCTTCTGAGGCTGGTATATGTTATGGAAGTGTTCAATCTAGCACGTCACATAGCTTGGATTGCCAAAAAGTCGCAGCAAGTTGGGTACCTCGAATTCTCACTGAGAAATAAAAGGTTGTTAGTGAGGGAATGTATCAGAAGCTTTTAATTCAATACCGGATCAAGAAGACCTGTTTCTGCATCTATATGTAACTTGAAACGTGCATATACCACTGTATAAGAGAGCAGGTTCATAAGCTTCCGGCATCGCCGATAAGGATTATCGCCTTCATAAAACCCTTATCTGGTGTCATACCTTAACTATTAAGAAAATAGTTGCAGCTGTAACTTCCGCTCCGCTCTGTTCAGTTGTTCAGATATAGTTGCATAAAAAAGGCTATGAGTAGAAGATTATGACATGTTCAAAATAGACTATCGACCTGTTATTAAGTTACTCACAAAAGAAGGACTTACTTCAAATGAAATTAAACAGCGATTGACCGATTTATATGGGAAAGCACCCCCCTCATATTCGACAGTAAAAGAATGGTCCAAAATTTTTCGAATGTGATGAGTCGAGGAAACATTGAAGACGAAGAGCGTGCAGTTCAGCCCATGCAGGTACTCACTTCTGAAAACATCGCTCTTGTGGAAGGAGAAATTGTGGAAGACCGGCGGCTCAAAGTTACAAAAATAGCACCAAGGTTGGGCCTTTCCAAAACAACAGTTCTTTGAATTATTCATAAACATTTAAACAAGAATAAGGTTAGTGCAAGATGGGTGCCTAGACTTCTTTACTCAGTCCAAAATCAACAATGAGTCATTAGTTGTCAGGCATTTTGGAGCTCTGTCGTGGCAATGAGAGAGAAATTATGCAAACCATTGTTACAGGAGATGAAACTATGGTCCTCTACTATGATATCTCCAAAGGAGAATCAATGGAGTGGCGTATGCCTAGTGAAGCATCGCCTCCAAAGGCCAAGGTCATTCAGTCAACCAAGAAGATCATGGCCACAATCTTTTGGGACTGTGAAGGAATACTCTTCATTGACTTCAAGGAGAGAAACACCACAGTGCTATACTGGCCTACTCCACAGATTACGTGCTTCAAAGACAGGAAAGCTGAGTAGTGGTGTGCGCCTTCATCACAACATGCCTGTGCACACAGCTCTTGTTGCAAACAAAGCTGTGAAGAAATGTGGCTTCAAAGAGATCGACCATCCATCCTACAGCCCATATCTAGCTCCCAGTAACTATTTGCTCTTCTCAAAATTCAAGAAGGACTTTTGAGGAAGAAAATTTAAGTGTGATGAAGAAGTGATGGATGCAGTTTATGCCCATTTTGCAGAAAAGACTTTTGACTATTTTGGGGGCGAGGTTGAAATGCTAATTCAAAGATGTGAGAACTATATTGCAATAAAGAATAACACTATTGAAAAGTAAAATATAGTTTTTATCTTTATCATACCTAGAAAATGGTTAGGCCGGAAACTTATAGACCTATCCTCTTTTGTACCTGAGTCAAAGCAAGAGAACATAAGAGTGGATGAAAAGGATGGAATCTGTTCCAGTGAAAGCAAAAACTGTCTATCAGCTTGGAAGGTTCTCGTGGAGTTTTCTGGGTCTCCCAAGGCATTGTTGATCAATTTTCATCATGAACGTCAAACCATCAACGCAGCTTATTACAGTCAGCTTCTGGTTGAGACAAATAACTTATCGGCAAAAAATACGTCAACAATCGATTAGAGAACTTCTTCCTCCAAGTCAACACGGATCCACAGCTGCTGCTTTGATCGCGGAAATCCCTATAGACCTGACTTATTGCCTTGCAATTACCATATGTTTACACTGTTTAAAACAGTATTGGGAGATCGGCAGTTCGACAACAATAAAGACGTAGAAGCATTTGTGTACCATTGGCTGGAAATCCAACCCCATTCTTTCTTCGACAACGTGTTCATGAAGCTTCCTACCCGCTGGGAAAATGTGTTGTAAAAAATCGATAAATTTTGCAGAAAAATACTTGTACCCACATTTTATTTAATTTAGCTTCAATAAATCACAAAAAGCCGATTTATATTTCTTTACCTTCGTACTAGCATCCTTAATGTTACTAGCCACATTACTCTCACATTATCACCACGACCTCACTTATCTACTGCTCAGTACGATGATTATAACTATTATTTTAACCCACAACTTTCATTCGCTTTCGGCCCCTTGTAACTTCCAAATTAATTCAGCGACATTTGAAACGTACACGAGAGATATGATAACTTTATATGAACATGACAAGCCTGCACATAAAGAGTCAGATTTTCAGTTTTTGCCTGAATGCTTTCTTGCAGTTCCACGAGAGTTCTATGTACACCTCAGTTTAAAATACCCCATAGGACGAAACCTGGTGGATGAAGTTCCGGTGGCCTCGGAGGCCAAGTTCTTTAGAAACGGCACTATTTTGAAAGAAGCAAACACTTTCTATTACTCTAACATTATGGTGATATTATCCTGCTGAAAATAGTCAGTAGATATTCCTCTTCGTTCAACTGAAAAAAGATTTCCACGTAGACTGCAGTATTTGCCGTTGTAAGAAAAAGCAGGGAGCATACCGCATCCCATTTTTTCATCACATAGATCTCCCATGCACGATGTTACAATTTTCATAATTCATAAACAGGTATTCTGGAAATTAACGTGTGCTATTTATGTACATTCTGTAACAGCAGCATAGTCAGAAGTATCACACTACTGACGAGGACCCCAAATCGATATTTATGACATGCGAGAGATAGAGGATAAAATGCATTGCTGCCTCTTGTGTCCTGCAATGACTCTGCTACTCATACGGCAATGTATGACCATGTCATGAATTACATTCATTACTTTGGAAGTTAAAAGAGAAAATCAAGAGCCGAGATGAATGAAGCATTCTGTACTACCCCTATGATTTTCATTATCAGACTAATTATTTGACATTAAGGTAGAATATCGGTGGCCGAGCTATTTAAAACGCATTGCTCTTCTGCGTTAAATTGTACACTTTTTGTTATTATTATTGATTTTATACGTGTATATGTAGGACATATGTTACTTTGATATCATGTCATAGTTTAATTCATCATTTGAGTTTTAAGATTTTACCTATGTACACACAAAAAAAAATAACCACAAACTACGGTATTCTTTACAAATAACTAAATAAATAAATATATGGGCACAAAAATTATCTTCTAAAGTGATAAGTATAGACATGAACACAAATTGGTATCGTGTATGAACCCTCAGCATGTATAACTACCCTCAATCTTCGGACCGCCACGGGTGGCCGAGGTCTTTAAGACGCGGACTCGTGAGCGGGAGGTCTGGGGTTCGAATCCCGCCAGGACCGTCCTCCCTGACTGTTTTTTTTCAGGTTTTCTTCAGTCTTCATAAACGGCAAATGCCAGAAAGATGCCCTAAACTTAGGCCTAGAACGTTTCCTTCCTTAACAATAAATCCCTTCCCAATATATAATTTCATCTCGTGTATTATCGGTGTCCATCTCCTATGGTGACTCAGTAGCAAAAACGGACGATAAATATCATTCATTCATTCATTCATTCTTCGGAGCATAGTTGTCAGAGGACGAGAGGTTACAACATCCCATGCTTGTTGAATTTGTGCCCATAAGTCATCTTTTGTCCTTCGCGCAGGGAATCCGTATGCAACAATTGCATTAATTAGAACTGAAGGAAATGTTAAAATATTCGTTGTATATAATGTTAAAGTTAAAGTTTGCTGTGTATGGGAAACAATATTGCGAAACTAATTTGTATTCATATGTTACAAAGTTTATTAAAAAAAAGTATTTCATGCCGGAAAGCGAACCTGCGCCCTAAACCACGGCATCACTGCACATCTGCCACAGAGCTAACACAATACTCACACTAGACAGCGTCTTTAGTGCATGCATGCATACATACAACACAACTGCTGCAGTGAATTCACAGCCTTGTGAACAGCGCCCCGTAACGAATAGTGTTAAAGATGTACATTCAATGTACGAACCAAACTTATAAACAAGCATGTCTATCACTACGCGTTCATTCTCGCCTTTAATATAAGCTGTGACTATAGAATGGCAGGTTGGTTGCCCTGTGCCTGCAGCAATGTAGGGTTTGAATATCTGTGTTCAAAACACAATACTATTAAAAAAGAAAAATATTAACAATTTGCTATAGCATGAGAAGAAACAAGTGACTATTTACTCGGACACGCAGCGCTCCACTCTGATACCAGCATATTCCATAGTTAATTTTACAATGTCATTCACATGATATGTGCATTTTCTTATCAGTTTATTACAAAAGTTCAACCTTATTTTCTTTATACCGTTAATCTTTTAAAACAGTTTACGGTTTACGGTTTAAAATGATTCTATATTTTATGCACATTATCACCTACCATATTAACTACACCAGCACTGACCGCCATTTTAACAAACTGAAAACAAATATCGTTATAAACACAACTGTTAGTTTTATTACACCCGTCCAGCGCTCGTTAAAAACCCAAATTGCAAACGTTGTTTTGGTAATTCTACGTGTTTTACCGAGTTGTGGAAGAAAAGAAATGTAATTATAACTAAAATGTTCCCGACACTATGTTTTCTACTGTGCTTCGGTTGCAGCAAATCACAATTTCATTGTGTGCATATTTCACTGCTCTGGTCATATAAACTGCACAGTTGTATTTCAATGTCATTCATGAAATGTCACTGCATTTGCCTAATACATGTTCTAAACTAAGCATCCAAATAGGTAAGAGCCTGTGAAAACTTCATTCAACATTCCAAGCACGTTTTATATGCTATGCGACAGTCTCTAGTTCAATGCTCTATGCTGCATACCTGATTCTTCACTTTCGCTTCTAGAGCGAACAAGAATATTGAGGAAATTTACGTATTGCTTTGGGACAAGTTGGTGATATATGGAGTAGTTAAACATATGGATTTCTAAAATGCTTTTCTCTTTTAGGAAACATTAACCCTCCATGTGTAATAAAAGGCTAATTAAACAGTTAATTAATTTTCCTTACACACTATGTAGACGTTCAAATTGACAATTTTGCCTTTATACTCGTGTGTATTATAATCTACAGTACCAAATCATGAACATACAAATAAAACAAACACTGTATACTTAATTTAATTTTCCACAACGAGAAAAATCTGTGTATGCAATTAGTGTTTGGGGAATGCTTTGCTTGACAGAAAAAATGGCAGTCTATTGAATTTTGTTGCTATTACCGTTGATTTGATATAATTTAACTTTGTTGAAGTGACACGATTAAAAATGAGACTAACAATTAACACTGTAAAATACTACAAACAAGATATTTCCAGTCACTGCGCCTAATCTTGTTCGCGACGGGCGACTATGGCTGGCGGTACACTTCAGCAACTAGTATACCGTGAAAGTTACTCAAGAGAGCTCGCAGGGTATCCAATATAGATGAAGAAAAAACAACTGGTTGCCATTGAGGGAATAATTAAAGGGAAAATATTTAGACCAGGAGGGGTGCGAGCCTTATGTAAAACTATGGCAGCCATCTCTTTATCTCTACTATACTAGGGGGGGGGGAGATGGTACGGCATCTATGAGGACTAAGGAAAAACATATATCAAAAGCAGGGGGAAGAAGAGTGGTATGTTGGGCTACAGGAGAAGAGAGTCAGTTTTACCTGAGCGTCTATAGTCATTCATTTTAAGGGACACTGCAGTGAGGTTTATCCAATATATAAAAAGGGACAAAAATTACCCTTGAGTACATAAACAATACTCCTAGAGGCACGATTGGCGAATGTACAGATTTTAAAATCTAGTTTAAGTGTCGGACTAAAGAAAGGTGTGCTTTGTGTTATTAAGGCACAATTTTTGCACTTAATCCGGTTACAGGGATAAGGGCCCGCTGTAGGCGGAGGAACCTGTGTGAAATTAAATGTCCAACCTTTTAAATTTTGTGAGGACCTGAAATATAGACGTTGTTGTTTAAGAAACAGTGTAGAAATTTTGACTTAACATGCTAAAACAATCCTTTAAAATTAGCTTAAGACATTCAAATCGCAACATAAGTAATTGTAAAATTCAACTGATTCTTGTCTGTCTGTTTTATATATATATATATATATAAAATTTGATTATATAAATCACTCAAAACAAAACAAACGGATATTTCGATAGCTGACTAAGAATTTCTTTGTCGTTTTCTTTCTTTCTTTCTTTCTTTTTTTTTTTTTTTTTTTTTTGTCGATCCTGGTGGTTAAGTGGTAGACATTCTTACCTCGTAGGCGCAAGATCGCGGGTTCAATCCCTACCATGGTCGACGGATTTTCTTCGAGCGTAAAAATTCTAAGTATGTCTTCCTTCGGAAGGAAAGTAAAGCGATGGGTCCCATGTCGTAGACTTGTGGCAGATAAAAGAACCTTAAGCCTGAAGGAAGAGGATACTAATAAAACTTTATAGACCGTTTCAGGCCCGAATTAAATGGGACGCTCATGGGCTGAGATATTAAAGAGCATGCGCAAATAAAACAAATAAAGAAAATAATACAGTAACATAAGATAATCCTCTGAGGCTACGTAGGCATTTCCGCTCATTCTGTCCCATGCGACGTAGTTGTAAGGCAGAAGTACTCATGACCACTAGCTGAAAACCCAAAATTATGTTGATTTTATGGCACCTTGTTTGCATATTAGGGTACATATGTCATATTAATTATGTATTCTTAAAATCTGAATTTTATTTTGTGCTCACTCAGTAACGCGCCATTTGTCGCGTGTTTTTGATAGCAGTATTGTTGGAGATTTGACAGACGAAGTTTTTTTTTTTTTTTTTTTTTTTTTTTTTTTTTTTTTTTTTGAATGGTGGACTACAGGCGGTGGATATTGATGATACCTGAAATGAAATAATAAATTGGGAAAGAATTTTGAGACGAAGTTTATAGATTAAAGGTACGTAAACGATTTTTGTAATTTCTTGAAATAATTGACTCGTTTTCCAGAAGAGAAAAGCAAACGAAGTACAGACAACTTGCTTTGAAATTTTGTATTCCTTCTGTCAACTGATGCAGCAAACAAAAAGTTGCTCAAGGTGCATTAAAATTAGCATATTATTATCCAAGAAAATTTACAGTGATTTTGGAAACAGAAATCTAAAGAACTTTGAGTAAAATTTGTGTCAATCTCATCCGTTGTGCTGCTTGTTTCAGCGAAGGTCATGTCACAGAAAATAACCGTGCAGGAAGGGCAAAACATCAACAAACGAACAAGGAAGTGTGAAACTTCTGAAGGACGCTCTTAAAGCAGATCGTGCAAGAAACTTTTAGAAGTTATAAGAAGTTCATCAACCTGAGTATTCCGTATTTTGACATCGACTTCAAGGGAGGGAGAGACTGGATCTTTTTGCTGCTAAAGACAAAATTGACTCACAAAAGTGCTGAAACAAATATTCGGCATTGAAGATCAATCCTGTGTCAGATTGTCCCTTTTAATGAAATTTAAGTTGACTTCTTTGAAACGCAGTTTTTTTTAATAGTGCTTAGCGCCCATTTCTACCGCTGAGACATCACAGGTGGTAGTCACTGATGATAAATTGGGAAAGGATATTTTAAAAAAGATGGAAGCCTAATTTTAGGATATAACTTTCCAGAATTTGTCATTTAAGACTGAGGAAAACCCAGAAAAAACCTCAGTAAGAGAATCGAACCCCAGACCTCCCGCTTACGAGCTCGTCTTGACGAACTCGGCCACCAGTGGAGGCTAAACAAACTTGAAATCAGAGGCTACGGCTACGGGTGGCTGAGGTCGTCAAAGCGCGGACTCGTGAGCGGGAGGTCTGGGGTTCGAATCCCGCCAGGACCGTCCTTCTGACTGAGGTTTTTTCCAGGTTTTTCTCAGTCCTTATAAATAGCAAATGCCGGGGAGGTATCCTAAAATAAATAAACTTAGGCCTGGAACGTTTCCTTCCTTAAAAAAAAAAAAATATATATATATATATATATAATTTCATCTCCAGTATCACCAGTGTTCACCGTCTGTGGTACCTCAGTAGTAAAATCGGGCGTTAAACATTATTCCAAAAAAAATAATAATAATAATTCTCGTGATTAAAAAATCTAAAAATGTAATAAAAGTGAAGCAAATGATCTTTGCTCATGATCATCAAAGATCACAATAATACAGTTCAGACATGGGTCTGCAAGTCTTCGAATTGAAATACTCCATTAGTGGACATCGGTATGCTCCCAGGAAGAGCTTTTTGCATTCGATAACTGAGCAAAAGGGCTAACCTATGTTGTGTAGCAAAGCTTTTGAAACTCATTTATTGAAAGAATGTAAAAACATTATGACAAGAAAGAATAAATAAATAAATATATAGTTAAAATATGGGCATTATTTATGAAATGACCTTCTAAATTACATGTATATATAGAACTGAAATTACTTTTATTAATATAAAATTCATTCCTCTTAAACACAAAAAAGGCATTTTTAAAATGTAATATTCAAACATTAACGTTAATTCATGATGCTTCAAAATAAATTATGAATATACAGCAGTCTATAGATAATATCAATAATGGTGAACATTTGCTGTATTTCCCACAGTGATTATAACATAAATATTGCAGTAATTTTATGCCACAAGCAAACGCAGCTGTTTTGTAAAAATGCCGACAGGTTTTCCCTAGGAAGGGTAAATTATTAATGACATACATGCTGGAGGTAAGTGAAATTCATCTGGATGAGCACATACCCGCAGTTCAAGAGGCTTTACTGAGAACAGCAGAAATATGTTGAAAGCAAAGGGGCAGCTGCTTTTGTCCGATAATATTGTAAGCCACAGACTCGCCCAAGCTTGGCTTTGTGATACACAAAGCAAAAGATTGTTCTGTCTGGCTCTCCACACCATTTGGTTGGCCTGACAACTTTATTACTTCATAATTTCTGTACATATAAGCCTCCGCGTGTTTCCTCGCCGGGGTAGAGCACATGTTTATTGCATTGCTGCTACATAATCAAGTAACTAAAATATATCTAATTTAGGATCATTTGAGACCACGTTATTTTTAAATTAACTAGCTCACTAACATCCAGATAACTTCCTGAAGGTAATTTACATTCGCAGTTGGAGTTTTTATTGACTTTTCTCTATTATTTTACAAAAAACTGCAGTTGTTCTTTTCTTATAATGCTCTATATTCTCTTCCAATGCCACAGTCGACAATGTTGTACTTATCAGTTTATCTGATTATATTACTGGTTTGCAAATTTTTTCTGAATGAAAACTGTTTATATATATATTTATTATTCCTTACCACATGGAATCTCTCAAACCAGCCTTAGTTTTGTTTTATCTGGCTACAGTTTTTCAGAAATCAATATTACTGAAAATAACACTTTTTATATTTGTTCATTGAACAATTACATAAAATAAATATTCTGAGAGATTTAAACAAGATAATAATTACTTTGTGAATAAAACAGTAGGGCTAAGTCAGAGCATTGGACCAGAAAAAGATTAGCCACAAAGGAGCAATTTAGTAAGAAAAAATGTGAAGTATGGACCATTGGTTTCACCTTCTAATGTCCTTCTCCTTATTAAGTTAGGCCTGCTGAAGCAATTTGTTACTGCTCTGAATAAGGATAGTGACTGCTTCAACTTTCTTGTTACAAAGTTCCCACAGAAAACTGAAGCTAAGATAGCAGCAGGTATTTTCCTGAGCTTATGCAGAATGAGACCTTTCCTCAGTCGATGTCCGAGTTATAGAAGTCAGCCTGGTTGGCATAATAATAATAATAATAATAATAATAATAATAATAATAATAACGAAAATATTCTTGGCAACAAGAAAGCTGAGAACCATAAAGAAATTGTAGAAAAAAATATTACAACATTTTAGAAATCTAGAGTATAGATTGAGTGTTGAAGTGCATTTCACTTCCTTGCGAATCTTGATGCAATGAGTGAAGAACAAGGTGAGCGGTTTAATAAAAACATTAAAATAATGGAAACCCTTATCAAGGCCATTGGGATGTGCAAATGATGGCTGATTACTGCTGGTGTTTGAGAAGAGACACTAGTGAAGGACATATCAGCACTTCGAAAAAATGAAAGTTTCTTTTTTCCTAACAGTGAAGAAAGTTTGGAGATGTATAACTGAAACATAGCTCTGTTTTTTCAATATATTCATTAATATTTAATTTAAAATGAAACCTACTAAATAATTTTGTCTTAGCTTTATGTCTTAAAACTTAATAATATTTCATCAAAATATAGCAACTCAAACATATTCTTAACAGAATCTTCTCTCAAATACTTCCTAATTCAAACCATTTCATCCAAGTCATTATTATATTTGATGTGATTTTGTTTAAGAACCTAACCCGTTAGAGTAAAGTTGAAATAAATTTAAATTTAGGGCATTCATATTACATATATCCAGGTGGAAAATGAAAAGGAAAAAAATTATAGACCAGCGATATTTTATTTCGGTATTATTATTATTTTTTATTTTTTCTATATCACTTTGTTTCACTTTTTAAAAACAAAAATATTTCACTATTATACAGTGCATCCCATTCAACCATCTGCCAGCGGATCTATAACTCCGGAAATTGTTCGCTATTGGGTGCATGTTTAGCAGATGGCTGACTATATATACTCCGATTATCAATTTTAGCCTTAGAGCTGCATAGTTCAATATACTTTAATCTCTTAGTTCTCCAAGGTTTATTTTTCTTTAGCTTTCAGTCCCCTCTATCTGTAAGTGCCTATAGTTTTCATTTTTATCATATTAAGAATGAACGAATGTCTAAACAATTTATAAATTGAAATTCAGAGTGTATAGGTTTGTGTCGTACAAAGATGTTTAATTTATACTTTGTTCAAATTGTGTTCGAACCTCGACGAGTCCGCCATACCTGTATATATGAATCATAAGTATTGTTTGTGCAATAGATCTTGATCTTGCTTGTTAGCATTCCTAAAGTAATAAGGGAGTAAACGCAATCGTTAAAAGTAAATAAATAAAAGTTTATTCGAATTTATTTTTGATTGTAATAATATTGCAGATTTAGTTTAATCTTTCTCCAATTCATTTCAAGCAATAGAATTAATACTTTATCTACATCCGATGCATCAGCACATTTAGGACAGATATTGGTGTTTGTGTCATGTTTGCATTGAAGATTGTGCTGCAAGCGAAAAAGCTATTGTCAGCCGTTATAAGCTTCCTGCAGTCGGCTCGGAGGATGCGCTTTACTTTCCTGTCATTAGGAGCGCATTCGTGCATCAGTGACTGAAGTTACATCCCATATGCACAAAGCATCCATCCTTGATGTTAAACTGAACGTCATGTTCAGAGCGAATTTTGTGCTCTCTTTAGACAGCATTTTGTTCCATTTCTTTCTGAACACGTTCTTTCTTTGTTTCGTTTTATGACTTCTAGCTCAAATTGAGATATTTGTCTGTTATTGGCCTCAATTAATCAATATAATAAACGAAATAGAGAACGAAGATAAAAAAGGAGCATATATATATATATATATATATATATATTGAAATCCAAGCGTAAAGCAACCGTAATTTTGTATATAAGTTAAGTAAAAAATTACAAAATACATTTTCTGATTTGAATTCACAGTACTAGTGCTCTTGATTCATTGTAGCTGTCAAATTTGTTAATTACAGTGAATTAATGGCCGTTAGTCTTAGCTTTCGGGTATTGCGTTTACTTACTTAAGAATACATTTATTAAGGTACTATTTATATATAGAATTATGAATACCTATATCCAATAAAAATTATATGGGTTAGGCCAAAATTTTAAGTGCATAAATAATAAATAAATTGCAATATAGCTTTGGAAATAAAGATTAATAAATAAAATATATAAACATTTTATTGGACATAGTAAAATTATTTCCCAACACAAAATTAAAAAAAGATTTATTCACTAAAATAAAAAATATCCTTCAGATCACATTGTTTAATTTTTAGAGATTTATACATTATTAATGTTATTTTTATCATTATTTATTATAGTAGATCTTCTATTTCAGTGTATTGTTATACTATTATTTTTATTGTGTTTCAAAGCATAAATCCACAATTTAATCAAATATAGTAACCATGAAATTAATCTTTGTGATAGCTATTTATATACTCACGAATAAAAGCATTTTTTATGATTAAATGCTTGTTCTATTTCTATCCAGAGAAACCAAATTAATAATGTTTAGAAAAAAAAATGTACCTGGCTCCTAGAGGCTGTAGTTTGGGAAACTGAGGGCTTCTTTGTATATTAAATTTTACCAAATTTTCGAAATTGTATATTCAATAGAAAACAATTGCATGGTAAATGGGACACGGAGTTTAATTCATTCCCAGAGGCAGAAATTGCAGGTGAATAAGAATGGATATTAAACAAGGAAATTAAAAAAAAGGGGGGGGGGGAAATACTATCAAAAATTTAGCCATACGTAGAAAATTACTTTTAATGAAATTGAAATTATCTAGAAGTTACAAAGCATAAAGTCCTAGCTAAATCGATTACTACAGCTAAAGACACATACACACACATTATATATATCGAATGTGAAATATTTTTAGGAGAATAACAGTAAGAAAAACAAGTTAAAAATAAAAGTTTCATAAAGCGATATCGTCATGTTGGAGATATGTGCACCAATTATCCAATTATTATTATAAAATTATTTGCACAACAGCACCTTAATATTCAAGGTACTTCCTCCTTTTCAAAAATCTTCTCTCGGTTTCAGTACGAGTTACATACTCACGTTCCCCTTAAACTGCAACAAATAAAAGTGGCAAAGGGCAGATCTCTACTCTAGGGCAGGGCCCGAGAGACCTGGATGATTAGATTTTTACTAACAATAGGAAAGAGACAGCAAGAGATAGAGAACGAAATGTACGAGCGGAGTGGTTCCAGCGGTTGCACTTGGGGTTCGAATTCGTGGTTCACACACATACTTAGGAGCCTGGCCATCCTGGCCTTGGATTTTCTCGTGCTTTCCTGCTCGCTTAGGCGAACGCTGGGACGGACCTTTCCGTTCCACCAATTTTCCGCTCTACCATTTCATATCATTTATCCATTCCGTTGTGTAGAAAGTGCTAAGATGGGCAACAGGGGCTGATGCGGTGCGACAGTGGCTTGCGCTTTGGTTTCTATCCCTGGTATGAAAGCAGCCTTCTGAGAGCTTAAAACTCCTTGTGCGGAGTGTTCTATGTTCGCACTTCACCATTTATGGATCCTGGCGGCCCCGTGCCTCGCTAATTTAATCTCTTCCTTTCGAAGTTGTTCCCTCTAGGAGTATAGGCACAAATGGCCAGCCATTGAGTAAGGCTAAAGTTCCAAAATATCTTCCTCCGTAAACAACAATCTCATTCAATTAAATGTAGAAAGAGAAAGAGATAGAGTAGGAATAAGAAGAAATAGACAGATCCTAGGTGAGAATGAGAGCATAAGACAGAGAAAAAGATAGATCTTTACACAAAGAGGTAAGGCTGAAAGAAAGAAAGGGGATCAACATTGAGAAATAATGAGAAAAAAAATAAAGATATAGAAATAGAGAAAGATAAAGAATGGTGAAAAAAAATATCTTATGAAATAAAAAAGAGAGAAAGAACAATAGAAAGCAAGAAAAGGAAGGGAAAACAAATATTAGAACAAGGAAAAAAGCAAAGGAGATAAATAAATGTATATAGGAATAAAATCGATCGTATCGAGAGCGAGAGAGAGAGTAAACATTAGAAAAAAAGAAAACTGAAAGAAAGGGAGATAAGAAGGTAGTATTAAAAAAAAGAATAAAACGAACAAGAAAGAAGGGTTGTATGAAAGAAAGATGAGAAAAGGGGGGGGGATCAAAAGGAAAATTTGCACTAGAAAAGGAATGAGCAAGATTTTTTTGTTAATACAACGATTACATCAAGGGCGGATTACCAGTTCTAATATTTATTGGATATGTTAGAAGCAGTGGTAGTAACAAATGATAAGTCAATGTGAACTCTAAAACTGCAGATAACGAGATGAACCAGAAATAGCAATTTTATCTTACCCATGTAGGAAAATAGTAGGGGAAGAATCACAATTAAACAAGAAAACCGATTCATGGAGAAGTGGTGATGAAACATTTCCTTTAACACTCCCTTTGCCGTCCAAATTGCACCGCAATGAACACCGACATTAAGAGAACGCTTAGGCTATTCCCGCATAATACGCTCTAGGGTGCCGTAAAAAGCATTACCTTTGCCCTACAGCTGAACCCTTGTCCTAAAACGTTTACATCCGGATTCACGAAGGCATCTTAGATAAGAGCTTGAACATAAATCAATAGAAGAACCAGATTAAGGGGTCCATTATACTTTCGGAATATTTACAAGACTGGATTAAGACTATTGTATGATCTTCAAGGGATACAAGCAAGATTCTCTGACCACTTAGAGCATTTCTAAGCAAACCATAGTCTTTGTAATTACCTATAATTACTTCCCTTGTTTAAGTGTGCGCTTCTAAATATGCTAAACAAACGTTTCTCTTTAGGAAGCAATTATTGCTAAACCCCAAGGACTAATGCCCGCCTCTTCTTCACTTTATATCATTAGACCAGACAAGGATGTACCTTTGCTGAGTTTGAATTAGGTGTACATGTGCAGATTTTCTTATTCTGCTCCTCTCCGCCAAACTACAATAGGAAAATATATGAGTTCTGTTTAGCACATCGACAATCAATGCAGTAATTACTGAGGCAAAAGTTTATTCCCTGCGACCTATAAGTTATACTCGATAATGATCACAACAATACCTGCGAGAGCAACGAATGTCCACTTATTATAGTTTTGCTTTATTATTTTTAGCTTCAACAGAAAGGGTACAGTCTGGGGATCAGAAGAAGGCGAGTGCGGGCTGAGGTGCATGTTTATCTGCACAAGTACGAGTGTATGTGGAATACCCATGCTGCTACATGAATCTCTCGAACTGAGTTCTTGCACGCCCGCTGGATTTCTAACTATGGGCGAGTACGTGACAACACTGTTTATTTTTATCCGCACTGGATTGTGTGAACACAGTGATGAGGGAAAAATTTTTTACGTAGTATATTCCTCTCGCTTGTCTTCTTCTGATCGCCAGACAGTACATTACTTGAGATTTAACTGGAATGGGGAGATTATAAAAAGTTTTCATAGAGTTGAAAATTCACCAAGTATTTTCAGGTCTTTAAAAGGCGAAATCGGTAGAAAGTTTGTGTATTGCACCATTAAACTCGTCACTCAGGCCGATACTGTTGTCCAAACACTGGCCGCATCCAGTTTGGAAGCAGACATTGAAAGCCCCTGAGATAAAAATATCCAGGAGTTTCATGTTCAGAGTATTTAGACAAGACCTAGGACTGAGGGCTTTCTTTGCAGTACTGTGCTACATGGTTAAGTAAACGATGGTCAGTACACATTGACCAGAAAGTAGTCAATAGTGAAGAAGGCTAAATGAAGGTGTTTGCCTCTTTTATGTAAGAAGTTTGTGAGAGAGTCCCGAAGGCCCAGAGAATAATCCGTTTTCTCTCATGAATGATTGGATTGGAAGTGAATTATGAAGGTGATAAATTATATTTCTATCAAAAGGATTTGAACAGCCACAGTATTTTGCTGGAACACAACTTTGCACTGGAGCTTCCAGGAAGATTCATCTCCAGCCAAGGCCAATCCCACCCAGACTTGACATTATACAAATGCAAGCGATTTTATTTAGTGCTCAAGGTTGACCTCTAGCAGTCCGAACCTGACTAAACTACAAATTGTGATCACTAATTGAGGAATTAGTTTACAAAATAGCATCAACAATGGCAGTCTTAATTATTCTTTGAATTAGCAATGTCAGCTTTTTCAATAAAGAAATGCGTGCTGCTATAGATGAATGGCTGGGGAAACGATCTTGTGGGAGCATATGGGTCATTTTGAGAAGTGGTGCTAAGCGTTTAGAATATATGAGAAAAAAAAACACATCATAAGCAGATGAAAAAATAATAAAATATATGGCAAGAATAGTTATATCGCGGCTATAGTACGGGGTCTGGAGGTCTATCATCTGCCGGTAAAATGCTTTCTACAACGTCGAAAGCACAAATGGATGATAAACCTTACCTTCCAGTAGATATCAGCTTGTATAGTGAGTCCGGGAAGTTCGTATACCTCAATAAGCTATCCGTTAATATAATGGATTTAGTAATGAACTTATGACTGATTGTCCAAGTGATCTGTATGCGCTCCATCATGCTGGAAACACATAATTCTATGCACTTCCTAGTTCTTTGTGATCTTTTTTCCAAAACTGCAGGTGCGATCGTACCTAAAGCATTACGTACTGCTTGTTCAACTTTAGAATTGGTTCCATAACGACCGCGGCAACCTTCAGCTTCATAATACCCCACAACGAGTTATCAGGTGTCAGTCAGGACTACGTGGAGTCCATGAGAGTGGTATTGGAGATGTTGGGAACCCACGTTCAATTAATCGTGCAGGGAATTCATCGTTTAACAATACGAATGAAAAGAGAGAAGTGTGCTGAAGCTCCATCTTGCTGCATCCACAGCTTTTCCACTAACCCTCATCCTCCAGATCGTAAATATGATATAGTATTCACAGGCCGATAAAAAACACGATCCAAAGAGATGCTGCGATGCCATTCCTGCCCACATCATTTGTGTTCAAGTTTGGAAGTGAAGTGAGGATTTTACTTCTTATAAAAAATAACACTTCTCTTTCGCGTGCTGCGGTACATGGCATACTTACATTAACATTGGACCTTGTCGGTTTGGAATGTTGCTAGAAGAGACCGACATGTTCATATCTGCATCAGACAGCTCATTGATGAAGATTGGACGATATGGTCTAACCTTAAGTCTTTCATGTAATTGATAATACTCGATCGTGGAATACCTAAGCGTGGCACCTCATTTGCCAGCGGATTTTACTGGAGAGCGCTCAACTGACGCCTAAACTTTAGCACATGTCGCCAGGCACGTCTTCTTTCTCGCTTCCTGTAATAAACGCCTTTCTTTCCCAGGAAATAATAGTCTTTTTGGTGGTGGAGGATTATTAAACCGTTCCCTAAATTGCTCTCGTGTGATGCTAATTGTCTCTCCGGTGTAAGGACGTTCACGTATCCTTACACTCGCTACTAACCTCTCTTCAACAGAAAACGAACTTGTTCCTGCCAGTTTAACTCATAGAATGACAAGTGAATGACGCTAAAGTCTCAACGTTAACAACCAACAATACACTAACATTATTATTAATGATTACAATGATAATAATATATGTTAGAAAGTTTAGGGATATCAGTACTTTCCAGACGCACTGTACATGAACTCCATATCGTGAGAATATGTTGTACCTCACACGTCTAAGCTCGATCAAATGAAAGTCTGCTTATTTCATGATCAATATTAGTCTGAAGCTCCTCTTGTGTTTGGCGATTTGTGTGAAACACTTTGTCTTTGTCACTAGTTAAAAGAGAAGAGGCTATATCCAATCCTCACAGCATAATTTTGTTTACCTATTTCGGAAAACATACGGTGATTTTGGGGCATCGGATATATATATATAAGCATAAGGCTTAGCTTATATATCTTGAAGATATATGATGTCTACTATTCCTCTTATTGATTTTGAATATCTTCATTTCATATTCTTACTGTAAAACCAATCAAGCTTTAGGACTATCCTTTGCGCTTTGTTTCAAGTTTTCGAGTTTTACAGTGAAGTAAAACAAGACAAAAGTATACGAATATACTTAAAAAAAATGAAAATAATTGACAACTCCGCTAAGCTTCTTGTCGCAGCCAGAGTATTTGTAGCAATTCCTTCCATTTTTGTACAAGCGAGAAAGCTAAGCTCTACACTCGATTGCTTTGCTGCTCTCTTGACACATATCAAACGAGCAGTCTGCCTTGTGCCTACGGGCCTAATCGGCGCATTGATTTCTGGGGAGAGAAGATGAATCGTTGTCGAACATCAGCTGCAAGATCTTGAGGCCGGCGGCCCTTTGCTTACTGCTCTTGTTGAGAAGGAAGCCAATTATTTCCAGCTTTCTAGTTTACTACCAAAGATAGAATCATTAGCTTGCTTGCAACATAATACATACCAAACTCAGAACTTGGCATCTGGAGAACTTGTAATGTAAAATGTTTAAAAAAATTGCGGAGAATATTTCTGCATATTTCCAAGCTAACACTACATTTATTACGTTTTCTTGCAGGTATAAACTTTGTCAACAACAAGCGACATAAATGTGGTAATTATATTCAATACGGTTGTTAAGTTCAATAGAGTAGTACTCATTACAATATAATAGTTGGAATCCATTATTCAACATTGTTATAATAATAATAATAATAATAATAATAATACTAATAATAATAATTATTATTATTATATTATAATAATAAGAGAAGAAGAAGAAGAAGAAGAAGAAGAAGAAGAAGAAGAAGAAGAAGCCTGAATATTCCTAAGAAGGGCAAAGGCCTCCTAGCTCTTAATGGCTAATGAGATGAGCTAATTCGCATTGGGGTTATGTACAGTAGCATTACTCTGTATGCTACACTTTCGTTCATCAGATTGCACTCGTTTCGAAGTTGACGTTCTACGTTTTCATGTATTCCTGCTTCTTGCTATTCTGAACCATTGTGGACTTGCCTGTGCCGCATAGAAGTCTTCCCATCTCCGTCTTGGTCTGCTTCTGTGTCGTTTGCTAAGCGGTGTCCCACATGGTGGTCTTATACATCCATCTGTCGTCCTGCATTCTCGCTATGTGGCCTTCTCATTTCCACTTCGGTCTGACGGCTGTTTGTTCTATGTCTGTTATTGATGTTATTGGGCTAGCGCTTCGTTGGGGATTTTGTCTGTTATTATTATTCCTAAAATCCTATATTCCATTTTTATTTTACTTATTTGTAATGTATTCATCTGTTTATTTGTAGCCGACCAATATGATTACTAAATTTATAATATAGCATGCCTCCCACGTTTATAGTAGTATTGTTTTATGGACGTCTGTGAACAAACACTCCACTGTTCGCTCATGTATGGAAACAC
The DNA here is from genome assembly GCA_030762175.1 of Metallyticus violacea. NCBI lineage: Eukaryota > Metazoa > Arthropoda > Insecta > Mantodea > Metallyticidae > Metallyticus > Metallyticus violacea. The sequence continues at coordinate 45,938,945 of CM060841.1, read as the reverse complement.
TTTCCTCTAAGTTTGTGAAAAAATGAAAAGCTGCAGTGACTTATGTTCGGTGAATAAGGGGGAAGTTCGGATACCTTCCTCCCTACCATACCAGTAAATGCAATAAGTAGAGTGATACTGAATATTTCATGCACGTTATTGGCACACAGTTCTGAAAATTTCGTGGTTTTCAAATTGGCTTTAGGAAATGCATACTTTATCACACCTTGAACATATATCAGTATCAGCGCGACTTTCCAATTTCCGGTTTCTTGACATAATTTGGGGGGGGGGTTGGTGAGAGATTATGGATACGACCATTATCACCTGACTAGCAAAATCGCGCCCATTTCATCCAGCGCGACCTTCCTATATTGTGTAACGTGTCAAATGGTCACCTACCAAGACGTCATGGTGCTGCTAACACCCATAACTGATAATGAATTATTCCTATTTCTGCAGCGAGCTCTCTCACTCCGTGTTATACGCTACAGCACCACGGCGACCTGAACGTGATGCATCCTCCATACTTCCATGTTTTTGCCCAAATCGGACGCCCTTATACTACTTTCCAATATGTCAAAACACCATGGTCAAGTGCTTCCTGTAGATTCTCAATGACATTCCTTATCATTCCTTCCACGCGTCTCCTCAATTTAGATCATGCTTGCTGTTCAAACTTAGAAATGATATTTTTAGGGCGGTACTCTTTGACAACAATACTTCAGATTTTCGTATATATTCGTCTATGAGTGCTGCAAAAGTAGCAAAGAGTGTTTAAATATATCTGCCTTCCCTGTGCTATACTATCAGCTGCAATATCCTCACTTGTTACTCAACAACGTGACGAATGTGTTGCCATTACCGCATTGAAAGCCTCTTCAGAACATGTTTCTTAGTTATATATTAGTACAATTGAAGTAAATGTTGAATAGGAACCAATTTTCTAAAGAGACAAAATGTACTAAACTCAAAATTTAATGGCATATGAAGGTCATTGTAAGTGGAAGTGTTTAGACGGGTACTCTACACACATTGAGAAGCACCTGCTAAAATCATTTAACCTGAAACAGGAGTTCCATAAGTGCCTTTGGTAATCACAAATACACATTTGATTTTGGAGGTTATTTCTTTAATAAATTAAAATATATTTATGTATTTTTTGTGTTTTTGCTAATTAACACTAATAATAAGAGTAGATAAAGATAAAACACTGAGAAAGAGTCACACTTGAAATTGCTATATTTCGAACTACTGCGAGTTCTTCAATGGTAAGAAGCTAACTGGTCTAGCTCAGTGTTTTATCTTTATCTACTTTTATTATTAGTGTTAATTTGTTACATTGTTAATAGTATTTCTTTATTTTTATGTCATTAATATTATATGTGTGTGTGTGTGTGTACTTTGATTACAAAACCTCGCATTTATTTATAACAAAAAACACTTGAATTAGCTTCTTGTGACATTTTACCTTCAAGCAAACACAGGCACACTCTTACCTCTATCCCAAAGCAGGACTGCAGGAAAAGTTTGCTTACACGTAAAAGTGCATTCTATCACCTACTTTGCTTAGCTTGTATTTAATTTACTGCTGAATGTCGAGAATCGGTGTGAATCAACGACGAATGTATGACTAACTACAGTCTTTCGATCAAAAGAAGGCAAATAAGGGCTGAATGCTAAGGGGACTTGAGCTCTGCATACTATCAGTGTATGTGAGATGCCCATGCTGCCACATGAATGAGGACCACATTCATCTTGCTTGCCTTCTTCTGATCGCCAGACTGTAGAGAGATTGTTAAGCCCTTTCTGATTATATGAATCCCGCAGTTTATGTAAACATTTTTCTTGGCTAGGAAGGTCCCCATGGCGCAAGGCCTGATATAAGGACCCCCTCTAGAGTACCATTATCATGTTCATTATCCCCAGAGCCAATGTAACTGCGCCCCAGCCTCAGAAAACCGCTACGATGCCCTATGCCATGGGGCAAAACGCCAAAGTTCCGAAGGAATAGGGCACCATTAGATAAAAATTCGTGGGTAAAATAGAAATGCTGCCCTCTGAGTTATTGCAGGTAAAACTTACTACCATAACTAAGAACACAACTGGACAGAGATTACACGTACGCTGTTGCATGCTCAGTCTTCATATGTCATAAAGATTTGTGTCTGCTTTAAGCCCTTCACTGTATGAATAAATAACCAACTATTGCTTTAAAAAAATCTCTCTCCATTATCGTTCAGAAAAACGTCTCTGGCTTAGAGCCAATAAACATTATACGTTTAACAAATGCCATTATATTATGAGAAGGCTTAAATGTGTTTTTCTGTCCTAATCTTAAACACACTATTAAAATCAGGTGAACTGATCACAAATAATCACAAGAGGGTCTGAGTTGCCGATAAATTCACGTACGTAGGGAATGAATTTATCCGGAAATTTCAGACCCTCTAGTGATATTTATTAAGTCTATTTCAGAATAAAATAAGAATGTAAATATAATTCCTGTAAAATTGGCTTACAATATTGAAATATTTGTATATTTTTATTAAAGATACTAAGCCTTTTTAAGTCATTTTCTAACAGAAGAATGTCAATTGCCAGTAATGTCAATAGAGTAGCATCAAATACGGGTTTAGGATTTTCATGAATAAAAATTCGGTCCTGGTGGTGTAGTGATAACCATGTTTGCCTCTTAAACCCAAGATCGCGGGTTCGATCCCGGCCAGGACTGATGAATTTTTTCGGGCGAAGAAATCAAGTATTTTTCCTTAGGAAGGGAAGTAAAGCCGTGAGTCCCATGTCGTAAATTTACGGCAAGATAAAGAACCTCAAAACCTGAAAAAAGAGGCCTCTAAGCAAAATTTATCGGCCCATGCATACCCTCATTTGAATGAGAAGCTGATGACCTGGGATGTTAAAGAGCAATTAAAAAAGAATAGAAAACATCTATTATAATAATAAATCTATTACAACATAAAAAATAAATATATATGTATGTGTGTATATATATATGTATATATATATATATATATATATATATATATATATATTCGCACATAGAATATTAACAATTGTATCAAATATCAAATATTATACTTATTTTTCCTACCAATTTAGAAACCGTGAGAATGAAATAGACGAAAGTCGACTGTTACAATCGCTACCATTCGATTTGCTAATACCAACCGAGGAAAAACAGATAACATTTTATCATTCTGAATAACGTGTTTATTAAAATTTATGGTTGCTTAGGCAGACATTGTTACACAATTTACAAAGTTATTTCAGAATACGCAAAAACAATTGCTTGAGTGAATACACATTAAGTTTGTTAAATGTACAATTACTGAAAACACAGAAAAGTGGTCAATGGTGCGTGCTCTGGAATTATATAGTGAGGGTATAGAGTTGGCTTCATGACCACAAGACAAATGTACGTCGCGTGATAAAACGGACATTTCATAAAAATTTACCACAATTTCATTGTGATATTGGCCTGTAATTGGTCAAATTTCAAAATTTTGTTTCATTTCATTGGTCGATTTTATGGGACATTATGAAATCGTAAATATAATCTCCAATAAATATTTTAAACTATGTTCTTGATTCTATTACTACTAAAGTATTTTAAACAAGAAGACCTGATTGAAATTCAATATTATTGTCAAAAAAATTACAATGCTCTTAATCTTAGGCACTGCAAGTCTCAATTCAAGTGATAATATATATATATATATATATATATATATATATATATATATATATATATATATATATATTAAGAGCATTGTAATTTTTTTGACAATAATATTGAATTTCAATCAGGTCTTCTTGTTTAAAGTACTTTAGTAGTAATAGAATCAAGAACATAGTTTAAAATATTTATTGGAGATTATATTTACGATTTCATAATGTCCTCATAAAATCGACCAATGAAATGAAACAACATTTTGAAATTTGACCAATTACAGGCCAATATCACAATGAAATTGTGGTAAATTTTTATGAAATATCCGTTTTATCACGCGACATGATATATATATATGCAAGTCATATATATATATTCAAAGATGACAGGGGCTTTATAGAACATTTTATCAGCTCTTCAAAAGATCAAATTTAAATATTGAACGCTTGCAAACAGCTAATTTTCTCTCTAATATAATTAATCTGTATTTATGGAGACACTATCCCACGTAAGTATCCAGGAGACATTCTTACAAAGGAGGTAATGAAAAAAAAAGTTACCATTAGACCTAAATTACTCAAAGATGTATTCAAAAGCTAAGCAAAAAAGTTAGAATCTATAATGACATCGCAAATGGCGCTTACAAAACACTTCAAGGAATTAGAAAGTCTTTGGCTAACTCTAAAGAACAGCTTAAAACTAATAAATAAGTGGAAGGTGTTAAACATTTCCCAACTGTCTGAATATCAATTAACATATATAACTGATTTCTGTAAGAGCAAAAGGTTGGCAAACTCAACAACAAAAATGTATACAGGAATTAAATGTGCTCAGAGTTTGATCTCTTTGGACAGCTACAGTAATACATAGATCAACATTTCTTTCGGCAATTATTGTGATTCGTTCGGTTGTAGCAGAAATTTTAGAAAACATGTTACAATAGCTCAGTTCTAAGCTGGTCTACCACCCCTTCCTGAACTGCAAACCAGGCTAGACATGTTGCTCCAATTCTCCTTAAAGATTTACATCATTACGTGACTGACCTGGCTGGAAGCCCAAGTACAGCAGTTTGTATCTCGCTGCCAGAGATGCATTTCGTGTATTTCGTTTTTTGCTTTCAACAATACAATTGTTTGTAACGGAGGATTGTAATTTCCGCTGGGGTTTTCAAAGCTAAATCTGTCTGGCAAACGACCTTTGTAATGTGAGAGTTATGACGCAGATGAGCTTAAAACCTGAACCTGCAGCTTTCTTTGCTTTCTCGAATAGCAGCAAAACTCTCTTATGGACATTCAACCCAAGTCGGTAGCCTGCAAAGTAGATTTTCCTTCAGGCAAATAAGTGATAAAACTTATGCAATTTCATACTATACTCCCACCCTTTTTTCCTAATGTCCATGCGATGGGAAGGATCCTACAAAAATAATGTAAGAAATTAAACTAAAAGGGCAGTATGAAAATAAATATTTTATATTTATTATTTGTGGACAATATTTTATTCATATCGAAGCATTTTCCTCAAAAGCTGTGCGGGAGTATACGGATCCATGACGTGTAATTTCTGATTATTTAGTTCATGACAGTAATAAGAAAATCAGCAATTGGAAATAATCACAGCCGCTTATCGCCAAAATTTTATCATTTCCATTTACTCACTTTAATGCTATCGCACCTATGAGCCAATGTTTTGATGAAAATTCATCGGAATAGCGCAGTGAAATATTTTTATAGCTTCTGTGGCCTAATCAAAATGGCGGTCAATTGAAAACGTTTTGGCGGCACGTCAGATGCATAAATTAACATTATAATTAAAACTTATAAGCCAAGCAAAACAAAACCAAAATAGAATGCCGGAACAGTGTAACTAATGTCATTTGATTTTACAAATTGTACATTTATTAAGAGTCTTAGGTTATCGTGCTTCAATTGTCTTCAATCTGTTATCAAAGAGTTTAAACGAAAAAATAAAACAGATATCCTGTAAATAGTTTTAATTTCGACCTTCATCTGTTCTACTGTTAGCGGAAATTAAAATGCCACACTGGACATTGATAAATTTATGGATATATTAATCGATATTTAGCATTTTATTCGCTAAATAGTCCAAATAAACACAACTTCAGATCCAGATTATCTCAATATATATTTTAAAAAATATGAAGCTTTTGTTATATTCCTACGGATATTTTTGCAATTCATTTGTCAATGTTTGATCATAACTGCATTTACAGAGCATTACATTGAAGTTATTCTTTATCATATGTTTTCCATAAACACTTAAATACAACATGAAAATCTAATGGAAGTACTCCAATTACATGATACAATTTCAATTTTTAATGGGTAACTGGTAGATAATATTTTAAAGCATTTAAATATCTATGCTGATCTATAGTGTTTGTCGTGAATAGATTACGCTGGAGTATAAGGAGAAACAGCTGAAGTAAAAATAAAAAAGGTGAGTGAAAGTTAATTAGATATAACTACTCGTTTTATCTACACAGCCTTTACGTATTTACCAGTTTTATAACTAAATTCGCCTTTAGAGAAATCGAGCGTTGCTATTTTAATTATACTTCTTTAACATGGTTAGAGGCTGTCCAAGTTTGTTGAAATAATAACAAGAGGTTAATTTCAATCTGTTTGCCTTGAGCGCACAAGTTACTATAGACTTCCATCCCTTCATCCCAAGAAAAGTCATTTTATAAGTTGCGATATCCAATATTACTGTTGCTTCTTTAAACAAAAGTTAGGTATTATTTATGAGTTCAAGAAAATTGAAACCACAAGCTTTTTGTCCGAACGTATAAATATTAAACAGTTAAATCCCTACGAATCTTCCAAAGTAGATAAGGGTAAAAAAGATAATAAACGAAAGTTCAAATAACTCATTAAAAATACATGACAATGTTTTTACTCTCCTCAATTTGTTCTAATAAACTTATGGTGTAAACAATCAAACAATTAAAGTAATTAAATATATTAAACAGTGAATTATTATGACACATCTAAAAGTTCACTGCCACTTCCAAAAGATAAATAAGTTAAGTTCCGGTCTCATTAACTTATTTGTAATAAAAGTGAATTAATTACGTTATTATTCAATAAAATTCCCAATCGCTTTAATACACTTTTCGCATCTATAAACGGCGTCTTGGGCGAGCAGTTATGACTATCCAGGTTTTTGTTGATTTGATTTATTTACAGACGCACTTGAACATCTCAGGTCAACAGCGTCGCATTCAATTCAGAGCGTGAAACAATCGAAAACTCCATCGACCCTGGCCGGGATTGAACCCGCGATCTTGGGTCTACCAGGCAAGTGTAGCTACTAGGATCGACTACCTGGGTTGGATCTCACCGGCCATAAGCGGGATTTGTAATGGAGGAGCAGGTTTTTTTCCGGGTACTCCATTCATTCCTCTGTTACTCTATCATATCTCATTCTCATCTTCACCTTCACCATTCCGCCGACTCTCGATCGGAGCTTGCGAATGGACTACGCTACTGCCCCCTGCTATCCAAGTGAAGAACTGTAATGCCCACCCGGCAATTCTTTTAGCATTAAAACACACTCACTTTCTTGTCACATCTATAAATTAATAACTTATTATTATTCAAAAGGAACTCGAGTGTTTTATCAACATTTATCGGTGTTTTATAATTACGACATATTTCACTTCATTTCAAGTGAATTTAATTTCTGTAAATTCCTGTTCAAACTTAGAGAGCATTTTAAGTCGTTAGGTGCTAGATCTGAGCTGTAGGGCAGGTACAGTCTTCTGACCTTCGCAACAATAGCTTTATGAAGAAGGCCAAAACACAAAATGGCTTGCGCAGTTTACTCAGGCTGGTCAAAATACTCTGCAATTAAGTTATTATTCTTTTTCTTGAAGTCAATCCAGAGAATTCCCTGGTAGCTACAAAAGATTATTGATACGATCCCCTTTGGATTAAATAAAGAACCATGATTTCATCTAATGTACCAATGGGTTCCAGTACTTCATTCTAACTATTGAGCAAAATTCTATATACTTACGAGAACATGATGCTCCCTCTGAACTGCAGAAAGAAATCACGTATCCATTTTGCACTGACCTTCGCCAAGTGTATGATTTAAAGGACGGTTGTAACAGAAAGCTCCAATCTTGCACAGAGTTCCTCAACAAGAGAACACTTTTCTATAATTATCATTTTCACTTCACCACCATGGGAATCTCTTCCTGCACAAAAATGTTGCTCTTTAAAGGACAATCAACTCGATAATAACATTTTTGACATCATAGCAACTTAGCATGCCACGTTACAAACGACTGTTATGTTAACCTCCCCATCACAGCGTTTTGTTAAGCCAGGTCCAGAAACTTTTGTAACCTGCTTAACGAGTAGGAGTTGGTTTCATAGCTTGTAAATATCATTTGATAATACTCAAATAAGTTACAGTGAAAGACACAGTTAATTTTTACTCCAGATCTTAGATAAACTGTTTATGGAAATTAGCAAACCACAATGCTGTGTCTCATAGAAAAAACACGTTCATCAACTAGAATTTCTAATAACAAAAGCAAAGTATTTGTCAAGAACAGTAAACAGAACTAAAGTGTTATTATGTTAAGCTTGTGTAATAGAACAAGTTAGCCCATTTAGGTATTCGGGATACAACGTAACTACAGCACATTTTAGTACTATTTCATCTCTTTTTTATATGTTGACCTCCTTGGTCTAGTGGTTAACGTTGCTGACTGCTGGCCGGGAGGCCCGGGTTCGACGATTAGAAATATTTCTAAGTTAGGAAGGTCCGGAAAGGGGTTCACCCAGCTTGAGGACAATTGGGAAGCTACCTGATAGAGAGGTGGCGATTTTCGATCTCGTAAGCCGCGATATAGCGACCGGTGGGATGCGGTGTGCTGATCACATTCCCCCTGCAATACTGCACTCTACCAATGATATTATGTGATGGGGGATAGAAGACGCAGCGGTCGTCGGGGTAAGCCTAAGGCTCACGTGGGGCTATGGAAAACCAGGCTTGAAGAACAAGAATAGAACAAACTAGCCAATTTAGGTATTTGGGACGCAACGTTGTAGTACTTTTTCATCTCTTTTTGATATGTTGTTCTCTCAAGTATTTCCGATATTTAGCACCAATTAGTTTTCAAAATTATCCCCTATAAGCATGACAATGACCATAGCAGCACGTTTTACCTCCCTGGATTATCTGCCACTTCTAATTCCAACACCTGCTTGAGACTTCTAATAGTAGGTGTCTTTTCTTGCAAACTATACTCGCATTACCTGCTAGAAGCATATCTAGCACTAACATTTCTCTCAGAAAACCCTGGGTGCACTTTGTGGTTTGGAAATGAACCTTGCTTAAATAAAGTGATGTTCAGTTTCTTACCAACTGCAGCTGAGAGGTTTCGTACACTTTGGTAGTTGTCTTCAGACTCTTAGTTCACTTCAGTGGTTGCTCGCGCTAAAGGGCACAAGAGCCTTTCATTTTGAACCATAAATAACTTTTGAATATTTTATGAATAAATTGTTAACCCAAAAAGATTATAGAATTTCATAGGCGCAAAACTGTATGTTTCAGCAACCGCATTGCAATAAGCGCGGTTTAAGCGGCTTCTACGAATGCAGACAACTTGGTATGTGTATGTGTGAAGAGAACGGGCTAGGACACATTTTCCTTGTGTCCAGGCTTAGCAGAGCAGGATGCTTTGGTTTAAAAGGAGTTGTTATGAGGCTGGTGTGCAAGGGGATGAGACGGGTGTCACAGAAGCTGTAAACTTTCCATGCACATGCGCATTGAACCCATCCTTCCTTTCATAGCTCTTGCAAGATGAGCTTTCCTATGCAAATTGTTAAGGTTAACGTTATTCTTTTCATCAGCTGTTTGTTCTTTCGCGCCAATGGCTTAAAAATCTATACTATAAGGAACTTTTCCACTATAAAGACAACTAAACTAACACATCCTTAAGAAGATTACGTTTTAAAAAATAAATTAGTGTAAATGGATGATTGGTGAGAGGAGTCTTATTTTGGTACTCCTGTCTATCACCATTTTGTTGAGCACTTGGCGGAGTTTAAATATGCTGTTGCATCCTAAGCATTTATATTTATTGCTGACATTATTTTTTTTTCTGAGTTATTGACCAAGATCTGACATGCATGAGAAACCTAAGTGAAGGTGAATAATATTTTTTAGTAAAAGTGTAGTGAATATTTTACGTCAAATAATGATATTTTCCAGAAAAGTAAAAGTATTTTGCTTTTTTTCCCTCTTGCAGTGTAATTTGCACATCAATGAGATACTTTCATGTTCCTGGATTATACACAATATTATTTTTATAAGTTGTGCCTCACGAACTAAAACATGCACGAGAGACCACTGGCTAACTCTCTACCAAAACATTACTGAGGCAGGAAGGTGAATTCTCTGAATATTAGGGACTCTCTCATAAGCTTCCAATGAATTCCAGGTGTATGCTTGGTTATTTCAACAACTGTAGCCTTCAATATTGAAAAAAATTCTCTTCAGCTAGAGGTAGTGAACGTTCCAGTGACCGCTGTTAACGTAACAATGTAAAGATTGTTTGCATCTGAACACCCTCTATTGCTTCAGTTCTGCAGTTAAAAATGTCCAGTCCTGTCTCAACAATCTAGGCATTGATCTCTTGGGGTCATCACCGTCTGCTTTCATGCTGCTATCCTGCAAGCATTGGTTGCCACTGCTTTGACAACAGCTATGACATTCACTTAAATAATCATCTACAGCATAAATTTCAGTAAAGCGTTACATGTGTAATACACAAATATCCTAAGGCTTCCCAGTTTGTTAAGGATCTCCATGTTGTGATTTTCCACTCTATGAACTCTTCCTGCTGCACCTGAATTCAACAATAAGATCTGACAATAAACGCTTTATCGTCAAAACGCCTGGTGCACTTCCTTTCAAAAGTTTGTAGCAAGACTAATAAACATTTAGAAAAAATATACGAGAAAAGAACTATAAATATATCGTGTAAATGTAATATTCCTATTTGAGGGTGAAACTTGGTAAACGTAAAACAAATTTAAGGTAAATAATAAGCAGAAATAACATTTATGAGGAAACATATGGAATCTTTCGGGAGACGGAATTGCTGCTAATAATAGCAGGAAAGAATTATTAAACAAGTATCAATGGTTGAAGAATTTATACATAATCATAAACATATTAAAATAATATTATTGATCCACAGCCTCGATAAAGATATTTTATTATAAACTATTAGAAAGAAGGAGGAGAAAAATGTGGGTGGGCTAAATTTAGTTCAAAAGGGGTAAAAAAATACTTGAAATATTGTAAAATACAATGAGGGCATTTTAGAATCCCGTAACTTAGGTCGGAGGACCAGTGGACTTAACCCATTTCATTCACTGAGGTTCCGCACACTACACCCGTTCTATCTTCCAGTTAATCAGTGGGATTTCGATAGAGTTGGGCAGTTGCGTTGTGCAGTCAATAGTAAGATTCCATTAAATAGTGTCGCAGTATTGTGCAATAGCAAGATATTTAAGGTATCATCAAAGCATCCATCAGATACAAAAGGCCGTGTGGCAGAGGAGACAAGCATTTAGGCGTAAATTTCTTGGCACTCCAGTTTCAAACGTAAAGTTAAAAATTTAATGAAATACGTTCTATGACTGGCCAGAAAACAATTCGAAGCCGTCATGTATTCAGAGGAGGAAAAAAAGTATAAATCTCTTCCACTAGAGCTCTCCTCGTTCCCCAGAGCTTAAGGTTCCTATAGAGTATGTTCAACTAATCCTCACACACTGGAGGAACTTGAAACAGACATAGAAACAAAGTTGGGGCCATTAGTATTGGGGAACTGATGCGTGTCGGTGATAATTTCCTAAGACGATGTGGGTTGTGTCGCACAAAATGGAAATATACATCACCTACTGCAAGGAGGAGGAGTGCGAAATTCTGCTATTTAATATGTTATACCTAAGTTTTAAAATGATGAAGCGCTTGAGCGCCGCGAGTCTACGCAAGAAAATACCGGCAGCAACGCAGGGTCTAACCGCTGATCGGCTGAACAATGTATCGGGACTTTTAAATTGTACTCTATGTCGCTTTTGATGGATCCAAAAGTTGATATCCAATCGGTTTTATTTATCTATTTTCCTGTTCTTTATCCGCAGAACTCGGTACTATATCGACCTCACGGTATGCAATAAATTATGACTATTTGGAAAGTAGTAAGTCTAGCTATGAAAAAGTTGCCTTGGTGGAACAATATTGGGGCCACTTTGAAACCTTACCAGCTAAAAGTAGTTCCCGTCTCTTGCCATTTTCTTGCTAATTGGCAACTTCAACGGCAATCCTGCAGTAATTAGCAACCTGTTTCTGATGAGCATGTCATCAACAGAAGTCAATTCCAATCATTTTGAAGGCCAGATTGATGGATATGGACTTGGGTGTATCATTTAGACCTCAAGACCAAGATCCAATCGAAACAATGAAAACATGTCGGGTCACGACGTTCGAAGAAGTTTCATATGCAGGCCTTAGCAGAGAAGGTGACGGCATCCATCTTCTTGCAGAAATTGTAGGATGCAATCACGTGGCGTCATCTTACTGCAAAACACACTCGTGCCCCGTTGCAGACAGTTTAGCTATTGCCTCACCTACCCTACACACCGGATTTGACACCAATAGACTTTTAATTGTTATCCACACTCGAACGACAGCTGAGAGACAATTGATAGTAATGACGTTATAATTAAAGCTGTTTGTGAATGGTGTGATGGTTAAGAAAATATTTTTCTCCATGAATTGGTAAAATAGCATCTCTTTTATGTATAGAAGTCACAAAGCTTCATCGCATTAACATGTAGACTTATTACTTTTTTAAACATTCACCGTAGATAAGAAATTGTAGTGATGTAATTTTCCCGCAACTCCCATTGGTTCGTAACGATAATATCGAAGCGCTACTAGGTAAATAAAACCAGGGAAATTACCCACCCTATAAAGTTGCTGATACAAGATAAAGAATATTATATCTTCACTAGACCAGACATTTCGAAGCTTGGCTAGGCAGGGCCACGGACTTCTGCCAACCATAAGTTTCTTTTTTCTTAATTAAATTATTATACGAAAGATCAAGAGGAATTTTTTAAAAAATAAAATCGAATAAACAGGAAAACCTAGAAACATCACACTAAATATTTCTTATAGTTTGTTTACTTTTAAGTTTTGATTTTAGAATGAACCCTAAAAGATATCTGAGTGCTTAAGGTCTTTCATTCTTCCAGCTTGTTCTAGAAGATACTGGGCTGCAGGGGTTACTTTGAGATTTATGATGGAAATAACAGAAAAGCTGTGTGTCCTTTCCACCGTATCAGTGGGAAGCAGACATCGAATTGGGTTCGTGGAGGAGGATAAACTTTTAAACGCGTTTACACGTCGAAAAAATAAATAATGGAAAAACAAGGGAAAAGGAACGATAAACCATTTTTTCCGCTCCCCCAGTGGGAGGACACACACTGCAATATAGAGTTCGTTTCGGCTACTGTTATGAACTGCAGAATTTATTGCCATAATGCTATCGAAATGGCAGACTGGATATACCCTGGGCAGTATAGTGCAGAAATAAACTGAATGTCATGCTGTGGAGGTCTTAATCGGTCGGTATAAAGGCTGATTAGCGGCAAAGTTCTGAATGGATAGTGGGCTTACGTTGACTAAAGTTGCATTTTGATGACTTATTTGGGAAGTCTGATTGTTAAAAAGTGTAGCTTACAACATGAAACACAGTCTTGCCTTCAACCATGAAAATACGTGCCACAATTTTACAGGCGAGAGAGTTGTATTCCAACGACAACGAAGCAGAGGATTTACCTGCAAATACATTTAAGGCAGACTGTACTTTTATTTGTGAACCCCCCAAAAATTGGAAAATATCTATTATGTACAGCTGGATAAATAAAAGTGCTGATAGATTTTTTGTGATGCTCAAATTTCAAGCATTTGCAACAATAAAATGCCAAACAAAGTAAATGCGAGAAAGAAATGTTGCCGATAGTCAAGAGTGGCAGGTTGTCCTAGTTTTTAGGAGGGAGATCACACATGAACGTCTCGAAGATGATTACACGATTTTGTATGCTCTAGGGCTTTACAACGTAGCGGTGCGGAAAGTATGCCAGAACTTCAGTGCTGAAGTTGTGAATGAACGGACGATGCATGGATGGTTCGCGAAGTTCCAAGAAGGTAATGAAACCCCCGAGAATGAGCTGCAGATTTCAAGATCAATAATAAGGGATAATGAGGTCCTCCTAGTGACTATTGAAACGTACAACTGTCAAACTTGTGAGGACGTGGTTCAGCAATTCGACGTCAGTGCAGAAACCACAATCAACTGGGTTCCACATGAGCTGACAATGTCTCAAAAAAGGCACGAACTTTATGCCGCTGTTGACCCTTTTCTTGACAGACAGGCGACGTGCGATGAGAGCTGAATTTTCTAGGACACTTCAGTACGCTGCCATCACTGGCTGCAATCCATGAATAATTTATACCAAACAACTGGAATGGTCACTGTATCAAAAGAAGGATGAATTCTGTTTGGTGGGCTGTGCGAGCAGTTCATGTGAACTGCTACCAGCCGCTAAACAACGTTATTATGTACTCCAGTGGAAGTGTCCAGGGCTCGTGAATCGCAAAGGTGTTATTCTTTTGCATTATAATTCTAAAACACATACAGCTAAAGTGGCTTGGTTGGGAAAATCTCCTTAAGCGGATCGAATGAGATAGATTAACATAGGGTAAAGACCCAAAATCGCGGGTTCAAACCCGACCAGGATTGATGAATTTTTTCGGGCATAAAAATCCTAAGCATGACTTCCTTCGGAAGGGAAATAAAACAGTGGGTCCTGTGTCGTACATTTACGGCACGAAAAAGAACCTCAAGCCTGAAAAAAGAGGCCTCTGAGCAAAATTTGTCGGCCGTTTCACGCCCTGAATTGAATGGGACGCTGATGACCTAAAATGTTAAAGAGCGTCCGTAAATAAAGCAATAAAAATGGGGTAAAGAGGTATATATGCTCGTTCTAGAGAATAAGGCAAGATCAGAAATGGTCTGGTTTATATTGGGAAGTCTGAAGGCTCAAAAAATAACAGATAGTTCTAGTAGGTGAATCTATCCATTTATTGGGGGGGGGGGATGAGAAATGGGCGCACATTCTGGCTGAATGTACCCACTGGGAACATCTGATAAAAGCACTGTTCCCTGAAAACTTTTAAGGCAATTACAGGTTGACTGGCATGCTGGGGACCCGTTTCTGAACCACACTAATTGGCTGGATATGGCAAAGTGTGGGAAGGTAGAAGCAATTTATTTTCTGGTTAGAAGGCAATAACTAGTGTAATAATTATAAATAATATGTAATGTTTCCATTGATATATCTGTAAATATCGTTCTTCCCACTTTAATTTTTATTTGTTTATTATTAATAATGTTTTATTTGTATTATTATTTGTTCCTATTTCTAATTGTGTATCGCACTGAAGCATGTGCGATCTATTACCTATGCATAAAATAAATTTGTAATGTATATAGAATTTTATAACAAAAAGCATACACTTACTATATATAACGGTTTTGTGTGGGGGGGAAAGTTCCTGAAAAAATAGGATTTTGGATTATGGTTCTTTCTAAAATGGTAGTTTAAATTAAAGAATTAAAGAAGTGTTCTAAATAGAAAACATACTTGCCTTATAACAATTTTTAATTGTTTCGTCTTAAAACTTTGGGAATGCATCACGAGGTATGGATTATTTGCGGATATGTCGCTCATCTTTTTTGTTCACCTAAGGACGCCCTGTTAATAAATATTTGGTTATCCTGTCATATTTTGGCCCGTAAGGCAATTTTTTACGAACTGAATCAACCTCAGAGGTAGACGTTCGCGTAAGAAAGGTAACTCAGTGGTAAAGCACTGATAAAGTAAATGAACAGCGCTAGAAGCTTTAGGCTAAGAGTGTTGGAACTTCGCTGAGAAAACCCTCAATGCTTTCAAGATATGTAAACTGAGATACGAGAAGTCTGCAGAAGACATTGGCACGCAAGTCAAAGATAGCAGAGTTTATTACATGCACATGCATTTATGCATTCCATTTTCCTCTCAGAAAATACTCCTATAGTGTGTGTGTTACCGCGTGCCTCATGTGCGCATGCATAAATCAACGGGAAACTTGAATGCGTGTTTCCTCTCCGAAAAGTTGTACTCACCGGTAGCTTTATGCGCTGCATATTTCATAAGCTCTTTTCCGAGACACTAAGCCAGTTTGGGGATGCACTCTTCAAACAATATTGACAGCCTTGCTAGGATTTCTGGGAAAAAGCCGTACCGGCTTAGAAAATAACGTCATTGGAGGCTTTCCGCTCTTTCCATGAAACACACAACAAGCTCTGGTGGAGATTTGTGTTCCATTCCAAGGCATTTCAGTTCTCAGAACTAAAATAGCGTGTTAAGAGATATTTATACCAGGTCATTGACCTGGGCTAAGAAGAGGCACAAGGGTAGTAATGTTCCATTCTAAAGCATTTCAATGCTCAGAAATATAATGCCTTTTACCAGGTCATTGCCCTGGGGCTAAGAAAAACGTCAAGGGCGCACACCTTTCTTTCCGCGTAGCTATTAAAACTGAACAGCCCAAGCCCAAGGTCTGTTTGTTTTCTGTATCTCTCTTTGAGCCTTCTTACTTTGGAAGTGTCTTGAATTGTCTTTAATCTGAACTTCTGGAATGGCGTTACATGCATTTAAAGTTGACAGAAACGAGAATTACTTTAAAAATTCATGAATAAACTCGGCATCTGTAAATAAAGAAGAAATAAAAGAGATGCGAATGAAAGTAGGGGGGTATGTAAGCATAGCTATACAAAACAACTGAAAACGTTTTCGTTATTTTAAAACAACGTATTCAAGAAAAGAGATATAATAAATAAAAACAAATTTTATTTTAACTATTTTATTGTATTAAATACTTTAATATTATTCTTTTATTTCCCCAAAGTGTGAAATGTTTCCCTATGAATTCTGTCTCCCAGAAACTACAAAGAAACAAGATCATCTATTAATAACCACAAACCTTTGCTGGCCGTTTTTTATTCTCCAAATTTATTTTGAAACATTTACAAATTAAAACGAGAGACAACATATATTATCAAACTCTTATTCAGAAAAACATTTTTCATGCTCCTAGGTTGTCGATTTCCTGTAGAATTGTTTTAAAATTTAAGGACACCAAAAAACTCTGGATCGCCAATAAAGTTCAACATTCTTCGATCTCCTGTAGTTTTCGGTGAAATATTTTAAGACTTCTGAGGATTTTTTTGGCCAAACTGTCCTTCATCCGTCAACGTTCAAGTTCTTAATTCCAATTTTGTTCTCAAAACCAAACAATATTGCATCCCTTTATCTTTCTCTCTTGAACCAACAAATGAAGGTTGGTTGAAAGCATGCAGTGTGCTTTGCATCTGTTTGCTGAGGTATTTTGGAATAAAATCTTTGAAGCCAGTTGCAACTCTTTGTTGAATATGAGCTGTAAATTCTGTACTTCTTACACTGGATACTTTGTATGCTTTGCATTAACGATATATCCACTAGGTGATTAAATCCTAAGTGCTGCTTTTTGCTGAAACATTATCACTGTGAAATTTCTCAGCAAACTTTCAGCAGCGTTCCTTTAAAATCTCCTATGCTGTTTCCACTTGCAGCTTATATGGCACCTTATTATTTACAAAAGTAAAAAGTTATTTATTCTAAACAAAATCGTTGTTATGGTAACCTAATGATAGGCGAATGGGCCTACTGTCCAAGAAATTTGATATATTGTTCATCATCCACATGAAGTAGAATTTTGTGAAACACTTTGTGTCTATATTTACTTTTTATTTCAACACTACGAAAGTAAGATTTTACTAAAATAGTTTCATAAAAAGTTCTAAAACAAAAATATATTGGAGTATGACTTAGAGCTTGTAGGTATTCAAAATATTAAGATTTATATTTTCACTTTCCATGTTTTAAATGATATTAATTTTCTTCATTATGTTTCAGCAAATATATAACCTTCACGGCAGCTGGTAGGTGGGCAGTTAAAAAGCGATAACTCCCTCAAAATACACTCAAAACTGATTCAATTTCTCACAATTACAACTAAAATGAAAATAAATACGTATGTTATGACAGGAGATGGTGGAAATGCTGTTTTGTTATGATCACACATTTCTGGCATCTTTTTAGAAAATTATGTTTCAAAGCATCAGTTAATCTTCCGAAATGAGTCAATTCTTGACTAATATGCAATATTTTCTTTCGTGTAGAGGTTTGTTCTATAAACTTAATTTTTAAATTTCACCCTTGATTAAAAACCATGTGGACCGTCGGGCCATAATCCCCTACTAATTACCCTATCTTAAAAAACTTTCCTGAAAGAAAGTTAATGTCTCATTAGTTGTATGTGCGGTGGCAGTCTTGTTGGAAATATCCAGATCAACATTCAACATTAGTCAATAATTCAAAAAATGGTGGGAATATGTTATACTTTCTGATTTATTGCATTCTCAAAAAGTTAGGTTCTGTTACCTTGTATATATTGACTGCACACCATACACATGCAAGGGGGTTTCGTGTATAAAAACTTTTTTTGCGTCAAAAACTGGCCACTTTAATGGTGTCGTGCTTCATCAACAAAGAATAATAAATGTGACTCAATCACTCCATCACTAACGTTTTGTAATATTGAATTTTAAAAGTAAAAACAGAAGGACAACCATTCTGATTAGAAAGAGAAGTTCACCAAGGCGATCCAATGTCTTCTAAACTCTTCACTTGTGAAACGGAGTATGTATTCAGGAAAATTAACTGGCTTAATAATTTCGGAATCAAATAAACGGAAGTCGACTAACAAATCCCAGATTAGCCGATGATGTGGTTTTATTCGCCAAAACACCGAAAGCACTACAAACTATGATAGAACAATTATGTGAGCATAGCAAAAATGCTCACATAATTGAGCATAATTGAGCATTTGAGCATTTAAAAATGCTATCACTAAACAAACTGAACACTCAGTTAATTTCAAATGGATCTCAAACCCCAATAAAAATAGATGGAACAGCCCTCATGTGACTGTGACAACAGATTTCCTTTCATCATAAATTGAAAAAAGAAAACAAAAGAAAAATCACATTAACTTGGAGAGCATTTTTGGCCCTTAAGTGTATACTGTTAGACCAATCAGATTCCAGAAGCTCAAAACCTGTATACCTCTTATTGCTATTATGGGTGCCAGACATGGTCACTAACAGAAAAACAAAAGAACAAAATTCAAATATGCCAAAGAAAAATGCAACGTAAGATCCTGGGAATAACTTTGAAGGACAAAATACCTACAGTATTAATAAATCAGTTATCTCAGACAACAGACATCGCACAACTAGCTGCCAGAAACAAATGGCAATGGGAGGTCACGTCGCAAGAATGCAGGTCAATAGGTGGACCTACAATATCTCAATCTGGGACCCCCGGATAGGAAAAAGGACACAAGGCAGACCCAGAACAATATGAACAGCTCTTCAAGGAACATGCAGGTCCAGATTGGTCAAGAGTAGCAAGAGGAAGAGAAAAATGGAAATCTCTCGAGAAGCAACTAGTGCAGTGAGAAATTTAGTAACCAAAGAACAAATCAGTTCTTAAACAGCAGTGTGTCTTAAACAGCATATGGGCACCTAACGTGGAATAACTCATCACGTTAGGAAATAGCGAGCCTTCTCTACTTGTTAGGAGGCCTTTGCGCTTAAGAGACACAATAGGCTATCATTATCTTTAATATCCAATTACAGAAATTTACCGGAATATCAAAATCATATGCCTACAATTCGTGGACAACGGTGACCTTGTATGCTTTCAAGTTTCAATTTCGAAGGATGAACTGATGTATGTGAATGACAATTTTATAAAAATATGCCAGAATGTGTGGATGTCGTAGGACAACATTTCTAACATATCCTGTAATAAGGTACATGCTTATTTTCATTGTAATTTAGTTGCATTTACGATAACTTAAATCAGTTATGTAGCTATTACATCCCTTCGCCGAAAGTTACCGTTCTGATTGCCGATCAACCAGCTACCATGAAACGGACGACAAAACCATGAAGAACTCTGTATAAACACCGATATCTTCTTAGATGGAGAATGCAAAATTAAAACTGGACCGGCAATTTAAAGAAATGGAATTCGTTGAAAATAATGAATATGTCTGATAATAGTAATATAGTATTTGAAATGACTAAACCAACAAAAGAGCTTTGACAAATTTAGCATTTGTTCGTAATAATGAATGCTACTTAAGGTCCCCAACTATAAGACTGATTGTAAATGTAACAATATTTTTTTTTCAATGAGAAGAAAACAAATCCCAAGATATTTGAGCCTGTCATTGACTGTTGATAAAGTATATCTTTTAACAGTGTATCTGAGATACAATACTATGAAAAGTCTCTAAAAATATTCTTAAACAGTAAAGCCTTTTATTTAGACGCCTTACTATATTGAACATCTTTGTGTGGAACAGGATAAATTTCTATGCTATTACAAGTCCAGTCTCTATGTTGAACACACCTTTGGTCATAAGATACTTCTCTTTCTGCTATGTATTTCTGCTAACTTATTTAAGCTTCATTGGCATTTATTTCTGAAGCTTTAAATATAAACAGTGCTGTAACTTCAAAAGAATGGGATTTTCCCTAACTGGCTCTGTGCTACCTAGGATTAGGATTTTTACGCCCGAAAAAATCCATCGGTCCTGGCCGGGTTCGAACCCACGATATTGGGTTTAGGAGGCAAATATGGTAACCACTACACCGCCAGGACCAACTATGCTGATTTGTGAACCATATTTCACTTCAAAACGTTATGTACAAAATCATAGGCTAAGTCGTTCTAGTTTTACAAAATGAGACTTTGCGATGAAAGATGTTCTCGAATCAGATATCGCGGAATGTCAGTGAGCATTACTAGCTTGGAAAATTTGTGAGAAAAACCCCTTTATTAAAAAAAAAAAATAGGCGGCGATTCCTCATCCGCAATACAGCCCCAATATAACCTCACTTATCATTGATTAGTTCCCAAAGTTGAAGAAGGGAGTTGGAAGAGACAGAATGTCAACAATTAGGTGTTACAAGTCTTGTTCAAACATTGGATTACTGGAATAGAACCAAATGGAGTGTATACATGCACAGTGAAAATATTTAAAGAAAATCTTACTATAGTTTAAATGTCCAAAGTGCTGCAGTTAATGTAGTTGTCACAACCGCAATGCATGTCACAGTAGCTGGTGGATTGTTCCCAACCAACAAACTGCCGTAAATGATTAACCACCGTCTTCTTCCGTCTTAAGACTTAAAAAAAAAAATTCTTTTAGAAAAGAGTGTAATAGATTACACCCTACTAAATTATTACTAAATTTATTCAAATCAAACTATCTTTTGTTCGTGTTCTTTTAATAATCTACAGCATGCATTCATTTCAGTTTGTTTATTTTATCTTCAGTCTTTTGTTTGAATTTTAGTAGCAAGCAGTGAAGTAGAAATAGGTACAGTTGAGATGGAGAAGAGTAATTTGTCACATCGCTAACTCTAAAGAGCAAATTCACCGCCGTAAAGCTTGAAGCTATTCGTGGCAAATGACGTTGCTCTTATGAATACGAGGTCTCTTCAAAAAGTATCGCGAATTTTGAATTTCCGCGGGTTACGTATATTCGATTTTCGATTGTTTTGTGGCGTTATGTTGGTACTCAAATCCCTCACTTATGTTGACAAGCTCGGCCATTTTGAATGTTCAGTTAATTGTTGACAGCTATTTTGCTTGGACGTGTTTTGGCTCGTCTTCGATTTTTGCCTATTGCAAAAAATGGAAGAAAGAATCTGTATCAAATTTTGTGTGAAAAACAAAATTAAGTGCGCGGATGCATTCCCAATGTTGACTGTGGCATATGGTGAAGCTACCTTGAACCAAAGCAACGTTTATCGGTGGTACAAAATGTTCTCAGAGGGTCGAGAAGATGTAAACGACGAAGAGCGAGACGCTCAACAGACGAAACCATTAAAGAAGTGAAGAAAATAGTATTGGCCAATCGTCGATTCACCGTTAGAGAAGTTGCTGAGGATCTAAAAGTATCGATTGGCTCGTGCCATTCGATTTTTACCCATGATTTGGGCATGACACGCGTCGCCGCAAAATTCGTACCAAAGTTGCTCAATTTCGACCAAAAATACCATCGCATTAACGTTCCTAAGGAGCTGTTGAATTCTGTCCGCGACGACCAAAATTTGCTTCAGAGGCCATAACTGGTGACGAATCATGGGTTTATGGTTATGACGTGGAAACTAAAGCTCATTCATTCCAATGGATGCTGCCACACGAGCCAAGACCGAAAAAAGCGCGCCAAGTTCGGTCGAATGTGAAGGTTTTGCTTACAGTTTTCTTCGATTGCAGAGGCATGGCGTGGTGCATCATGAATTCTTGCCACAGGTAGAACGGTCAATAAGGAATATTACCTGCAAGTTATGCGCAATTTGCGCGAAGTAATCCGCCAGAAACGCCCGGATTTGTGGAAGAACAAAAATTGGCTTTTGCGCCATGATAACGCCCCTGCTAACACATCGTTGCTTGTGCGCGAATTTTTGGGCAAAAACAACACACTTATGATGCCGCAGCCACCGTACTCCCCAGACCTGGCCCCCTGTAACCTTTTTTTTTTTTTGTTCCCAAAACTGAAGAGGCCCATGAACAGGACGACGCTACGCCACGCTTGAGGAGATAAAGACGGCATCGAAGGAGGAGTTGAACAGGATCACAAAAAACGATTTTTTAAAGTGCTTCAAGGATTGGAAAAAACGTTGGCACAAGTGTATAATATCTGGTGGGGATTACTTTGAAGGGGACAAAATAGATATTCATGAATAAATAAATACTTTATGAAAAAACACAAAATTCGCAATACTTTTAGAACAGACTTCGTATACCTTTTGTGTTAAAAGCGTGGTATCAGAAAAGCGTGGTATCAGCATGTATGACCCGTGCGATAGTTGTAATTGCTTGTGTAAATGAAAACTTATCACAAGTAGTATCACGAAAGTGTCTGAGATTCAGGAACGTAGGGAGTGAATTCATCTGGAAAGCTCAGACCCTCGAGTGATATTTATTAGTAATATTTCACGAATAAAATATGAATTTAAATATAATTTATCTAAACTTGGCTTACAAAACTGTAATAATTGTATATTCGTTCTTAACCTTTTCAAGCAATCTTGCCACAAAAGAGCAAAATACGATTTAGGACTATTTCATAAATAAAATAAGAATAAAAGCTATATATTTTAAATTCGCGCACAGAATATTAACACTTGCTCAAAATATTATTCTTATAAATATATATTCTATTCAAAAACCGTGAGACTTTCGACTTTTACAATCGCTACAGTTCGATTTTCTAATACCAACTGAGGGGAAGAAAAGATGACACACAGTGTCTCTATTTTTCTTTGTATTCTGTAGTTTGGAATTCCCAATGATAAGACCAATTTGCGCATTTGACGCATCACCAAAACGCTTTGAAGAACCCTCCATTTTACATTATGATTATCGATTGTCCATGCTTTTGTTGCTGTAAATAGCTCCTCACCGCCTCTAGCAAAAGTGGTCAATGATGCGTTCAGGAAT
Organism: Metallyticus violacea; assembly: GCA_030762175.1. Lineage (NCBI taxonomy): Eukaryota > Metazoa > Arthropoda > Insecta > Mantodea > Metallyticidae > Metallyticus > Metallyticus violacea. The sequence goes on along the minus strand of CM060841.1, from coordinate 45,915,494 downwards.
TATATAGTGGAGGTATAGAGTTGGCAACATTGACCACAAGACAAATGCAGTTGCGTGATGATAATTTTTTTCCGATAATTTCACCCCGTAATCCGGCTGTGATTGTTCAAAGTTCAAAATCGTATTTCGTTTCATTTAAGATGACGTGACATGAGTGAAGAAGTCACAATAAAATCTATTCTTACCACTACCACTATTACTAACACCACTATCATCATCAACATCACCATCATTACCAGATCTCCACGTCTGGTCTTTTCTACCCTGCAATATAGAACTTGCGCTAAGAATGAAATGGAAGAGTGAAAAATTCCACACTAATATTCACCTAAATGTCCAGTAGAAGCCAATTAAAAATTGAAGTCAGGATGAAAATTTCCAAGGGTTCTGAACCCGAGACCTTCACATACAAGTCCCAAGTATCGAAGTAAGAGCCTTTGTTCCAATGTTATATGATAGGGAAAAAGAGAAGGGGGGAAAACTCACAGCATGTAAGGACATTATCTTCACGGTTATTGATACTGCTTCTGCAAATTAAAGCCACTCCACTGTTTAAACATATTCTGTGTGAGCCAGAAACATTTAGAGTCGGCTAATGTAGAACAGTAGGCTAAAAAAGGGAACTGTGTAATGTCGTGACAGAATCTCATTTCGGTTATTGATTATTTAAAAGATTTCTTTAGTAGCAGAAAGCGAAAGCCAAGTTTATGACAGCTATGTTTCCCCCATGTGCTCGTTGTTTCTGAATGTCTGTCATGTAGATCGGTCGATGTATGTCTAAAAGAATCCATTTGTCACCAAAAGCGTTTAATTCCTTTAAAATGCTCCAGTTTACGCCTTTGATTGGCGTTTGATAGTTGGTTTAAACGTTGTACGAATAAGATGCATAAAGTATTTAAATACGTGTCCTATCGTAAACAACGAGCAGGTTAAGTAAAATGTATAAATTTTGTTGAAACAAAGACTTTAAAGATCATACTACATAGTGATTTATATAGAACTAACACATTTTTGCTTCTTTATTTCAAAACGAATGAAGCTAGCCACAACGTATTACACCTGAAATGTAGGGTATCTTTGGGAGATGATTAACCTCTATAGAACATATTGAAAATATCCTCTCTCCTACATAAGGAATAACTAAACACATCGTCCCATATCACTGGCAGCTCGTTGAGAACTATAGTATCATAACTAGTAATCTCCTATGTAACGTTTTCTTCAGATCGTTCAAGGTCTGTGGGCTTGTGGCTTGTCTCTTGTCTGTTAGGTAATTCCATAGTAAGAAGTCCGGTATTGTCAAATCAGGACATCTCAGCGGCCACAAGTTCTTGAAGATTATCCTGTCGTCAAAGAAACTTTCAGTTAGCGCCATGGATTGGTTAAGCATGTAGCGCCACCTTGTTGAAAATATCCATGACCCAGCTCGATATTGTAAAGTTGTTCAATAAACTCTATGAAAATCCAGCGGTACTCGGCAGTGTCCACAGTCTGGTCAAAAAATTGGCCCCACTATTTTCTGTGCTGATACTGGTGACCAAACTCCGACTTTAACTGGGTGTATTGGCGCTTCATGAATGACATGTGGAGCATGGAAGGACCAATAGCATGAGTTCTGTAAGTTTGCATAGCCGCATAAAACAACATGCCAGGATTTTGCATAATGAAAGCCGTGTTGTGTTATGCCTTATGCAGGAAGGAGAACATTTTCAACATTTTCTATATAGCTAAATAATCTACCAAAAATACCCTACATTTGAGGTATAAGTTGTGGCTAGCATTATTCAATTTTAAATAAATAAAGAAATGTGTTAGTTCTGTATAAATCTCTCTGTATATTGTCTGTCATATGGGAGAATAATGCTGTGCAAAACCAAGCAATCTTTTAAATTAGGGTCGAATGGGAATAAGGTCACCTCAGGTCATTACAAATTTGGATTATACCGAAAGGAAGGTGAATGTTTTTAATTCAAAGACTTTCTACAACTACAGTACAATATAAACCAGCTAATCATCAAAATGCATATAAGAGAACATTACACCACTACAATAATATTACACTACTATATATATATATATATATATACTTTTAGTATCTATAACTTATTTACTTTTTTCAATCTTCACACTCGTTTGCACCCATATATATTTTTATTTTAGAACTCACAGAAGTTCCACTTAGTATTGAATTTCCTCGAAATGATCTCTGGGGAATTTTAGCCCAAAAGGCTTATTTATATCTTTTCAGCACTTCTAAATTTTATTTTAGATCTTCAATCTTTACACTCGTCTGATTAACTACTTTTCATTTCAGAATTCACAGAATGTCTTTATTATTGAGCTTTATTCATTTTATTTATATCCTTTTAGAATCCCATATTTTATTTAGGTCACTCGTTTGAACCACGTCTAATTTTATTTTACAATTCACATATGTCTTATTCATTGTTAAAAGGAGCCATGTAAATCACGGCGGAGCTGTAGTTCAGTTCTATTCGAATTATCAACTTAGTAATCAATTTCAAGAAGTGACATTTCTATTTTGACAGGTGCCTGCTATGCGGAGTTTGGGGTTAGAGTACCACATACGACGGGATCTGCCTACATGTACAGCTACGTGACAGTCGGAGAATTTATCGCCTTTGTCATTGGCTGGAACATGGTACTGGAGTACCTCATTGGCACCTCAGCCTGCGCATGCGCACTCTCCGCCTGTTTCGATGCCCTTGCTAATGGCGCCATTTCAGGGGCTATCGGTGGAGCCATTGGAACCTTTTTCGGTAAGTTCTTGATCGGTCAAAGAAAGTCACTTCTTATCTCCTAAGAATGTAAGACTGAAAAAAGTCAGAATATGCATCCAGTTCATAAAATGAGGTAGCAAAGAAGAAATTCTTAATCATTTCTGCTTCCTTTTCAATCCAAAAAAGAACAGCAACATTTCTCGTTCTCCTAATGAGGGAATGTGCAAAGTCGCGGTTCTGACTCACATTTAGACATTTTAAAAAATGTTATCCTTTATTAAACTGCTATCCATCCTCTGTTACTAAATCTATTTTTTGTATTACTGCATGTATGTATTGTTACAAAGTTGACTATGTATTATTGCCAGATTTGAGAGCAGCCAAACGTGCCATTAGCTGGTCAGTAAGGATTTCGTTATTGATTCCCAAGTGAAGAAAGGTAGTTTTATTATCTATGAGAATTTTGATGAATTTGAACGATAATAGAGTTATTAACAGCAAATGAATTTGAAGATGCCTAATTTTTTTCATCTCAAGGAGTTAAAAATTAGTAACAGATTTGTTTGCCAAACAATCAGTTAGTCCATTAGAACATTCCAGGTCCTGATTTCAGGAAGTCCAGTATGAAGCAGCCCGGATACCGAGTGTCAGCAGAAATGAAGGTTGTAAATATTAAATTGGATAAAAATTGTAGCATTTATTGTTACTGGTTACTGTAGTGCTGGATTCCAGTACCGGTTTAGTTTATTGAAGTTTTAGTTTTATTTATTTGGAGTATTAGTATTGTAGACTTTAAAATATGTAGAATTTAAATTGTAAATTTAATTGTATTGAAAAATGCAAGAGGAATAAATAAAATAAATCTGGAGTATTATGTTCTTATGTAGAAACAAGATATCAGGATGTAAGTATTGCAAAATAAAATATAAAAAAGTCCATTGGAACTAAACTATCATCCGCCTCTAACTCAGACAACAGCACAGTAATGAACTTATCTGATGAAAACAACGTTCAGCTAATCCAATGAACAATGAGGAAAAACATGTTTAAGCTCTTCAGAAGTAGCTTGGGGTGAGAGTTCATTGGTGAAATGAAGGTAGTTTTCTCGCATGATAGCTAAGGCACTATAAGATGGTTAAATGAAAGTGTTTCCTGCACAGGATTGTTTCACTGACGAAAATTACGAAGAACTAATGAGAAAGCCTCGATTTCCTAGAGAGTTCTTACTTCAGCTAATTTTTAATAAACAATGACAGTAAAGTTGATCTAAACAATGACGAGAAAGCAATGAACATTTGGTCATCAACCGAGAATTAGCCTGGAACCACTAGCGAAGAACCTACTTTTTCGAAGATCAGCACTGAAGTTTTCCAATAACATGCTGCCCAGTTCTAAACATAAGGTCTACAGAAACTGGCTTAGTAGGTATGCAATAGACTTCAGTTCTCCTTTTGAAACAATCACACCTCAATCCTCTGAGCTACACGATCTGTATGGTATATAAAAACCTCTTAATATCAGGTTCCTAAGAAAAGAGAGGATATTGAACGCTGTCCATGGGCCGTTTTCCTGCTGGCCCAACAGAATGCAGAAATAAGCAGGAAAAAGGTTCACTCATCTTGGAGGAAGAGAAATATAAGTCCTCGTACATCTTTTATGGCCCAAAAAGAACAAGTTTAAAGCATATTTTTTTTTTTTTTTTTTTTTTTTTTGCGCTGGCCAATAAACCTCCCTTTCTAACGGAGGACCAGCATGCTACCGCTACTACAGTAGGAAGAAAATGCATTTGTTGCATATAAAGAACGAATCCATTATACATCGCTGTTTTCATGTATTTTTTGTTTTAAAAGTTGACCAGTAGAAGAGAAAATGGTAAAAGAATATGGCATTTTCTTTGGGGTGGGGGATCTAGATCTTATTGAAGGGCCACCCCCGATTTGAAGACACAAAGAGGACTTTTTATGAGGGAAAGTCAACAAAGACTAAAAGTTTTTATTAATCGCGCGCACAGCAAAGAAACAATCTTCCATGAACACTTAGATGGTTCAGGGAATTTAAGGAGGGCCGTGTTTCATTCTCCATACTCCCCAGATTTAGCCCTCTGTAATTTTTATTTCTTTCTCCCTCTCTCTAAGGGGAGGGTTTTGGTATTTCCGAGATTCCTCGTGAAAAAGGTTGAGATGGTTTTGAAGATGTCAAAAGGTGGCTTCCAGCAAGTGATTTAGGAATGACAGAGCGTTGGGCAAAGTGCATTGAACTCAATTGAGAATATTTTTAAAAATATCACACCAATTTGAACCAATACTAGTGTATTCTATGAGGAGAAAAAGTCATTCTTTTTTTGACTAGCCACGTAAGAGTTAATGAGTAAGTTTTGCCCAACATATAATATACATTAAACTACCATACTAAGGCCTATTTACGTGTGTTTTGGTATTTTATTGACACACTGTAACAGTATTTTAGTACAGAAGGCAGACTCTTCTATTAATAGCATGTTGGCCAAATACTCCTGCTTTTCTTTTAATCTTCACATCTAGTTTCTTCTTCATTTTTAAAAGGCGTTGATAAAAATGTGAGATATCAATGCTACTTTGCTGAGGTAAATTCCATTAGATGTCGGGCCTTAAGCGATTTATCCTTGAAAAACTCAGTAGCGTTCTCGAGGGGGGAAATGCAATTGAAAGGAAGTTACGTACCATTTTATACGTTATACCGACAGATCATGAAGATAAACAATGAATATGTGGTAACATTGCAGTATGCTTATCTAATAGTTTTAACAGTTCTGCAACTTAGATCGATTGATCATTGGATCCCACGCGACACCACACTCTTTTCCAAATAGTTGCTAATGGAAGTTCGACAAAGTAGGGCAGTTGTGCTGTGCAGTTGAGAGTGAGATTTCATTAATTAGTGAAGCAGTGTTGTGCATTGGTGAGCTGTTCACTATGTCAACGTATAATCATCTTCAATGCATACATCAGGTACAGAAAAGGTCGTTAAGGCAGAAGGAGACATGCATTTAAGCGTAAATTTCCAGGCAGTTTGGTTCCAACATGAAAAATATTACAGTTGGTACAGAAGTGTTAAACAAGATCTGTGAATTAGTGAAAAGCATAAATAAATAAAAATTTTGAAGACGGTTTATTATTCCATGACGGAATTGCACCTTATATTTGTTCCAGAGTTAATGACCCTGGTTTATGGCCTTCTCGTTCTCCAGATCTTACGATTAGTGATGTGTTTCATTGGAAGACATTGAAAAATAGAGTATATTCACACACTGAAGAAACTTGAAATAAACATACGAAACGAAGTTAGGTGTATTAGTGATGGGGAGCTGGTGCATTCCAATGATAGTTTCATAAGAAGTTGTGAATTATGTGCCAGGGAAAATAGGCAACATTTCCAGCAGCTACCGTATGGAGGATGAGAACCAAATTCTGTTATTTAGTATATTGACCTAAGTTTAAAAACGGTGAAGCGCTTGAGAGCCGCGAGTCTACACAAGAAAATACCAGCGGTAAAGCGGGGTCTAATCGCCGAACGACTAAGCTCTGTGTAGATACATTTAAAATGCTCTCACTGCAGAACCATTAGGAGAAATACAAAAATGCTGTTACGCTTTACATTACTTTGTGAGGCTAAGCAGTTTAAGTTACATATCTTGTTTGATGATGACAGTAAACTTCAGTTCGGTAAAGTGCTGAAAGTGTAGGTCTATCGTGTGTTCCGAGTTACAGCAGTGTGGATATCTTTATCAATATGTTAAGATAATTGGGCACAAGCAGAACGACAAGTCTGAAAGATTGAAAGTTATGTTACACAGTCAGGGCAGAAATATGTTTGGTTTGCAATTTTTTTTAAGAAATGCTCCATTGAGAAAAATAGTACCGAACTTTACCTCTCTAATGATATAAGCTAACAGGCAATGTGCTTGTATAAACGGGAGTTGCCTTTTAAGTTGTTACTAAAACTAGAAAGAAACAAACAAATTGTTTCTCAAAAAATTCACCTTTAAGATTTATACACTTTTGCACATGTTAAAACCAATTTTCGAAGCATTTTTTCCACTCTGAAGTTGGTATCTCTAAAGCATGATTTTTAAAGGCTTCAACAGCTTCTTGAGGGGATGAAAGCATTTTTGTGTGACTTTGGGGAACAAAAAGAAGTTGTAGGCTTCAGATCACTTGGGATATGATATATTAATTCGATGTTTTTTCACTTTAAAATAATCACTGTTTGACGTGCTGTGTGAGAGCTGGCATTTTCATGATGAAGAATGGTGCGACGTTTTCGGTTATTTTTCCTGTTTTTGTCGACGACTTCTTGCAAACAAATTGTTGTATAACATTCAGTATTAACTGTTCCTCTAAAGGAATGATTGCGACATGTCCAGTACAGCCGAAGAAACAAAGGACATTTTCTTGTAAATGTTTCATAAACGAACAATCTTTATGGGATTCGGTTCATATTGGAACACTCAACCAGTGGATTGTTTCCGGTTCATAAATATATATCTAAGTTTCGTCAGCTGTTAGATGTTTTATATGGGTTCTGCAGTTCCTCGGTGGAATTTTTGAGCATTCCATTGCTCCAATTAACAGAAACGTTTATATGAGCGTCGATCAAATTATGCGGAATCCATCAGGAACAAATCTTTTCACAGCTAAATGTTCATACATAAACAAATGTATTGCAGTCTTCGATATGCTTAAGGATGCCTCTCTCTCACTATAACTTATATACCGGTCTTCTGCATCGATGCTTTTTGGAATGACAATCGATTATGGTAGACCTTAACGAGATTTATCATTGAGGGACGCACCACCATGACGAAATTCTGCAAATCAGTTGTAAACATTATTTTCTGACGAAGCTTTATTACCAAAAGTTGTTCGAAGTTATTCTATGGATTGCTGTTGAGTTAGGTTTTTACTAAAATGGTAAAAAGTCATCCAAACAAAACCCTCACGTAAAATTTCCAATTTTTTTCAAAACTTCTTTGTTTAAACGTTCACTGTAAACAAACTACTCGGTCAATTTCTAGAGCTGCAACTGTTTTCACGGTAAAAAAATGTCAATTGTCTCTCAATATAGTCACCTAGTGGTAATTTGTAACAACTTTAAAGGTAACCAGTATTGTGTCAGAGATGGAGAATCCGACTCCAAATTAGCGAAGAAAGTGATAGGAAAAAGAAACACTTGTAGTCCTACTGAAAGTTAGTTTAGAGTGTGTCAATCATGGCCCACTGTCTATAATTATAATCACTCATATTTTATATTTGTCTAGGTACTTGAAAGCAATAAATCAATGAGAAAAGTCCGTGCCTTTGTGCCTGATTGCGTATGGAATCTGACTTGGCACCTTCGGCTATTAATCATGGTTGACGACGAAATCTAAACTTAGGTTTACAATTCTAGTAACATTCTTTATAAACTATTTTAATTATTAAAATACGTCTAGCTGTATTGGTAATAAAAGATAAAGTTGTTCTTAAACTTAGGCTTAAATATTTCTGTAGTCATTATTTCTCTGTCACCCAGGACGTCCACCTGATTTTCTCGCGTTCGTCATCACGTTGCTGATGATGTTGCTGATGGCTGCTGGGGTAAAGAAGTCTCTCATCTTCAACAACATTCTGAATGCAATCAATCTCTCAGTGTGGGTGTTTGTTATGACAGCGGGCCTCTTCTACGTCGATTCGCACAACTGGAGTGAACACAAGGGCTTCCTTCCCTACGGCTGGTCTGGGGTAAGGCTATTTTTTTCCTCTCTCGAGGTTGATATGTAGTGTACGCTATAGTAATTACAACATTCGTGCATTGTGTATTTTAATAAAATAATAACCATTTGTGCATTTCTGCAATAAAGGTAAATGGAAATAATATTACGCGCAATACTGGAAGATAGTTGACAGACGATTGCGGGATGTTGACAGAAAATATACTGAGACTCAATGTGCAGAAAAGGTCTCGCTTAATCTGCAGGCTCAAATAGGTCAGGTGTGGGGGATGGGGTTTATTAAATACCCGTGGGAGAAAAAAAAAGTTATCTCGACTGGCTCAGATTATGCGCTTGGAAAGGAAATTAAATAATTTATTTATCCTAACAAGAGTTAAGGCCTTGGAGCCTTCTCTTCCCCTCTATCAGGCGAAAAAACCAACAAAAATACAGAGTACAATATACATAGTTATATTAAATACATAAAAAGTCATATTATAGAAATATACTGCGTGTAAATAAGACATTTTTAATATAGTTAAAAAGTTGATAAAAGATAATGTTAGAATTCGACTTGTTCTTCAATAATTTTTCTCCAATATAAGGGAGAGAAGAAGGAGGAGGAGGAGGAGCAGAAGAAGAAGAAGAAGAAGAAGAAGAAGAAGAAGAAAAGCGAGAGACTAACTGTTGATTCCTAGAGCTGAGATGACAGTTTAATCTACTTTAAATTTATTTACTGTGCTACAATCTTTGACTTTAGGAGGAAGGGAGCTCCAGATTCTGGGCTTACACGCCTAATGAGGTTGAGTAGAAATGTGCTCCGTGACGAGGGATAGATAGTAAAGTCATAATCCGAGTTTGAGGTAGGGACAGGTGTACGAAGCGAGAGACGATATACTGAGGGGTGGAGGTACGGAGGACTTTGAAGAGCAGTATAAGTTAATGGAAAAGTTCTTTTAGAGGTAGCCATGACAGTAGATTGCATAGGGGATGTCACATTATCTAGTTTACGAGTGTTGAAACGAACGCAGACATTATGAACGCATTGTAATCTATCGATCTGCCCAGTATTCAGACTAGTGTACGTTTCCTGGGAAAGAATTTGCCCACTGTGCGAAGAAAATAATTCCTGGAAACATGTTATGAAAGAATGAGGGAAACAGATCTTTTAAGAAACGAGCATTTACCGCCGTAATTTCTGAATTTCAGCAGAAGTTTGGAGAAGTTTGCTGCACGAGATATACACACACACAAATCGGGAATAATTCTGAAGAAGACCCTACATAGAAGGCTAATGGCAATTGGAGAAAAACGGGGAGTTGTGGGGGATTGAGTATAGCGAAGGGGGGCTCACGGGTAACGGGGAGTTGTGGGGTATTGAGTATAGCGAAGGGGGGCTCACGGGTAAGAGCCCTATACATGTATATATGTGCATTAAACTCTTCATAATAAATTTGTGATTATAAGTATATTGATATACGTATATATATATATATATATATATATATATATATAAATTAACACTAATAATAAAAGTAGCTAGCTTCTTGCCATTGAAGAACTCGCAGTAGTTCGAAATATAGCAGTTTCCAGTGTGACTCTTTCTCTGTGTTTTATCTTTATCTACTTTTATTATTAGTGTTAATTTGTTGCATTGTTAATAGTGTTTCTTTATTTTTATGTTTCATTAATATTATATATATATATATATATGTAATAAGAAGGAAAGTATAGCATATGTTGACGTTCTTGGGTATAATATCTTGTTTTTTAAACGGGTGTTATTAGCGTGTACGACCGTAAAGCCCATGCGAAAGTTATAATTATTTGTGTACTTGTAAACCTGCCACATTAAACTAAAAAATAGAAATAAATATAGGTAGCATGATTCAGCTATTAAGCAATGGCTCCTGTTCATTCCATGCACCTTGATCTATGGTGTACATTGGAAGGGTATATGTGTTTACTGCCTAGGCTAATAGATACATTTCTAATTCTAATTCTACTGTACGCCAAATACTTCTGTCTGAATGAACCGCAGTCAGAAGACTGAGAATACCGTGAAACTCAAAATTGTTATGTATTAGGTTCCTTTAAGGACAGTCTTTAACTTTTCTGGTCACTACGACACTTAAATTTTGCTCAGAGTTCTCTTCTATCACGGAACTATTGGATTTACTTCGCTTCCGAAGGAAGCCATACGTTAGAATTTGAATTTACGCGTTACAAATCCATGGATCGGTGGGTTTCAACTCGTCGTGAACTTGGGTGCATGAGCCAAGTACAGCTATCGCTAGACCACTAGGATCGACTGCTCACAATCATTGCCATAATTTTAGTAATTCAATATAAAGAGCGATCTTACCTTTCAGTAAACAAATTCTATAATTTTTTATTTCATATATCTGTCACTAATGAACATATTTTCATAATTGTACAATTTATACAGGATGACCCAATGGAATATGACGGTTTTCAAAACCTTCTTATGGGACACTCATATAGAATTAAATAAAAATACCTTTCCTGGAACAAGTAGCACATTGCAATTTATTAATCTGAATTTATTTTTACAAATCAATTTTTAAGTGGATTCCGTGACAACGAACACATTCGTGTAATCGACTCGAGAAGTTTACCATAACTCGCCGCAATAAAACGTGACCAATGTCGCTAACTTCACGAGTTATGTTACTTTTAACTGCATGATAGTCCGTGGCTTGTCGCAGTACACTTTCTTTTCAAGTATCCCCATAAAAATAGTCTGCAGCCATCAGATCGGGCTGGACAGACACCAGCAAATAGAGAAATTATACGTCCAGGAGACACGATCCGCACAGTGTTCATTGTTTCACGAGCGTTGTGAGCTATGGCATCATCCTGCTGGAACCAAAACTCATTTTCTTCATTATCTTCCTTCTGAAAGTCCAGTGTTGTCAGCATTTCTGGCACATTAAATTCTACCTTAAACCTTCCTTGAACGTAGGAGATTGACTTAGATTCAATACATCCTGTAACAACAACGAATACACGTTTTTCAACCGTCCAAATATCAATACTGTTGTTTACTAAATGGACAGAATAAATTGCATAGTTACATAGTAACCAATACCATAGCTGCTGTAAAGCAAAATCGCTAGAAACAGCAGCGTTCTGAATACCGTCATATTCCATTGGATCACTAGTGATTTTAAAAAATAAGTTCAGATTAATAAATTGCATTGTGCTAATTATTACTTGATATTTAATTCTATGCGAGTGTCACACAGGAAGGTTTTGAAAGCCGACATTTCTATTGGGTCATCCTGTATTTCAATAAACACGCATAAAAGATACCAGGATTTTACATTCTAGCCTCGCGCACAGAATGCAGAAAACATAATATACAAAAAATTTACAAGTAGAAAGAAGGTCAAAAACAAGCATCTCAAGAATACAACAAATTATTTCTGACGTTCCGTTGTGCTGCTGCAGGTTTAACCATTAAGCTACAACTATGTATATGTATTGTGGCATAACAGGCGATGATATATAAGGTGAAATGATAAAATGGGAAAATATTTTATTTTTAAGGAAGAAAGCGTTCAAGGCCTATATTTAGGATAAGGTACCTACCCGGCATTTGCCATTTATAAGGAATGGAAAAGCCTAATTCAGAGAGGACGGTCCTGGAGGGAGTCAAATTCCAGAACCACGCTCGTAAGTCAGTGTCTTAACGACCTAGGCCACCCATGCGGTGTCAAGAGAATTGAAAACACCATAGCTTATTTTTAACAAATCGTTTACGTAAATACTCGAATGAGTCGTCAATGCATTATCTTTTAACGCGTCATAAGCCAGATGAACATCAGGCGTGAGCCAATCACCCCTTTGAAACAAAAACACTACAGTCCTTACAGTGAATGCGCAATTTAATTATAATAATCGTTGGTAAAATTTTATTACCGTAGTTCTTAAAACACGTCCACACTGACAATGAAAGTATTTGGGTTCAAACAAATCCATTTTCAGTTATAGCACCAGTGCGTACCTCTGAATATGTTCTTGTATCCTTTTTCTGCAAACTTCACTTGAGGTCACTGCAAAGATCAAAGTAGAAGAGGCAAGCAATGTAGATATTTTCACTAAAATGCAAATGAAAACTTTCAGTAAAATGCTCAAACCAATTAGCAGGACTACAAAACGCACAGTTAAAAAAATGTGTTGATTACATTCCATAATCGAACATTCTGTAATATCAGCGCTCATATGAAAGGAATCTGTCATGAAATTTTGTCTGCAGGATACTAGAACGTAATTTAATCAAGTTTGTTATTCCCTTGGTGTAAATTTTATATTGCCCCGAAGAAATTGGGAATATTTGGTAGTTTTTGGCAAGATATTTTTAAGGAAATTTTAATGTGTACGTGTTGTTGAAACCCAAGTACTTTCCTTGTGAGTGACAATGCGTGACTTGTGGTTATAATTAACGTGCATCCTGCTTATGATTTCACCTCCACCAAAGACACTAGCTTGCATTTGACTGCTTATGAATATACGTCACATCGCAACGTAGGTATAATGTTGATCCTTATCGATTCTTGTAGAGTAATATATTTTTTTAATTGAATTAAGCTACTTATATCCCATTCAGGGCTAAGGCCTCCGCAAACGGGGGGCTCATTGACTTCTCATATGGTGAGCTAGTCCATATGAGATATTGTCTCTATGAATTTGTTAAGGCTAGGTTTCTTATTTTATAATTTTAACACAAATTTAACTACAAGGTTTAAGTGCTGAGTTTATTAAACTTCATATTAAATCATTCAAAAATTTTAGTGCTAAGCTCTCTTTCCACAAGTACATGCTGTGTGCGTGCGTGCGTGCGTGCGTGTGTGTGTGTGTGTGTGTGTGTGTGTGTGTGTGTTTTCCCCTGCATTCCACAGAGTTCCAGAGTTGTCTGATTGAAAAAATGTGTTACAATAAAAAGAGAAAGATGAACAATTAAAATTAAATTATTTTATCATGTTAAGCTATTGCTGCTCGACTGTTGCTATTACGGCACTAAAAGTACCATATCAAATTTCCGAATTTTAAAACAAAGCATTAAACTAATTTATATATCCATTAGGCAATGGTAACTATAAGCATTAATATAAACGAACACACTTATTACAACATTAATACAAATCATGTCAAAATAATGAGTTAAAGTAATGGACATTATATTACTTTATGAAACAGTATATCTTGTTTTTGTGTCACATTAGCCTAGTCTGGATTACAGTGAATTTTTTAAGCACTGTAATCGTAGAGGTAATAACAGTAATATGTGTTTATTGCAAATCTGAAATGTTGTCATTTAGAGCCATACATGCATATAAAGATTAAAACAAAAATAAACATAAATTTCTAACAGAAGCTATTATAAAATAAGCACATATAAAAGTACATAAATGCAGTACGACAGAGATATTAAATTACTTCTAGTACATATAAAATATACAATTAATAACGAAATAACAAACATAAGTTTATTACACGTATCAGGCGAACGAGAAAATGTATTCAGTTGTCCAGCGAAAAACTTAAGAAATCTAATGAACGTTGGAACAAATAAGTTTATACCTCTATTACAATTAATGAGGTGAAATCAGCTAATAAGTGCCACTTTTGAGACATTTCTGATTTAGTATAATTCTGTGCATAGAACTGTAATTTTTAACATGATACTGATCTAGATAGCTATGCACAGAATATAAAATGAAATGCTGACTTCTTCAAATTTTATTGCAGAAAGGGGACTTCATAATAGTGCCTTAGGCAAAACATAAATGCGCCCCTTTGTGGAGCTTCGGCGGGGGAGAACTGCATAATATTAAGTAGAACGGTGATATGCCATTTAGATATTCAGATATTCCTTAACAACTTACGCAACTTTGGTTTAAAACATTTTTTTCTAAAATTATTTTAAGGCGTTATAGGACGTTAAAAAGTTTTAAGTAAAAGATAAATATAAATATTAATAAACCAGTTCATTAGTTTACTTACTTTTATTAAATGTGTGTATGTAAGAGAGCTCTGTAACAACATTTACAATACGTTTTCGTTACCCCATAATATGTAAATTAAATTCCAAGGCCAATGAAAATCGATTAAACTTTCGATTGTTTATGGTGTATATTTGCACAGTACATTGTAGTTGTTTATATTTTTGTTTTATTGAAACACATGAACATCTTCGTAAATGCACAATGTAACTCGAAACTTTCTGTAATTTTTCTGTATTTCAGTGACTGTAAGGTAGATATCACGGCTAAGTTCATAAATATGGCTACATTTAAAAATGTTTACAAATACCCACATAGTGTAATTTTGTCTATCGGTGGTGATATATTTTAATTCATTAATTAATTTACTATTAATTAATAGTATACCATTAATTTTGTGGTTTAATCTAAATAATAATAATAATAATAATAAATATCTGTTTTATTGATGTACGTTATTTAACAACTCGGGTTATCAACATCCCATTCAGTCGGTCCTGGTGGTGTAGTGGTAAACATACTTGCCTTCTAAACCCAAGATTGCGCGTTAAAACCCGGCGAGGATTGATGGATTTTTTCGCGCGTAAAAATCCTAAGTATGACTTCCTTCGGAAGGGAAGTAAAGCCGTGGGCCCCGTGTCGTACATTTATGGCACGAAAAAGAACCTCAAGCCTGAAAAAAGAGGCCTCTGAGCAAAATTTGTCAACCGTTTTACTCCCTCAATTGGATGGGACGCTGAGGACCTGAGATGTTAAAAAGCGTTCGTAAATAAATAAAAAAGTGTCCAATTCAGTTCAGGGCGTGCAACGGCCGATAGTTTTGCTCAGGGGCCTCTTCTTTCAGGCTTGAGGTTATTTTTCGTACTGTAAATGTACGACACGGGACCCAGTGTTTTTTCTCTTCCGAAGGAAGCCCATACTTATGATTTTTACGCCCGAAAAAATTCATCGATCCTAGCCGGGACTGAACCCGCCATTTTGGGTTTAGAAGGCAAGTATGGTTATCATTACTACACCACCAGGACCGATGTGGTTTCTCTTTTGTAATACTTATAGATTGCAAGAATTTTATTTTATTCCCATAATACCACACATAATGCCATAACTTATTTCATTTCGTTAATTAATAAGACCATAATTTGGATTTCATATGCTTTTTAAAGCATCTTGCGAAGTGTAGCGGTACACCATCTTGCTGATACCACATTTTTATCATATATTTATAGAAACATCTGTCAATAATGTAGGCACTTCATTCCTTATAGCAACCGGACTTTTTCGTATTATTTTTTCTTTAAAATGGCTCCTTTTCGGATTCGCACACAGTGTGTTTCAAGATTTAATTTTAGAAAAAAAAAAAATATTTTTAACGAATATTTTTTTGATTTGCTGAGAACTATCTAAATATCTAAATAATATGTCATCGTTTCATTTAAAATTCTGAAGTTACACCTCCAGAGCCTCATAAGAGTAGAAAAATTCAACATTTAGTTATATTAGTCAATTTAAAAGCTATTGCCTTTAACGCGTTATGTGGGTCATCCTGTAGGTTGAGAAGACAAAATAAATAGCAAAGTTAGGAGCCCTAATTTCCACAATACTTCGGACAGAAGGAAGAGTACATATGCTTACTTTAACAGATGCGGATAAACATAACACAGAAAAACAGAAAAGAATAAAACACTAAGAAAAAGATACAGATTAGGATTAGCGATTACTAATCTGTAACTTTTTCTTAGTGTTTTATCCTTTTCTGCCTTTCTAGTTATTGTTATTTTAGTTACATTGCTAATAGTGTTACATTATTTTTCAATTATATTGTATTTGTCTCAGGAGGCGGGGTACTTCTATTCCACATGTCAAAGGCCTACAAAGGCAGCAAAACTACTGTTTAAGAGGTGCATTGTTCTTGGCAATCATTATGAGACCTGACACTCTAAAGATCTCGTGATTCAACGACGTGCTTTCACTTGCATAAATGTGTGTATTAAAAAAACACACTTTAAATAATGCTACTTTACTTACTCGCAGAAGTTTGGTGTGCAAAGTTGGCAAGCCGACTATGTTTATATGGGAATTCCTCCCTAACTTTGTAGGGTATATACTTGAGACACTCCCCTGAAGGTTTTTTTTTTCAATTAGGTCGGCATCTGGATTCTATATATTCACCCTCCGGCTTGATTATCAGCATCATCTGGCCCACTGGTAGGGCGGCCTAGTCTTCAGCATCAACCTTCGCGATTCTGCAGATACATAACCCGAGCTCACCACTTAGCAGTGGTATATTCAATTATGCCCGTCCAGTCCAATGCACCCGAAGGACTACCCGAGGGAAGAGGCTTGGCTGTAAAGTGCCACGAGTGCTCAGGGTCCGCAAAGCTCGCACTACAACATCAAACGGGGTCGGAACCCCCGTCCCCTTCCTTACGAGAAGACAAGCCGAATTGCGCGTAAATTGTTTCTAAACTCACTCAAAATGGTGCATACATAAGCCGTGCTTGTCGCTTTAATCAGAAGTTCCTTTGACCACCGGCCACTAAATCACCTCTTTTGAGGTTATCTCGATCACGTTAATTGAAATAGGAAACAAACTACGATTCGAATACCAATAATGTCAGTTATTAACAATGCTAGTCAACAATGTATGTATAGGAAGAAGGAGGTGATATTCAATTTTTATTGTAAGGGTAAGATGTCATCAAACTGAAATTGGGATAGTTTTTAAATATAAATCACTCGCTTGTGACATAAAGTCAACGATCCACAAAGCAATACAAGTTCGCTGATCAAAGTTCGGAGAAAATTGCTTTTGTCCATCTCTAAGGCACAGAATCTGCTGATGAATTGTATAGAAGATGCGGCTGAAAGAAACTCGCTGTATTTTTGTGGTTACTATTGGAGTGTGATTTGTAAACGGAAGAGAGAAGATTTCGTGAAAAAATGCATCATTTTAACTTTTGTTTGACAAGGTGAGTGTGGTTTGTTGTAAACCTGGCCTTCAGGCTACTTGTTAGAGCCTGGAAGTTGAGGTATTTACTCATAGGCAGGCACGTGATACAATGAAAACATGCAGTAATATAATTAAAACATGCATTTATTAAAAGTGAAAACGGAAGGTATAATCACCCTATTAAAACATTTTATTGCATAATTATAGCACTTAAACTTACTTTTCTTGGTTACGACCAACAACAAGCTTTTTTTCAAGATATCAACTGTCATTATCAGCCGCTTATCAAAGAGAAAATTTTTCATCATGAAAAAAGAACGTTCTATTTCCGCTGAAGAGATTCAAGTGTATTTAAAACAAACTATTTCTGAATGACTCATACCAGTTACGTCAATTCACCTTTCAGGACATCGTGTAAATGTTGATCAAGATATGGTACAGTGGTTTTGAATAGTCCTGACGAATGAGCAAAAGAAGCGCGGTGGTTTCCGGTCGAGTTCATTGTCTGTTTATACATGTATGGCGGAATCGGGTTAGTTTATCTCTTACTCGTACTGAGCACATTGTAGGGACGTTTATTGCACAGCTGTACCGTTCTCATTTTTATCGCTTGCAATCGTTTGTTACATTTATGCAGCTGAGAAGTTACCTTCACTACAAACTTCCTAGAATTGTGCTGCAGAGATGGATACAATGTAATTCACCAGGACTATTCAAAACTGCAGTACTTCCATCGTATTCGTAAGCCCGAAGTAACCGTGCGTTCCTTTCACTAATGAAGGTTCTGCTACTTAGAGAGCTTAGGTGAATGGATTGAGGAGAAAGTTTTTGATTCTTGACATTTCATTTAATTTTCATAATTTTTTTTACTTCGATATGTTGAAATTTTGAAGTGGTTTTTAATAATGGCATAAAAATTCACAATGATCCAAAAGAGGCAAAAAAAAAAAAAAAAGCTTTAAATCTTAAAATAGGCAACAGAAGCCAAAATAAGGGGGGAAGGCTAAATAAAAACTGGCTCGTCAGGAAACATGTTCATTTCTATCTGACTCTTAAATATATCCATCCAAATAGAAAACGTATTTTGTCTTGCTTCTAGGCCCTGCTAATTGCTAATATACAAGGATTTTTGACGCTGCTACGGATATTGTTGTACTTCTGTGCCACTAAATTTGTTTCTCTTGCATGGGCTACATTTAATCAAATGACGTGGCACATATTCGATTCATGGAAATGGCGTTTTTATGAATGAAGATTTATATAAAATCAGTTTGCACTAAAGCAAGAAGATCCTCAAACTCCCTTAAGCACTCAAGTAGTATGTAGTCCTCACTGTATCACCTGATGACATTATGAAACAAACTTTATCATCACTCACGTCTAGAAAATGAAAAAGTTATGTCTTCAATCCATCAGCATTCCGAAAATCAAAAAGTGGGAAGAGTATCTTCAAGAAACAGAAATTAAATAAATCCAAAACTTCAATATAATATCTCAAGGCCAAAAGACAACGGTGTGTAGTTTGTTTTTTGAATGGTAACCGTGAGAAATCTTTGCAAAATGGGCAATGAATTCAGTGACAACAGTGCAACACTTGGTGTCATGAAATATTTGTTTGAAGAAAAGAAAAGGCACTTTTATATAGAAATTGGACGTGATTCAAATTATGCTAACAAGAGTGCAATAGCGACAGAGCACGAAAATGTTCTTTTTCAAGAATATTTCTTATGAAACTTTTCTAAAACATATATCGTCCATAGTAAAACCAAAGCATCATTGTTTGCATAAATATATGTTCATAAACTAGCAAATAAAGCATTAGTAAATGATTACGCTGAGCAACAAAATTTAATTTCCTGTCTTGCTCTTAATAAATGGAAATATATGACAATTGTATAACAAGTGTGTGCTGAATTCAGATACGTACAGTTTTTTCGGGAAATTAGGTTTTAAGTTTCTCATTAAAACATCGTCTTACAGGTAGCGCCGTTCAAACAGTTTTTAGGATTGCGGCTTGGTCAGGAATTCTGATGCAAATGAAATGATAATCTTTCCATTATGTGGGTAAGAGTAATTGTGGCCACACTGTAGTAGCAGAGATTCGTCGAGGAAGAAGTACCAGCAGCTTTCCTTTCCTTTACTGATTTCAAAAGAGGACAAGAGACATGCTGGATTCTCTGGCAGGCAATGGAAAGGAGCAAGTGGGAAAATTCCTGTCGAAGATGAAACAACTAAGTTTTTAAAAGACTAAAAGCTGGGGACAGGGGATGGGGAGCTGAATTAAAAAGAATTGTTGTATATATGAGTATGATTTGTATTCGCTTACATTGACTTGGGGTGGTTCCATGTTCTAGATGTTTTAGTACATTAATATTGAGATCTTTTTTTTTAATTACTTTAATTCAATACACATTTATTTAGGTAAATTTAATACATTCATTTTAAATATGCATGCTTTAAACCTTTGCTTAACTATGTATGAAATACAACCTCACAAAATACATTAATTAATAACAAATGTGTGTAAATAATTTAAAAATAATAAATAGAATGGTGTATAGTTATCTTTTTCCGTTATTTTGATAACATTGTGAAAAATCTTGCATTTATTCGCTTTTAAACAAATTTCTGCAAGATATTGGTTTCTAAAAACATCAGTAATGTCTTTAGTTAGTTACCTACAATGCTTGGTAATCATTTTCCATAACAGCTTAATCCTGATGAAAACGTACTGCATGCTTATCACTCAGGACACCCAGAACACCAGGTGGAATTAAAGGAAATGTAGTTCCGATGACAGAACACATTCTAACGTTTTTAATATCATAAACATCTCCAACTATTTATTTGTAGATTTTGACCCAGTTCCTACGGCTAACCCCCAATGAAATATAAATATAATGTATACGTTGTAAGCCTAATCATCATATTTTGTGCATTTTAATTAATGATGTAGATGTATATAAATAAATATGTGCATAACTTTTATATGTTAAATTGCATGTCGTGAAAAGAGAAAGTTCTCTGGTGTATCTGTCTACGGTAGCTCAGCCAGAAATGAGGCCGATCCAGGAGGCCAACCGCCTTTCAAAGGAAGAATAAATACAAAGAGACCAGTGTTATTGCCAGTTCTTAAAAGATTTGCCTTTGGCAGTGTTAATAGAGCTAAGGATTTTTAAATACCTTAAGGAGAATGAATTTGCCACCTGCTTGTACAGTTAATTTTAAACCAACCAATATGAGTAAACATTTTAAGCTTTCAAATAATAGCGGGTTACATGCTTTGGCGGGTGAATTTGAAGCAGCCAGTAGGAGATGTATATTTTGAATTTTTAAAGCAGACGCAAAACTTGCATGCGCTTGTGAGCCCCCATGGCTTAGCGAATGCAACGATTAGTTAAATTGAATCGAACGAATAAGGAAGCGTTTGCTCCTCTGGGGCACTCACTTCGGAAACTCAGTTCGGCAACTCAGTTGATATATCAGATAGTTAGACCATCAGATCAGATAAACGTCTTGCGAATAATAAATTGCCATACATATTCAGATCTACTCATCGCGTGATTATTAACATAGTTGATATCCTCTCCAAGCTATGTTGAGCACGAGTCACAAAATAACTAAACAAAACCATGAGATATTATTGTCATGAAGCATAGGCAATAACACCAAAGCGATCAATAGTCAATTAACGATACTCTGCTACAAACTATGGTGATCAGGAACTAAATCACTTCATAATTGGCAAAACCACTTCAATATTGGTGCCCAACCCGGGACAATTAACAAGAGCATACTAAACCGCTTCAAAATTGGCGTTCCACATGGGACTGTCATATACCACCCCACAAAACCGCTTCAATTTCAACCCTTACCACTCCCAGAAAATAATTAAACACAGCCTTGAAAACTATTTGTTTGTTTATCGCTGTCCATAAGCAAATTTCCAAAAACACTATCTTGTATTGCACAAATGTATGGGCCAATAAAAGTTCCTTTACTAAGTTTAGCTTCACTTAGACCTGCGATTTTTTCTTACAAATACTGGAAACTCATACCTCAAGGCTCTAAAGCCTTCAAAAATGTTCATTAACCGTAACTTTATGTGAAGATGTAGCAGCAAAATTCTGTCTTTTTTTAACTATTCATTTATGTCTGACTCATTTGACCCCGAACCCCAAAACGTCTTATTGATAATCTTTTAGCTTCATAATGCTTCTTAGCTCGACTATTCCATTCAAACAGAAAGCAACATCATTTTATGAAAGCACTCTGCATTTGTAGAAGTAATCCTATTATTTAACAACTCTACAAATTTGTCACTCATATTTTTCATTGTTTACATCTTTTAAAAGAACATTCATATTTTTATATATTTTTTTCATTTTAAGACAAATGTACTACACAAGATAAGAGTTTGTTGGATCGTGTACAGCATGTGCGTAATGTATGACCTGCCACATTGCAGATAAACAAACACAAATAAGCGATTATCGTAAGAGAGTCTGGAAAGCCCAGACCCTCGAGTGATATTTATCAGAACTATTACATGAATAAAATAAGAATTTAAATACAATTTCCATAAATTTGGCTTATGAAATTGTAATAACTGCATATTTTATATTACGAATACTTAAATCTTTTCAAGCTATATTGCGACAGACGAATGTAGATTGCCAGTAATGCCAATGGGGAAGAGCCAAATACGGCTTTAGAATTATTTTAAGAACAGAATAAGAATAAAATTAACATAAATGAAATTCGCGAACAGAATATTAACAATTGCATTAAATGTTATATTTACGCATGAATACCTACTTATTCAGAAAAAGTTAGACTGAAATAGACGAAAGTCGATTATTACACTCGCTACCGTTCGATTTATTAATGCCAACTGAGAAAAGCAAAACGCAGATAATATTTTACTATTATGAACAACGTGTTTATTAAAATTTATTATAGTTTAGGCAACATTGTTACATAATTTACAAACAAATTTACGTTATGATTGTCGATAGTCCATTCTTGCTATCAATACCTTGCCACTGTCTGCTAGCATTAAGTGGTCAATAATGAGTGCTCAAGAATTATAGTGGAGATATAGAGTTGGCTACACTGACTAAAAGACAAAAGCACTTCGTGCGGTAAAGGGATATGGTAAAATTTTACGTAATTTCACAGCGATATCGTGCAGTGAATGGTCAAAATTCACAATTTTGTTTCATTTCATTGGTCGATTTTATGATAGCGTTATAAAAGTGAAATATTGTCCGAAAGTTTACAAAACGGGTTTCAGCCTAGTCATTATGACATATAAATACGTCAGAACAATGCATTTGTAGTCAGATGCTAATTTCAGTGTTGTCCAGCACTTTGATAAGGATTGTCTCATCTTACCTTTAACTTATATTTATATTTTTCGCCATATTCTCTATATAGTTCCGATTTCGAGCTTGAATGCATGCACTAAGCTTCTTTTATTTAAAAATGACATAGGTTTAACAAAAATGCAATGTTTAACAACTACCTCTACGAGTATTGAAAATCTAACTTTCGCTGAAGTAGTAAAAGTATTATATAGTCCATTAGTAATGTCAAGAAAGTGTTCAGAAGTCACATGTACTTGCATTTTGCTCTCACGCAAGTGCTACAATTATTTTATGGGTCAATTTAAATTCTACATATATAGTCGGCGAATCAGAAATTAAATGTACACCCTGTATATGCTTTATCATTATGTTTAAATTTCTGTCTAACATCTAGCTTTACTTCGTAGTTAATTTACATTAAAAAATAGCATTCCATTTTTTTAACTCCACTTTAAGCGAAGCCCAAGAAAATTATAGTCCCCTGCTACTTGGAGCGCCCGAGGCCGGTATACATTTGTCACAATGAGATCACAGATCTCTCCCACTGCACAAGCAAGCGCTATGCAAATGACGCAACAGACGCAGGCGCCAAGGCGCTTCCATCACGTTCTTCCGGTCGATCGTGTGCGGCATCAGCTGTTTAAGTGGATTAATTAAATCCTTCCCTTACCCTTGTACATGGTTCTTTTGTGCAGAGGCGTCTCAGAGATCGTCCCTTTGAAAAACTTTTGCTGCAACAAAAAGGCTTTGAAGATCTTTGTTAGGGATACCTTTTATTGAAGTCTTTTCCAATGTTCCCCGAGAAATTCATTGCTAAAGATGGAACGTGCAGGCTTCCTATCATAAAGCACAGTCTGAAAGCATTCGGAGCTTTGCAGGTATTAAAAGAGTAACGCAATGTTTTATGAAAAACTAAGACATCGTGCAAATCTTTATTTTCGTGGAGAGGCATTAAATGCCAAAATAAATGTATAAAACGTTGCAAATAAAATAGCTATCGACGTTCCTGTTTATTTATATGAGTATTTTCCTAAATTAACATTGTGTATCAACTTTAGAACATACCAGTTTTTACATATTGTCGTACAAAACATTCACTTTGCAATAATCGGGTTGAAAAGATCCAATTTTTAGTTAAAAAGTTAATATCTCTGGAAATTCTGGAGTGAAATAAGCGGGTTCAAATGCGACACTCACAACAGGTAATATTAATGTTTAAACAGAGGTAGGAACAGGAAAAATTATGTTCCAAAATGAAAACACTGTTAAAAAGGGACTGAGGAATGTATGACAAAGTTACCTTTCTAAATATGGATAGAAAGTGTCTGCATTAGATGAGGTAATGTTATACAGAGGGTGCTAAACATGTATATACACTTCAAGCAAAAAAAAAAAAAAAAAAAAAAAAAAAAAAAAAAACTGTGTTAACATAACCAAACTGAATTCACTCAAACAGAAAACGAGTACTAATCATCTTAGACTTTTACAGTTGCAACAGTTGTTCAAAATGCCCCCCTTCGGCGTAGATATACTTCTGAGTACGTTGAACTACTGATTGAGCAACGTTTGTGAAAGTGTCACAGAATTGCATTCTCCGATCAGGGTCATCTTCAATGCATGCGAAAGTCTTGGGATGAAAACTTTCAACATTGCTGTTTTAATAATAATAATAGGATGGACGCTGGTCCTGCTAATCCCCGTCTCACGTGCACATTGCTTTGTATATTTCTGCGGTGAGTGCTCAAAATGTTCCAAAACCATAGCCGAGGACGCAGGCTTGTTGCTGTGTGATGTCTCCCAGATCTGCCCTTGTGAACATCGCATACGGTACCATGAGTCTCAAATTTACTCGCGTTGCGGTTCTGTTCTGTACATACGTCTCCATTGCCTTTGAACTTCAACAACATTCTCGGTTTTCCAATACCACTTCAAAATTGCTTTCCGCTGTGCAAACGGTAATCTTGGCTCCATTTTGTTGTAGCAACGTAAGTGAGTCACATTTGTTTACAAACATAATATTATAATCTTGGCTTCATTTGTTCATTGTTGATTTACCTGTCACGTAGCAACGCTATCATAACTAATGTGAGCCAAATCTGTTTACAGAACATCATGCTACACATTAATGTTGTTTTTCGGCCCAACTTTGAAATATACTAAATAGATATCTAATGTGAAAGTGAATGTAAACTTTTTGGCACCCTATATATCTTCTAGCTTAAGTATGCTGAAAATGTTTCATATTAAGTTGCAACGATGCAGAATCTTTGCACAAAGTGAATAGGAACTATAGGGACAATTATCAGGAAGTAATTTCTGGCAGGAAAAATAAAAAAGTTCATATCAAACATGTTCGGAAATGTTATAGAAGGCAATACTGTTATTCACGACAACATTCCCCCCCCCCCCATAACAGTACTCACACCATTTACAATGTGTTTATTTGTGTTGCAGATTGGCTTTAGAGAGAACGTACTGAGCTGTAGCTATAAAGATCAGTGCTCATTTCAAAAACAAGCTAACAAATGAACAGAAATGGCCGTGAAGCCGCACTGACTTATCGAGAAAGATGTACTACTCCATCCCCCGTTTTCATTTTAGGGACTAAATTCACTCGACAGGAGCTCCCGTGGGTCGGGCGAGGGGCATGGCGGATGATTAAAATCACTGAGTGGTGAATTTGCCCCGTCTGTGAGGAGGGGAATCGTGGACACATATTCTGGTTGACTGTAAAGGTACGGCAGAATGGAGGGAAAAGTACCGCACATCTTAACAGGGTCAAGCAGAAGGAGATGGTCACGCTGGGCTTTGCTGGCAGGATTAGGTAAAATAGGTGAGAGTGAGACAGCTCAGGTCTGAAAAGGGTGATAACCGGGGAGAGGGGGGGAAACAAATTGACTGAATCTGACAGTCTCACATCCATAATGGGCTTTCTTCATATTTTACATGTATTTTTAACATTTTAAAAATTGTTCTTTTTGCATTTTTATTTTATTAAAATTTTATTTTTGTTTATTTATTTGCTTTTATTTGCGAATATTTAGTCATCGTAAACAATCAAGCTTTTATCCAAACGTTTCATTAATCTAAATATTTAGTCATGGTACATACACGTCCATCCTGGTGGTGTAGTGGTAGCCATACTTTGCCATCTAAACCCAAGATCGCGGGTTCGAACCCGGCCAGGATCGATGGATTTTTTCGGGCGTAAAATGCTAAGTATGGTTTTCTTCGAAAGGGAAGTAAAGCCGTGGGTGCCGTGTCGTACGGCACGAAAAATAACCTCAAGCCTGAAAGAGAGGCCTCTGAGCAAAATTTGTTGGCCGTTTCACGCCCTGAGTTGAATGGGACGCTGATGACCTGAGATGTTAAAGATCGTTCATAAATAAATCAATAAAAATATAGTACATACACTTCCTGTCTAGGAGTGATAAACAGCTCTTTACAAAGTGTTTTGGTGTAGGAATTTTTTTCGGATAAGAAGTTTTTGAATGGATCGAAAAAGTAAAAGACCAATGGGGCTAGATCTGGGCTATATGGAGGATGCTGCATGACTCCTCACCAACTCTTTTCCACTTCCTTTCTACCCTGATCATAAACAGTTTCCTATCTGCGATAAATTTAAATCTTTTTCACTCCTTCTGCTTGAATAGATATGGTAGCTGTACGCACCTCTACCTTGGAACACGTTTTAATCATATCATCCATTTTCTTTTCGTACCAAACTTTGACTACAGTGGAGGAGGGTTAGCATATAACCATTATTTCTCGCATAGGTACTCCATTCAACACACAAAGCGATTTTAATCTAACCGCCCTCGTAGCCCATTAATTATGTACATATTTGTCTAATTTTGTTAACACTTATAAAAATTAATTTTGAATAACAATAATATGTGTACATGTTTTTTATCCCTTTGTCCTTAAAGACATTTATGGTTTGTATTATTATTTTTAAATGTATTCTGAAGGTTATATCGATGTTCTTAATTTTAGAGAAATTTATAATGGGAAACTACCTAAGTATAATATTTTGAAATATAATTTAAAAAAAAAACACATTTAATGGAACTAATAACCGAAAAAAAAGAATTTTGTGGTATGTCTAACGGCCTGATCTGTACGAAAATTGCAACAAAGTTCTAAAAATTTAAATCTACTATTTCCAACATAAATGCTAACAAAACTAAAACAAAAGTAAAATGCAGGGAAGAAAACCATAGTGCAGAACTTTACAAAATCAATACTTTAGAATAAATGTACAAAAAGTTTTTGAACTGTGCTTAATTATGCCTATATATATTTTTTAATAATTGTAAATACCTGTTATCTTTCATTGGTCTAATTTTGTTCTGCATTACATAAGGTTTCCTGCGTTACAATAGTTCTTTATTGATGCTACGGCTATTGCGTCTTTAAAGCTGTAAGGGATATCTTGCTGATTGTATTGTAGTAAGGTATAAACGATGAGTTTTGTTAGAAAGTGTTTTTTTACAATATTTTGTTGCAAATTTTCTAAATAAGGTATAAATATATATTAAATATTTTAAAAATGAAATAATTCAACTAGATTTTACAGCACTAATCATTCCTCTAGTGTCCTGGATTTTAGATTTACAAAGACAATTGTTTTTTAGCCATTCTAACTTTTAATTTCCTCTCCGAAAGAAACCTTGCCACATTCATTAACTGTCTACGGTTGCAGAGAGCCTACTAAATTAGTAATCGATCTTTGGGACAAGTTATTTAGATGAACATTTTTTGGTGCAACATCCGTAAAACAAAAGAGCGAATACTACCTAACTTTGGGCATTAGCGTTCACGCATTTATTTTCATGATAATTAATTTTATTCCTGATTTCGAACATTTCGACAGCAGAGTGGAAAGCTAGCCAAAGCAAACTAGGTCATACCGGACAGAAAATGCCGCCATAAGAAAATCTGCCATTTAAAAACAAAAACTATTTCCCATCTGTTCAAAGATATTTATTTGTTTAATGTAGCAGGGAACTTTATGTATGATTAACTTACGTAGAAAATCAGCTATAAACATTTAGTAATACTGTAGATGTCAAAATGGTTTCATTCCCCCAGAGGCTATTCTTTTTTTTTTTTTTTTTTATCTGTATAATTTGTCTACATTTTTCTTTTCTTAATATACTACATTTAACTTTATTAATGTTATTTTTAGGAAGAATAGCTCATAGGTTGCAATTTTACTTTTATCTCTTGTACTGATACAGTATTAAAACAATGCTTAGGTTGCAAATTTAGGTTAGATAGGTTTGCATAGATTTAAATATATATTTTTTTAATTTTATGTACTGATTCTAAATGCTGAAATAAAAACTTATAGCATTGAAATAACGCATAGGTTGCAAATTTATGCTAGGTTAGGTTAAAAAATATATACAAAACTTATAGTGATAAAAGCGTTTGCTTTATTTCTTTTACGTGTTACATTGCTACCTTACAGTTTCCCATTTTGTTTCGATGTATACTGAATGTGATTAACTATTAACATGCATCCTAAAAAGTTAATTTTTAGGTACGATTGCTTGTTTCCATGCGTTACGATGTTCATTGAAACTGCGCTCGAATTTCTCCGCTGTCGTTCAGGCCTTTCGTGAAAGGAGGCGTGACTGGTGCACCAGGACCTTGTTGTCTGTAACTGTAAGTTTACCACTTGCCATTACTCTTGAAGTAAGCGTCTTCTGCATGTGCACTGTTACATGCGGTTCTATCGCTTTTAAATGCAGCCTGGAGTTCTGTGAGGGTGTTCAGCCTAGGTCTGCAAAGAGAACTAGACTGCTTAGAGGCGTATTGTCACGAATGTGGAATGGCAGTCAATGAGAAGAAGATCAAAATTATGACATTCAAGAACGGTGAGGTGTGCAGCAGGAAAGAGAGGTGGGTGTATGCAGGTCAGGCACTGGAAAATATTAAGAAAAGTCATATATTTAGGAATCAATTTAGCTATGGATGGGAACTGGGCAAAACACACAGGCAACACAAAACGCAAGTGCATATTAAAAATAAACAGGCATTAAATATTTTAGCAAAATTACCGGAAACTCCACTTGGAACAATGGAGTTGGTGTAAAGGCGATTGTGAGGTCAAATATGGCGAAATTTTAACGGTGGGAAAATACCGAGGAATTTAATCAGTTTCAAACAGAGTTTCTAAAACGGTTGCTATAAATTGGGATGGTACAGCTAATTGTGGGGTTTTTAAAGAGTTCGGTATTTGTAACGAAAGTGTGAACTTAAAAATAAGAACAATTAAATGCTGGTTAAGGGTAATATGAGCGAATCACGCTCTTCTTCCAGCAAGTTGTCTAAGGGAGCAAATAAGGAAAGGGTGGAATGCTGGATGGGCATCAAAAATAAGGAAAGACTTAGACAAAATTGGATTGGAGTATATTGGTTAAGGGAAGAGGGTATTACACGAAATAGTTGGAAAATAGTTAACATAGTTTTCAGATATAGATAGGCCAAATATTGAGTCTCGATGCGCAGAAAAAGTATCGCTTAACCTGCAGGCTCAAATAGATCTGGTGTGGAGAAGGGGAAATTATTTAGATTTCTGTGGCAGATGAAAAAGAAGTGTTTTCGCATGGTTTCGAGGAGCTTGGAAAGGAAACAAAATAATTAATGCTCTCGAGGAAAGAATTTGTCCATCTTGCGGAGAAAGCGACACCTGGAGGCATATTTTGGCAGAATGCAGGGAAACGGAGATTTCAAGAAATGCGCATTTATCACCGCAATTTTGAATGCCAATAGAAGTTTGAACATTTGCCGGGGAGTGATGGTGTATGCGGGATACTCAATTTGGAATATTTCTAGAGAAGACTCGACAAAGAAGTTTAATGGCTATAATGAAGAGGCGGGAATTGGAGAAGGGGTGCGAGTAAATGGAAGGGGGACTCAAGAGTGAGGGTTCCATTCATGTTTATATATTTGTATATAAAACATTAATAGAAAACGTAAATATATCGAAGTATTTGTATATTTGTATGTATGCATGTAGATTTGTATGTATGTGTGTATGTATATATGTATGGATGTGTATATGTAATGTATGTATATATGCATATGTAATGGATGTATATATGTATGTGTATGACAATTTTGATTGTTATAAGGGCGATATTAGCATGTACGGCCGTAAGACCCTCGGACAGTTGTATTTATTTGAATGTATTCTAAAAATGGTATAATAAAACGTCAATTTCTACTACTGCTACCTTAAATTGTGTCAAATTAGCCGACTTTCAATTTCCCCTTCAATGTTCAATACTTTAATAAATTAATTACAGAAAATAGAGAAGGTGCCGCAAATAGAAATATACAAACGGAATGTAATTTGTGAATATCACAACTTAAATATCGTATCTCTATAGAAAAAAAACAAAAAGTATACAGTTTATAGTAGATAATTTCATGAGAAGTTGCCATAATAAGAAAATGAAATATGTATAAATTACTTATTTAGGTTGTGATGTTAGCTATTAACATCACGGTTTAGAAATAAAACTATAACGTTATCAAATAATTAAATGAATAGTAGCAGAAAAAACTTCAAAAGAACACAAGTGGAGTTCTATAAAGTAATTGGCCATATAACTTTATTATGGGTACAGAGAGAGACAAGCAGCGGAAATGAAAATCCCAAGCAGCCATCAGATGATATGCTAGGGGTGACAGAATGTCAACTAGAAAATAAAAGATGAATGAAATATTTATACAATGTACAATAGAATCCTGCAAGGGAGAATTAAGTAATCTCATGTACAGAAAATGATCATAAAAGTATCTACCTTCAGACAGAAGAAATATAGAGAATTTAAAAAGAAATGTCAAAGATACCGTAACAAAAAGAAATGTCTAATATTGGTTAGCAAGAAGAAACCTCCAGGATATACTGGTAATATCATCTGTAATTGTATGGCTCTACTATAATTGGTGGCAGCACCAATCCGGGAAATTTTGGATACCAAATTTAAAATGCTTCAATAACCGCACGTATTTTGAAACAGTAAATACAATGCTTCATACATATTGAAAGTCTAGGAACCCAGATTATTGTTTCTTATAGAATCGGTTGTCAAAAACCATATTCCATTATATTGCCCACATTAACCTCTCTATGTTAGATTAAGAAATCCTCATAGGATACATATAAAGTAATATAATATAATATTTAATTTATATTTATACCTTGATATAAAGTAATTTGTAAACTAACTTAAAGTTTTTCCTATAAATTCTTTAAAATTCGCCGGATAATTGTTGGTTTCATATCACCTCCTTTATTCAGGGTTTCTTAATCCAGAATAGTATTTGGAGAATGTTGCAATGCCTAATGTTATTCTGGGTATACAGTTAAAACGTGGCAGACTTCAGGATTTTTTTACAATGAACATACTCTGAAACTCCACTTTTCTTAAGCAG
Source organism: Metallyticus violacea (assembly GCA_030762175.1). Classification (NCBI taxonomy): domain Eukaryota; kingdom Metazoa; phylum Arthropoda; class Insecta; order Mantodea; family Metallyticidae; genus Metallyticus; species Metallyticus violacea. The sequence goes on along the minus strand of CM060841.1, from coordinate 45,884,223 downwards.
ACAATTGTGGCTGGAACAATGGTTTCTGTACGCAATCGAAAAGTCATCATTTATAAAAAAAAAAAAAAAAAAAAAAATGGCAGCTTCGATCAGTGGCGGCTCATGCATATTAGTACCAGAAAATGCTAATAAATTTACATTATTATTAACACTTCATACTTAGTTTATTAGCTGTATATACATCTTCCATGTAAGAAAAAATTAATGCCCGGAACTGATTAAATAACAGAAAATAGTCTTGAAATTAAAGCATCTAATAAGCATAACAATAATTACAAACTGAGATTTCTGTCATATCTATGGTTTCAATAGGAAAACAAACGAAAAAGGGAACATTGTTGTTTCTCTGTCAATATTACACTGAATTTCTTCCTAAATACGTTCGATTAATTCAGTCTGCATTATTTCCGAAAGTCTCCTAAAGTAGCCCATTTTCCCCGAATGATCGTTTAGCTGTACATTTCTTTTAAATATAAAATGAAATGTCCAAGATTATTTTAAACATCTGATACCAAGTGCCGTAAGAAAGTTGTTTGTAGAGTCATCGAGAATTTGCTTCGCAGGCATTGTGTAGCCGAGATTTCACTAGGGTAGCAAATTAAGGAGGCAGCACTGACCGTACGCCGATTGTGTTTACTTAACCGCCAAGGTAAACACATACTCCAAAGTTCAAACCTTAGCAATTACTTGCTAAGGCGGATTACTTGCTAAATACCCGTTTCGAAGGAAGGAATGTCAGAACTGTAGGAGTATCAACTTTATTCGTTGCGGTGCACATTACCCGAGTGCAGAGGAACTTGTCGATGACCCGTTATAATATACTAGTAAGATAAATGACATTTTTTTAAAATATCCACATTTTTTCTTACTTCTTAATTAAGCTGTAATTTTAACAATTTATTGTGCTCATTAAATAAGTGAATATTTAAGCATAGCTTTTGTTTAAGCATAGCTTTAAATTAAAGATAAAAATGCATGTGATATTTATTTACTCACTAAACTGGATAGATTTTTCTGTCAGCATCCTTTCATAGAACCATATATTATTAATTGTGCTTAGTAGCCTGCAGGGTTACCAGAGCAATTTAACCATAAAACGCTTCCGCACACTGGATTACAATTATCCAGTTGCTTATTTACATCATGTTCATATGATACGCGGAAAAATTAAGTGTATCAAAGTTTGCTCAGAGAAACAGCCTTGTCACCTCTCTGAAATCTCTTTTAGTACTTGTTTAGTGCTAACAGAGATAGGTATGTGGAAGTGAGAGTACATAATTTACATATACATATATTCTTGATTTATTCTCATTTTTAAGGCTCTGTGGGATACTCTTAGTATAATAAGAAACAGGAAAAAATAATTGTTTCTGCTCAATCTTTGATGTACGAAAATAACAGTGCAACACTGGAGAATTCCAGGTATCCCATAGCAGTGTTACTGTTTAAAAGAAGGTGATAACTACAGACTCTCGGAGCTCGATTGAATGGGGCGAAGCTACTAAGGTTTCTCCCGCAATTTACAAAGTGCACTAAAATGTTCTGGTTTTACTTATTACTGTAGCAATTATAATTTTGGTTTCGACCGTTCAGGTCTTGAAATCCCATTCCTTTCTCACTCTTTCCATCTATAAAAGTGAATTTCCAACTTCCTGCAATATGGGTTAGCCTTTCCCCTGCTTATTCTGCGTTCTCTTGGGCTAGCAGGAAGACGGCCCAAGGACAGCGCTCGGTATTCTCTCTTTTCTTAGGAATCAGAGTTGAGGGGTTACTGACACCACGCATAACTGACTAGTGATTGTTTTCGGACTTAGTTTGAAATTGAATGGCGTCCTCACTTTTGTCAGTGGAAAGTTGACTTTCAGAGTGTTACAAAAAAGCTTATCTGTTTTATGGCAATGAATAAAAGTGAAAGTTTTATTGAAGACTACATTTTCACGTCTAAATTTAACTGTTAAGTTGGAAGTAAAACGATAGGCCTCATCAACCAAAAGCTATAGCAGCTTACTCAGGAAGAAGGCATAAAATTAAGAAGCTTTTTTATGGTTTAACATCTAGGCTGACAGCGTATGAAGTGAGAAACGTATCTTGTCTATAGGAATGAGGTTAGAAAAGAAATAGAAAGGGCAATTTTCGTTTCTGTATAGGCCAACCAAACGAGAGATATTACATGCATATCACAATTAGTTGTGATATTATGATACATCAGTGGGATAAACCGGTTGAAAGATTCATAAAATTCATTGTTGTTTTTGAATTGACTGCAGAAGGCTTAAGGCATACTTCTAAAGCTGAATTAGAAGAGTTCCATATAAATCAGAAGTTTAACACAAACATACGATGAGAGAATGTCGGGATAGGGTATATCTTGATAAAATAAACCTTCTCCTACGCCTTTTGGGTGTGATGTAGTGCCCCTGGCCCCTCTTGTAGAGGGGCCCACAAGCAACTACTGAGACCTCACTTTGCAGCTGCTTTCAAGGACTTACGAACGAACTTCACTGCTGGGAACGGCTGAATGACCTTCAGTCGCTTTCTGTATGAGGAAAATTCCTGATGGCGTCAGTCAGCTAAAGTCGTAATGCGGCACTTAACATTCTCGGAAGGCAATAGCTCAGGTGAAAGAATGTCAAATATATGAAACGGCAGCATTCATTAAATTATGAAGGAATACTGGAGATCAGTAATTTTTCCCTGCCTCTCCTCAAATGCAGCGTCGACTTGCGATTAAAGCGTCAGGTCCTCAGCTGCACTGTAGTGCTAAACAGAGAGCCTTGAAGAGTCCGAGACAACTGAAACTAAGCATATCCCTATGGATGAATTAAAAGTTTTGAATATTTTGGGAAGGCTGAAAACACTGCCGACTCCTGGCACCTATAGAAGGATGCCGGGGTCATAACTGTATGGCACCCGACATTCATAGCAGCAGCGCCATCATACACTTTATATAGACCTCTTCTAATTCAGGTGTTAAAGTACGCCTTAAGCCTTCTGCAGTCAATTCAGAAACAGCAATGAATTTTATGAATCTTTCAACCGGTTAACCCCACTGATTTATCATAATATCATAAAAAATGGTGACATGCATGTAATATCTCTCGTTTCATCGGTCTGTACAGAAAACAATTTTACCTTTGTATTTCTTTTCTAATCTCATTCATGTAGACAAGATAGACAAGATACCTTTCTTACTTCACAGGCAGCATAAAAATCTTCTCAGCTGTCTTCCTGAGTAAACTCCTACAGCTTTCGGTTGACGAGGTCCAAATCGTTTCACTTCCAACTTAACAGTAAATTTAATCGCGAAAATGGAGTCTTCAGTAAAACTTCATCATTACCACAATAAATGCACGCTTTTTTTGTAACTAAATAATTAAATCAACTTTAAACTGACAAACAGTGAGGAAACCATCCTATTTTAAAGTGCAAAAACAATCCCCAGTCAATTAAGCGTGGTGTCAGTAACCCCTCAACATCTGGTTCGACAGAATACCGAACGCTGGACATGGGCCGTCTTCCTGCTGAACAAGAAAACTCAGAAATAACCAGGAGAAAGACTAACCATCTTGAATAAAGACAAATATAAGTCCTTGTAAATCTTTGCTGATCCGTGAAGGTGCAATTTTAAAGCGCAAACATTTTCGGGCTGGCCCATGAGCTGCCCTCGCTAACGGGAGGCCCACATGATCGCTACTTTAATAGGAAGTTTTTTTTTTATTTGTTTTATTTACGGAAGCTTTTAACATCTCAGATCATCAGCGTCCCATTCAATTCGGGGCATGAAACGGCAGACTTATTTTGCTCAGAGGCCTCTTTTTTCAGGCTTGAGGTTTTTTTTTTCGTGCCGTAAATGTACGACACGGACCCATGGCTTTACTTCCCTTCCGAAGAAAGTCATACTTAGGATTCTTACGACCGAAAAAAACCCATCGATTCTGGCCGGGATCGAACCGGCGATCTTGGGTTTAGAAGGCAAGTATGGTTACCACTACACCACCAGGACCGACTGTTTAGTAGGAAGGAAATGCGCTTATTGTATAACATAAAATTAAGAACTAATCGATAATATATCGCTGTGTTCATGAATTTTTTGTTTTAAAAGTTGTCCAGGAGAACTGAAAATTGTAAATAATTATAGCATTTTCTTTGGGGGGACGGGCGGGGCTCCTGGTTGAATTTTTATAGTATTTTGACTGTGTTGCTCACCGTAGAGCAAGAGGTGCTTTAGAAAGAGGTCAGGTAAATAAACAAGGCACTAGGAGTGTCTGGATGCTTGGGAGGAACTGTATAAATAAAACATCCTTTTACGACATGCACCAAAATAAAAATAGGCAAAACCATAGTGTGATCGTTACCTGCATACGCATCCAAGGTCACACTGCACGGCAGAAATGAAATCCCTAAGAAGCATGGACAAAAGGAAGGTCAATGTAAGAAGAATATACACAAGAATGGAAGGTAGAGTAATAAAAAGGAAGGAATGTGGCGAACACTCCCCAGAAATGGCTCCCAGCGGAATTGCATAGCTGTAAACATGACTTGGAGGACTCGTAAAAAATGGAGGCCTGTACAAGACGAAGTCTGGTCTAGAGGAGAGTGATAGAGATGAGAGTAAGGCAGAGCTGAGTGTGAGGAAGAGGAAGAAAACAGATAAAGATAAAAATAGAGAACATTAACAGCTCCAAAGGAACATAAAAGGACAACAAAGAAAATTATTGTGTTAGTGCATAACTTTCCATGCCAACAGCCAGGATAATTTCCAGACAGCAAATGGAAAGATTTGCTAATGACACAATTGAACAAGTGACCAACACTCTTAAGTTACCTATCTGAACTTTCAATGATACTCAACAGACAATGTAACTTTACTAACCTTGAAATGATATAGAAAACAGCTGTTTTTATAATACTAAAGGGTTAGATGACAGATATGCAAAAATTCTACTTAAAAAGTCATACATTTGAAATATTAAAGTATTTGTAACTTTTGCTGTTTGAGAATCATGGTACTACAAAATCAATTTACACATTCAAATTTAATGCAACAGGAATTATAATTTATACCTACCTGGATGGAGACTCTTTTCAAAAATTAAATTTATATTTTGTAATAAACGCGTATAGTTTACTTTTTTAAAAACCAATTTATAATTGTGTGGAAAATAAATATTCGAATATTTTGAAAAAAAAAAAAGTCCGAAACGAATTTACTCCTTGGGTTCCATGTCGTGACTTAAAAGAAAGTTCAAGATTCCCATACTGAAAAAAGAAGTCTCTGGACAAAAATTTCGATCGTTTCGCATACAAGTAATACCTTAGTTTCCTTCTAGATAGCGATATAGATGACGGACTGATCATCTATACTACTGTGTTTCTGTCGGAAAATAAGATAAACTAAATTTTCCTTGGTATAGTAACAACAGTTTCGTAGAGGAGAGCAATGCTCGAAAAGGGCTGTAGTGACAAATATCTCTGCTTGTTTCTTATTTTCTAAACAAAAATAAAATTAAAATAATCATCTTATAGTTCAAGTTATGCTTTTCTTTAAAATGTTTAAATATGACACATATCGAAAATTAAATTGATTCTATTCTGTTGGGACATTATGTTGCCTCCCTTAGTTATTGACTTCAAGGGTTTATTGCTTAACACCCTCCAGGATAAACTGGTGATTATGAAAGATGTTTGTGTTAAATGAACTCAATCATTAGTGATGAAAAATAATTATAATGTCCAAAGTATGCAAGTATAAATAGAATCGCAATGAATTTTTGCATATGTAGGTAGTTTAGGACCGAAACCAAAACAGAATGGTGGTTTAACGTATTGAAAATGGAATTTAATATTTAAAACAACATATACTATGCATAATGGCGTATGTGGTATGATAAAACCACATTTACAGGACAGGGGCACATACCAGTTGAAATACACTCCCCAGGATTTAATTGAAGTCATAAATATAATTTCAGTCAAGATCTACATCATGACGGTCAACTAAATTAATTTGCCCGGCAGGTTTGTGACATGTCAGCCATTTGTAACAAGCAAATTCTGTATCACCTTTTCTCTCCGAAGCTAATGCATGACAACTTTATCACCTCAGGCTAGGAAAATTCATTTCAAATAATTATTAGTAATTTAATTGGAATTTTTTTTCGAAAAGGAAGGACAAAAACGTGCGGTTATTAGATTGGAACCAGGCCAGTTATATTGGATGGACAATTTCCACAGCTAGTTGATATAGGAAGGATGAAGTAATAAGGTAAATCAAGATATAGACATGCTCTAGAAAGAACTGGAACCTAACGATTTATACGGAAGGATTGGATTATCTTCAATCATATCAAATAGAAAACATCTCCTGCTTTTTCTGCACGTTGAAAGGACAAACAAAGAAAAAAATCAACAAGTGAGCCACTTTAATAGCAGGAGACAAGCTCTCTTTGTACACTGACGTGGATATGTTTTCCGGGTCGAGGTAAGATCTACATTGTTTAAGTTGAGTTGATTGGAGATCCGAAAATAAAGGCTGAGGGAAATGGCTAAATAATTCGTATTCTATTCGAATATTTTTCTAAAATAAAATATAATTGTCCTTATAATACTACGAGGGTCATACTGAAAGTCGTGAGCAACCCATCGTTAAAATTCAAATTCAAACAATGTAACAAAAAGGACTGCAAGATCGTAATCTACAGACTTTACACCACATGTTGCCATATTTTGAAGTCATTAGCTTCTATCACGTAACCATAGGCAGTATTTTCAAAATGGCGGACATCAATACTTCGTTTCGACAGCTTATTGTCATTGAATTCCTTGTTAAAGAGGGAAAAGGCACTACCGAGATTCACCTCAGAATTCAACGTACCTATGGAGATGTCTGCATGGGTTATAGTAGTGTTAGGGGAGGGGAGAAACATTTTAAAGATGGGAAAACGAGTATCCCAGATGAGCCTTGTAGCTGTCGCCCGCGAACTGGCTCCACGGAACGCAACAAGGAAAGAGTTGATGAGCTCATTAGAGAAGATAGGCATATCACTGTGGATGAAATCATTGCAAAACCTGCAGTAGGACAAGAAATGATAAAATGCTTAGGTTATCGAAAAATTTGTGCCCGTTGGGTCCCATGCTTATTGACCGAAGACCACAAACTTCAGTGAATAACCATCAGCAAAAACCATCTTCAGAGATTTCAAAATGAAGGTGATGATTTTTGACGAGTATTGTGACAAGCGATGAAAGCTGGTTCCATATTACGAGCCTGAAACAAAGCGCCAGAGTATGGAATGGCACCGTTTGGATCCGCCATCGAAGAAGAAAGTGAAGACAGTGCGATCTACTAAGAAGATTATCGGTAGCGTCTTCTTGGATGCATGGGGTTGCATTCTGGTTTATTTTCTTGAACCTGAACAAACCATAAATGCCCGCTATATCCAGACACTTTGGAAGATCCGTCGTGCATTGCGCGATAAGCGCCCTGGAAAGGACTTCATCCTGCAACAGGATAATGCGCGTCCTCACACTGCCCATGTCACAAGGAGAAGATTACAACATTTGGGTGGGAAACGCTTCCACATCCTCCGTACAGTCCCGAATTAGTACCCTCCGAACATCATCTTTTTGTTTCTGCTAAGGAACAGATACGAGATGGTGGTGGATATTCGGAAAGCACTGCTTCAATGTATTCGTGCTGCTGGAACGGAGTTCTATCGTAAGGGTATTTTCAAACTTGCAGAACGATAGGAAAAATGTGTGTAAAGAAATGGAGACTGTTGAAAAGTGAAAGAAAAGTCTGTAGATTACGATGATGTACTTGGATTACCTAAAAATAAATATTAAGAAGAGGTTTAAACATTGTTGCTTACTGCTTGGTATTTATAAAGTTTTAAAGAAAGCTTGTTTATGTCCAAAAGGAGAAACAACGGTGTCATTATTTATATATTACTTATAACGTTATAATTTGGATTCCTAAAATCTTTAAATGTTGCATTTATTAGACGTATGTATATTAATAATTACTTAATATTTTGCTCCTATATTAGAAAATGCATAATTTCATTTATGCAGAGTGTGTCAAAAACACATTTTTCCTGAATAGTAGACTATTTTTTTTTTTACATTTTGGAACTGTTTGCTAAAATATGTATAAAGCATGTTTATTATTTTTCTCAATTTAATGCAAATATTCCAAAAAAATATTTTTTAAATTTAATGTTATGCCTTTCTGAATAGATCCAGAGAAATACAGAGAAAACTCCGGTGCTTAACGGCATAAGGGGAGAAATAACAACACAGACTCATTGTATTCACACCGTAAACTAAAAAGTGTTAACGGGTCGGCATATAGTTCAATTTCCTCTATAATAATAAATAATAATCCTTGAAAATAGCACCGTAAATATCCCCATGTAGAGGACATGATTTAAACATTTTAAAACATATTTTACTTCCCGAAATTTATCCTATACACCATGCATTGATTTTTAAATACGACATCTCCGTAACTTGTGCTCACTTGAGGTATTTGTCTCTTCTTCTGGTGCATTGCAACCTTCAGAACTTTCCAAAATTAAATAGATTGGATGAAGTTTTAAACCTTTGGAAGCCATGACAGCATAAATCAAATCTTCGTAAAATCAGTAGCAGAGGTAGTGACTTTTAAATAATCACAAAACTGTAAAAATAGTGGTAATTATGACGAACGTAAAGCCACCAGTAATGAAATAATTATTTCTGTAGCGTTCAACGTGTTTGTTCTCTTGTTGCGCGAAGCCAGTCACAAAAATAAAATACCAGGAGTGATATCCCTTCAAGTCGTGTTGAATGTTATTTGAAATTACAGACCTTAATATAAAGTATATAAAAAATAAGTTTAGAAGAACAAAACAGAAAGTGTCTTGTGTTTCTCCAGACAGAGATTTGCTTTCCTTAACAGGAACACAGCAAAACATAATAATACTCAAGTCAGAGTAGACTTCCGTACAATTTCCAGCGTCGGAAATGCAATTTGGGGCTCCTGGAATGCCAAGCGAAGGGAAACTCTTCAAGGCTTGGTGGCGGAAAGAAATAAAAGTTAAATGCGAAACATAAGAGAACCTGTTCTTGTAAGAGTGCGTCCCTGCAAATATAAAACTCGTATCAGCGAAGCATATCAAGTAATAAGCTAATTCAGAAAATGATAGTTCCTTATCCTGTTCAAACATTATTGTGCTGTGATGGAAATTCCAATTACAATTAAGATTAAATCCGAGCTTTTAAAAATATTGAAGCTACATAATGCTCTGTTCCTTTAGATCATATTTTTGGATTTGGCATATTCTAAATTTACAACCAGGCCTATTTGAGTTATGGGCCAACAGGTAGCAGTTTACAGTTAATTTGAAGGAAGCTTTGTGCGTACGTGTGTTACTCGATACTTTCATTGTCTTTAAATTGGGTCCTAATTGCTCTTAGTCGGTTATGTCAACGTCTTTAGGGACGTTGTTGTGTATGATGCATAAGTGTAAACGTATACTTGCACAAAAGTGGCAAGAATGAGGCAAGAAAATTATGATATTCAGTAATTTCCTTCATATATCCCGGCAATGTATTGCCGCTGAGGGTCATCATTTTCAACCTCTCTTAAAACATAGTTTAGTGCTTATTATCAAATTTAAATACAGTAATATTTTATACTTTCAGTAAAAAATTGTAAATACTAACTTTACGCGCAGAGTCTCTGTCATTCTTTACTCGGCGGTGACATTCCCCAGGATGCAACAGCGCATAGGCGGCACGTAACTAAAATAATCTTACTCTACAACGCAAACTTAAGACTGTAATAATTTCTTCCAGTAATACTTGGAAAGTAAAATACTTTTCCTTAGTCAGTAAATTTCTGCGCTGAACTTTCACAAAGTGAAATGCCGAAAAGGTAGAGATTAACCCGACCTATCTCACGCGGATATTCTTAGAACCAAATTCCGAACTAACTTAGTTTTAATATTCAGCTCTTAAATAATTCACAGAACTTTCATCAGGGATACATATTTCACAAGAGGAAAGAAAAAAAATAGAGAAAGCGCCTGAATAGTATAAAGAATCACGAGGAAAAGAACAAAGAGGAAAAAGACATACTCTTCAAAAGAAGCCGTTCCATGGAAATTCATTAGGTTCGGTATGCGGACGAACTTTTAGTAGAAAATTTATTCTTCTCAGCTTAAACTTAATGAATACGGCATGTTGGGTAAGAATGTCAAACAGCGTTACATCTACTGTTTTATTGGATATCAAGAATTGAAAATGTTAATATTTTCTTAAATCACACTCAAAGTGAAACCATGCTCAAAATATCCTGTTCTGTTCAACTCTATGTGTAAAGTTTTCTTCGAGAATTTACATTTATATTGAGAACGCTTTGCTAGTTTTCACAACTTTTCACTAGCTGGTAAAATACATTTTCCTTTATCCTCAGTTAGAAGCAGAAAAAGAAGAAACAGTGGAGAACGAAGATGACAAGATAATAAAAGATAATCAGGACCGAGGTTATACTTGTGGTGCAGCACAAGTGAAGTTTTAGGTTGAACTAAGAAACTGAAGACTCATCATGCAATGGAAAATGACGATATGCTGTTACATCTGATACAAACATGCGGACATATCGTATGTACGTTTGGGGTAGTACTAACATTTACAAACAAAAGCTGAAACGATGAAGGAAAATATCTTTGAAGAAAGGTGCGTTAGAATATACTGAGAAATTAGTACCTACTACTATATAAAATATTTTTGAAACTCTATGAGTTCAGGATGTAATGTTTATTAAAGATCAGTTAGAGCTAAAAAAAATTATTCTCTTATATAGGCGATTTCACGTAAAATCGGACGAAAAATTAGAATTGACTGTACATTTTCGAAAATGTAATTTTTATAGGTACTATAAAAAACATCAATATACCGAGTATACCAAAAAAATGTATACGCAATTTCACAGCAGATATCTATTTAATATTTCAAAGTTGGACCGAAAAACAACAGTAATGTATAGTATGGCGTTATGTAAACAGATGTGACTCACATAACGTTATGCTAGCGTTAGTACAACAAAATACAGCCAAGATTATTGATTATCGTCATTGCGAGTAACAATTGCACGCATTCCAGACAAGTTTGAGACACATGGTACCGTATGCGATGTTCACAAAGGCAGATCTGGGAGACCTCGCACAGCAACAAGCCCCGCGCACTGGATCCAAGGCACTGGATAGGACAAAGAGGTCCGATTGAGTTTCCACCGTATTCTCCGGATCTAACCTATGGGAAATTATTAAGGATGTTGTGTACCGTAGAAAACCAGCTACACTGGCAACACTTCGGGAAGAAATTGAAACGACATTGCTGCAATTGCTGAGGACACTTTCGCAAACGTTGCTCAATCAGTAGTTCGACGTACTGAGAAGTGTATCGACGCCGATGGTGCGCATTTTGAGCAAATGTTGTGACTGTAAAAGTCTAAGATGATTAGTGATCATCATTTTCTGTTTGTGTGAATTCAACTTTATGTTAACACAGTTTTTTCTTTGCTTGAAGTGTGTATACATTTTTGGCACCCTCTGTATACATACGAATGTTTTTGTGAAATATTGTGGGCATGTAGGTAGTGACAATGCATTGATAATGCTATAGGACATCGTTATGCTTTATTAAAGCATATTATCAACGCATTATTGGGGTATATTCTCAATGCATTATTACGGTATTTTGTTTAGCTACCGATAGAGGTTAAGGAATACAACATGCCCGGAAAACATGACAGGACGCGCATGCGCAGTAAAATTAGGAAGGATCGTTAGAGATTAGCGAGGCGAGATTTGAATGAAAGAGCTGGCCAGGGAAGGATGCTCACCACGTGTGCTCCATGACCACGAAAGTCATAATGTAAGGTAAAATCTTATTGTAAGAAATGCATAGATTTAATAAACTAAAATCATATCTTGAATCATGAATATGTGGTTTAATTTGTGTTTGCTCCCGTATGTCCTCTCCTGTTAGGATGTCTTAGGTTTTTACAGGTTTAATAGAGAAAAGCCCCTAGGTAGCAACCACAAGGTAGTTAGAAGTTAGGAAGTTAAGGATATTTAGTGAGAAGGTTCTACTGGATTGCGACATGATTACATCCCTAGGTCTAATAGATTTTATGCAACTGTTTACCAAAGTTACCGCATTTTTTAAAATTGTCTGCTTTATAATGAAGAGCTTAAAACAATAGTTTACTTTAAAGCTCCTAAATTTTGCAAAAAAGTAGTAACTAATTCACAATTTTAGAAAAAATGTGTTTTATGCACTTTTGAAAGCTTTCCGCACCATGGTAGCACAAAGTAAAAATAATGCAAAAATGCTAATTATTAAGACACTATATGTAGTTTTCAGATATGTGCTCCAAGGTAAAAATAGTATAGAACATTTTATTCATATCTATACGCATAATGTTTACATTTGTCTTGCACGCCCGAAGAGTGGCCACACAGCTCTAGCACTCTCAAGTCAAAGTAGTACAGTTGACTTCTCGCTCAGCCTTGCGCGACCATACGTAGGAGCAAGTAGCAAGACCTAATGAAAAAAATTATGGGAGTTCTTGATGAAGCATCAAAATAATATTGACACATTTTCATTCAAAGTGAATGCAATCAACCCCTGTTTTCCGAGAGGAAGTTAATAAAATATGAATTAATTCATTTATGTGTCTTACGAAATGTATTTTGATAAAGATAATTGTCATAAACTCGTTGCAATAAAATTGACGAACTTCAAGAAAAAAGATCTTCACAAAAATATATATTGCTTAACCCTTTTTATATTATTTTCTTTCTCAAGGCAATACTAAATTGTACATGCCCCCCCCCTAGAGAAAATGCTATAATTCTCTCTTCTCTAGTCAACTTTTCAAATAAAGAAATGCATGAAAACAGCGATGTATAACCAATTAATTCCTAATTGTATATTACGAGGTAAGGTATTTTCTTTCTACTGTAGCAGCGGTAACATGCGAGTCCTCCGTTAGCAAGGGAGGCTTACGGGACAGGCCAGAAAATTTTTCTTTAAACTTATACCTTCATGGACCAGAAAAGGTTTACAAGGACTTATGTTTGCCTTCATCGAAGATCTTACTCCTTATTTCTACATTCTTTTGAGCCAACAGGAAAACGGCCCATGGTCAACGCTCGGTATTCTCTCTTTTCTTAGGAACCAGATACTGCGGAGTTACTGACACCACGCATAACTGACTAGGAGTTGTTTTCGCACTATGTTTAAAATTAGATGACTTCCTCACTGTTTCTCAGTGGAAAGTTGACGTTAAGTGTTAAGATAAAAAAAAAAGCATCTGTTTTGTGGCAATCTATAAAGTGGACGTTTAATTGAAGACTCCATTTTCGCATGGAGTTAAACTGTTAAGTTGGAAGTGAAACGATCTGAACCTCATCGACCGAAAGCTATAGAAACTTACTTAGCAAGACGGCATAATCTTAAGAAGCTTTTTATGGTTTGAAAAAACATCTTGGCTGACAGCATGTGCAGTGAGAAACGTATCTTGTCTATACATTAGAAGTAAATTTCATTTCTCTACAGGCCAACTTAACGACAGAGTTACGTACATGTCACAATTTGTTGTGATATTATGATACATCAGTGAGGGTAAACCGGTTGAAATATTCATAAAATTCATTGCTGTTTCTGAATTGACAGCAGAGGAGTTAAGACACACTTTAGCAGTTTGAAACAGAAGTTTACAGCATAAACGAACGATGGCACTCAGTTATGAGAATGTCAGGGAGGAGACCATTCCACATGCCATTTGAATGTGCCCCTGGCCTAACCTTCTACAGGGGCCAAGAGTCGCTGCTGTTTGGCCCACCTGCGTTTTCTAAGCAACAGATCGAAGTAGAATTCCTCATTGGGCTAGTACTTTGTGTTTTTTTCGGAAGTATTCCAACTGGTAAAATACGGAAATTTTGGTTCATTTATGCATGAAAACTATTAGATCTAAGGATGTCATGTATCACAGAAACATTTGTTTTTATATGATACAGTAATATAACAAATATATTAAATTTTAAAATATTAAAAGTTGGTTTTATAATTTTTCGTGCGGTTTCACATAGAATCGCTCATATACTATACTAGACCATAAAGGTTTGAATAGTGTTTAACGCGCGTTTTCCTACTGAGGTAACACAGACGGCGGACACTGATGATACATGAGATGAAATGATAAACTGGGAAAGATATTTTTTTTAAGGCAAGGAAGAGTTCCAGGCCTAAATTTAGAGTATCCTCCGGCATTTGCTATTTATGAGGATTGAGAAAAACCTGGAAAAAACGTCAGTCAGGGAGGACTGTCCTGGTGGGAATCGAAACCCAGTCCTCCCGCTTACGAATCTGCACCTTAACGATCTCGTCCAGCCGTGGTGGTACCATAAAGGTGACCTATCCCTTTAATGCCCATTGCTATAACTATGGAAATATTTTTATAACGATATATTTTTCAACCCTATTTGTGTATTCATTACAGAGCTACCCGCATTTTTCTAAAAATAAGACTAATAAAGCAATGCAAACAATTTATCAAATTTAAGCATAAAACAGTAAACGTTATCATTTCTGCAGAAAATCTCAACAGGCGCGCTTAACGACTTTAAACGCCTTATTATAAATGTAAGTAAATATCAAAAGAGAGACAAAACAAGGCCATAGAAAGCATGGTCATGTAGAAGAGTATGGCGTCTCGAGGTTAAATTAATCGAAACACACACCTACTCGATCGCACTGCAATGACCATTACTGTATCCCTACCTGATTTACAGTGCAGGTAAAAAGGGACATGGACGATAACATACAAAAGGAAAGAAAAAAGAGGAACACGAAGGAAACAAAAACATGAAATAATATCCCAATCTCCTAGAATCAATTGACAGCTAATAAGTCATCAAATAACGATATGATTATATATGTATATTTACACTAAAACCTACCAAACTTGCTTAAGGAGACACTGAAATAAAACTTGCAAATTCTGAATGATTAAACCTAGAGAGTTTAGATTTTGCACACATATTGCTCAGGATTTTAGTATTATCTGCACAAACTCACTTAATTGGTCAATTTTCGATTATTCTTTTAAACATTTATTAAAAAATTTGGCGATTCAAAGATATTGTTAAAACCCTATCTTCCACCATAAAAGTTAATATGTTTTGGCAAAACTTTGTAATGTGCCATAATTATTTCTTACATAAAATTAGCATGACTTTTTTATTATGACTGTTGGTAGTTAAAAAAATTAAATACAAGTATGTACTTAAATGCAAACTCTTGGAAAAATCTGGCTATACTAAAAATATTATTTATCTAGTTTTGCTATTACAAAAAATGCATACTAACTTTTATGAAGCAAGTCTGCAAATTGTCTCAAAAAGTTTCATACAGGTACTTAAAAATTGGGTAGCAGATAAGTTTTCGTGCAGCAAACATACTAAAATTAAAACCGAGAAAAAATGTGTTTGAAGTTTTAACTTTTCAGGGAATTTTTTCTGGAGTTTAAGTAATTTAAAGAGAAAAAGATTTATTTCATAAAATGGCATGTTTTCCCCTTTGGTGTTCCCTTAAAATAACAACATATATAGAGAGACAAATAAAACGGAGTAGCTCTCTACATAACCTACATAATCCACAAGTATGACCGAAAGAAAAATCGAGGAACCCGGAGGGTTTCTAAGCAGCAACATTTCAATTATCACATATCCGAATGGTTAATGGGTCTTCACAATTTTCCATGCGAGATAGGTTGATTTGCAGTGCTCTATGTAGCAACAAGTCCCCAAAAAAGGGGGGGGGGTGAAAAGGTGGGGAAGGCACTGTTTCTCTTCCACAGGCTACAATTACATCATCACCATCCATGAACAAACAGCACCGGATTATGAACTGTTTCATAAATGAACAGAATTACTTAAATGACACAAATGCTCCTGACTACAAAATAGCACAAACGAATGTAATACATAAGTAATACAATTTTATGTAAAAACTATATTTTTAATATTTGCAAATAAATATATTTCACGTAAAAACTAGCGGTGTTTTGAATGCCATCGGCTGCGAACTGCACTCCACATTCTTTTCTCTACAACTCTCCCCTGCTGTCCGTGACCGTAGCTTCGAAGCAATGCAATAGTTGACTTTCACCAGCATAAGACAGTTGACTCTAGAGCAGTGCATTTTCATGTGTGAATATTACCACAAATACGAGCCAGTACGTCGTGTTCGTGCAGAATTTCGTTTGCAGTTCCCTGGCAATTGATTCATTTCAAAATAGCAATTTACAATACTGCAATAAATTTTATTCTACTAGATCAATGCACATCAAAAAACATGCGGAAACGTACAGTTTTAACACAGGATAATCTAGACGAAATGTATGCAAATCTTGAACGCTCGTCATAAAAATCACTCCCGAAGTTAGCACAATGAGTAGATATTTATCACAGGAATTTCAGAGAGTTCTGCACATAAAGCAACAAAATTATTAAACCTCAAACCGCACGAGTGTACATGTGTCCATTGTTTAAAACAAGGCAAGGTGACACAGTACAAGAGTGCGTTATTTTGAGTGTTTTTCTTTTCATCTGTGAATGAAGGTTCAATGGATCCTATCCTCTGTTCTTTTCAGACGAGGTCTGGTTTCACTTGAACGGCCGTGAGAACGATCAAAACATGCACCACTGGTTTACCGAAAATTCGCATCGTATACACAAAACTCCTCATGATACAAAATTTTGGAGATTGTTGTTGTTTTGGAGATTGTTTAACACGGTTTTGATGCACAAGGAGTATGCAGCATTATTTATTAATGTTTAATCAACAATATGAACTTTACACACTCAATCAAAGCAGCAGTGTCAAAGTCTAACGTATTCTCCATGGTCTCAATGTTATCTAGCCTCGTTTTCTATCTAGTTAAGATTATTTTTCTGCTTTTCACATTTCATGGGAAGCCAAAATCTTATTTTGAGATATTTAAAATAAATTTTAAAGTATTATCTGATAAGAATAATTTAAAAACCATAAAATATTAATTATTTTTTCAAATAAACTGTTTAACTATGTAAATATATACAACTTTTCTTCATATATATTAAATATAAACTATACTAGGAACTATAAACAAACATGAAGGATAAAATATATTTTAAATCACTCCAAATAGCAATACTCATATTCATGTCATAATCTGTAGCTAATATAAATAATCTTTTTAAGGCAAAACTAAATTATAAGGTTTTTTTGACATCCGATTTTATATGCACTGGCTCAAATGTGTTTGAAGATAAAGGAAAAGAAGCTAGACGATAATAAAATGCGCAAGAACGAAAAACCATTTCCTTAACAAGCAATAAAATGTAGAATTGCTCACCGTATACACGTAGAACACGGCGAATGAAGGGAGGAATAGAAAGAACGTTCCAGTGAGATCGTAAACGACTCAGGCTAATTTGGAACATGATAGCTGTCAGACGTCAGAGTGAAATGCCAAATAAATCCAGCTTTACAGCTGTAACATGTGATTATCCCTATACTAACATGATTGATTGCAAAGTCCAGTTCATGAATATCACTATGTTGCAGGTGTTGACGGGTGCGGCGACCTGCTTCTACGCGTTCATCGGATTCGACATCATTGCAACAACAGGAGAGGAGGCCAACAATCCCAAGAGGTCCATCCCACTGGCAATCGTTACCAGCCTCGTCATCATTCTCATCGCATACGTCACGTCCTCCATGATGCTCACCCTCATAGGTAACAGAAACTTCATAAACGGATTTCCTTCATCAAAAAAGTATTAAGATGAATGATGGAATCTTATCCAGGCTTATAAAAGATATTTGTCTGGAAAGTATCCGACCATTAATGCTTAAAGTATGTTGGTGTACCTACATTCATCCCATTGTCCTTTACACATTTCAAAATTGAGATCTGCTGCCTTGTAGTGTTCTCCTGAAAATTCTTCAGGGTAATGTACGTTTCCTATCAACGACAAAAAGTCTGAAGGGCCTGAAACTGTAAGAAGCTCAACGAGATTACATAGTTGAGCGATAAAAGCGTTTTGTAGAGAGAGCTGCATAATTCTCAGAACATAAGCTTACTCTATGGCTTCTCAATAGTCAATAAGTAGCCCCAGATGAAAGTGACCATTCACGCATGCGCAGCGATATGCCTCCTCTGAGTGGCTGCCAAAATATATCCAGCCCAAGTGACTGATTCTCGAGGTATTAAAATGGCAGGGTAATTTCCCGACAGAACTAGTACTAAAGTTTACTAAAAAACTCAAGTGCTGTTGTAACTAACACAGACAATGTACACAGTGAGAGCAGTTTAAAAGGCCCGATTTGGCGGTGGACCCCGCGTTGCCGCCGGTATTTTCTTTTGTAGACTCGCGGAGCTTAAGGGCTTCACAGTTTCAAAGCTCAGGTACTACATATTAAATAATTACTACTCATTCTCCTTACAACCAGCGCTGGAATTGTTGTCTATGTTCCCTGATACACAATTCATATTTTCTTAGCAAATCATCACTGGCATGCATCAGTTCCCCGTCCTAATGACCTGATTTCGTTTCGAATGTTTGTTTTAAATTCTTCCAGTGTGTGAAGGTTAGTTGAATAAACTATATATATATTTCAATATCCCCCAAAGACAAAAACTACCAACAGTAAAATCTAGCTAGCGAGAATATACACCAGGGCCAATAATTCCGTCGTGTCTTCAATTTTTTTCCGGTTCCAATTTAATACTTCTGTATTAATTTTTATTACACCTAAATGCCTGTCTCGTTTTGCCACACAATTTTCTGTACCTGATGTATGCCTTGAATATTCATGAATATATGACGACACAATGAATAGCTCACATACTGCACTATTTAATGAAATCTAACTCTCGACTGCACAACGCAACTGCCCGACTCGTCAAATTCTCGTCGCAATCGCCTGGAAAAAAGAGTGCCTCTTAGGGAATCTCGGCGAATGGAGGAAAGTAAGTCCGTTGGTCGGCAGATCTAAGTTGCGGAACTTTTAAACTGCTCTCACTTATTTAACATTCTGTATTAAGAAAAATAATAATACCCAATGGAACGTACTCGGTTCGCGACCTTCTCAGTATATTTTATTCGGGACCCTAATCCTCAATTATCTAGTAAATAGAGCAGTAGGTGGTAGTTATTAGTAGAATTGTGTTTCACAAAGGTTTCTTCTCCACTTTTACTTAACATTTTCTTACTTACAAATGTAAAATTAGTCGTTCTATTGTAATTTGTACAGATTTCTCTACAACCAAACACTTATTCAAGTATTAATATGTTTTTAATACTTTATGGAATCTGTTAACCTAGATAAGTAATCCAGCAGTAGTGAAATGATGATACTGGTAGTAAGAATAAATGAGTAACATTGACCTTTCCTGTTTCAAGTACATATTTCAGTCCAGTATTATTTACATTTAATATTTATTTTAAAGGTTTTCGCTACATGCCACGAAAACGATTTCTTTCCTTGCCTCATTTTCTTTTAAAGCAAATAGTTGAGACTCTTACAAAATTTTTCTTCAATTTAAAAAATGATTGACAGCAATAAGAAAAATTCATCTAAAAGTAAATTATCAATTAGGCAAATAAATGATCAAATAAAATCAGGAAGATCGATACTTACGCCACGTGTCGAATAATGTGTGACGTAGGCACATGCAGGAAAATTTACGACCATCAACTCAAAGTTAAGTTTACGCTTAGACATAATAAAGCATTTAAATAATCGTTACATATTAAATCAATATCAGACTATTATAGGGGAATGATATGATGTCATATGGCAAAAAATTGTTCATCTTGCTCTTGCTTTAGTGCCCTACGACGAAGTGGATGCTGACTCCGCCCTAGTGGAGATGTTCGCGCAAGTAGGAGCCTTCAAGTGCAAGTATATCGTGGCTGTGGGGGCCCTGGCCGGTCTGACAGTTTCCATGTTTGGCTCCATGTTTCCCATGCCGCGTATCGTGTATGCCATGGCTCAAGATGGACTTATTTTCAGGTATATTTTTTGGTAGATTGCCACTGTAATAAATTATCTGCTTCTCTAAATATATCTGGTCTATCAAAGTCTTCAAGAAGTTTGTATATCAAAACTTGAATTTTTTTTTCCAAACTGGCATATACTTGTACCATCAAATAGAAACCAAAAAGTGATAAGAATGCTGGCAAAATTATGTCGCTGCCACAGGAGCTCACTTTGAAGGTAAGGATGTATAAAAGTTTCCATTTCCTCTGCAACAAAAGTCGACACATGTTGTTTCATTTTGACTTTGCCAGTAAGTAAATATGAAAACAGAAAATATAAAAAGTCACGCCGCATTTCAATAAGAGAATAAAAACTAACCTATATTTTTCTTTTTTCTGGCAAGAGTCACAAAGAGCAGAACTAGTCTCGAGACATGCAGCAGACAGGTACATTACATATGGTTACTTCTGGGAAGTTTCGCTTGAATGCAGCGGGTGTACAGCATATAGGTTGGCAACTGGAGCATTTCGTCAGTTATCTACATGATGCCAGATGGTCGCTGGATTAATAAGTTGTAAACACATTTCTTTACAAAAAGAAAGAAAGAAAAAGGAGAAGAAAACGATCTAAAACTACTCTATTTTTTAATTACTAATTTACTAAATGTTTTCCTACTTTTGAAAATAATGAGCTTTTAAATAAAAAAAAAAGAGCGGGCCAGCCGCAGCGACAGCTGCTTATGTTCCCTTAAACACAATACGATGACAGAGGATAATATTGTTTTTTTTTTACCTCTCGCCATTATGCGGCTTTACAATCGAAAATATACTACCCATCTATCAGATAGCTGCCCAGTTATCCCCACGAAACTGGGTCAACCATAATTAGGAAAAGTTCGAGAAGGTAACGGCAATTGAATCCGGAACTTCTCAAAAGGCAGTCAGCAAGCTAACCACTACATCAGGAGACATTCCCTTAGTGGGATAAAACATATTTCACAATATGCAATGTTTTAATGAGAGATCAATAGTGGAATCAGTAATTAGCTAAGGATGCTTAGAAACGAAAAGTAAAAGGAATTCCTTGGCTCTTAAGATCTCAAGGTTAGAAAGAAAAATGAGAAGATCATTGTGTGTAAAATAATAATAGAGAAAACAGATAATTTCCGAATAGATGGCCAAAATGGCTATATATATAAATTGGTAGGCATAGAGGCTTTACAATTAAAACTGTGAGCATAGTAGAGGCCTCAGTTTTGAGGATGTAATACTTTTACTACTAAAAATAGTTAGGGAGGGGCGTTCAGCTGCTTAGAGCCGACAGAAGAGCAAAAAGGAAGGACAGACATTTTCACTTCATTTATTGCAAGGTAACAAGGAAGGGTTCAGCCAGGTATTGAACGTTCAATTTCTGGGATGAGAGATTTCAATTCTGAATTCACATCTTTATGGAATACACCAAGGTGATCCAAAAGAAGGTACAGTGACCACCCATAAACAAAATATAAAACTAAAATCTGAATCCTGTAAAATTAACAGTTCCCTCGCATGACCTGAGAACACCTTCATGTGTACAATAAACAATAATACTGATAACATTCCAAGTCCAGACGAAAGTAGAACATTATATACTGCATTATTCAACCTGTGTACTATCAGCACATCAATATCTATTGCACTTCTTACAAACATGAGTAATTTTTTTCACTGCAAAGACAATCTCCTAAACTATACGCAAAACTTCATGGCATATGAATGTCTGTTACTGCGCGGGTGTGTGGTAAGGAAAACTCTACAGACCAGAGCAAGCCTCAATGACCAGTTGTTAAACTCTTGAGAAGTCGACCTTGTTCTATTCTCGGAACAATAATATTTTTAAAAAAATTACCTTAACTTCCCTTCTAATACTATGAAACATTTTGCAAAAAAAAAAAAAAAAAAAAAAAAAATGCTTGTACTACAGAGCCCTCGTTTGGACGCTTGACCGGCTTAACGAGGATTTGCGTGGCATGTTCTGTTTTCCCTCAATTCTCCCTCCTCTCCATGTGTTAGCTAATCAATTAACACGAAATCTTTGTGCTTTGTGCAGCACACACAATCTTCATGTGTGATTCCTATGTGGCAACAAACGCTTGTAGAAAAAAGAGACGGCAATTTTTAGACAGATTCCCTGCTGTTCATACACCTCACAGGAAACGGTTCGTAATCTTGTGGATAGACTTAGGAAAAACGGGATCTGTTCTTGATAAGAAACCGAAAGCAAAACGCAGTGTTCTTACATAGGAAAACGTAAATGACATCGGAGAAAAGTTAGAAGGAAGTCCAAAAATCTCTAGGAAAGCTTGCACAGGAATCAGGAATTTCGCCAAGCTCGGAGTAAACTTTTAAAATCAAAATCCTATAAGATACGCGATTATGTGAGTAGAGTTAATTTCTGCAATTAGGTGTTAATGATTTTAATTGTTTTTTTTTAATGGACGAAGCATAGTTTTATTTACATGGCCCTGTAGTGACACAGGGCAATAAATACTGTAGTGGAGAAAAACCTGATCTTGGAAACGAAGTGACATTGTGTGACAAAAAATGTTGGTGTTTGGCGTGCTAAGTGCTTACAGAATTATACGGGCTATAATTTTTGAAGATACAGCGAATGAGCAGAGGTGCAGGGATAACATAATCACACATTCCTGGAAGAATTGTCTGGCATTGAACGTTTACAGGCATATTTTCCCACAAGACTCCGCTACAGCGCATTCAGCTTATCTCTCAATAAAATTAAAACTGAAGATAGAGTTATCAGTAGGGGATTATGGACAGCGCGGCTTCCAGATCTTACCGTATGCGATTTCTATTTATCGGGAACCTTAAAAACTAAAATATGTTGGAATACCCGCATACGATGGAAGAACTGAAAGACAATATAAGAATGTCGGTCCTGGAGGTATAGTGGTTACCATACTTGCCTTCTAAACCCAAGATCGCGAGTTCGATCCCGGCCAGGACCGATGAATTTTTTTTTTCGGGCGTAAAAATCCTAAGTATAGCTTCCTTCGGAAGAGAAGTAAAGCCGTGGGTCCCGTGCCGTACATTTACGGCACGATAAAGAACCCCAAGCCTTAAAAAAGAGGCCTCTGAGCAAAATTTGTCGGCCGTTTCACGCCCTGAATTGAATGGAACGCTGATGACCTGAGATGTTAAAGAGCGTCTATAAATAAACAAATATATATATATAAATAAATATATATATATATATATATATATAAGAAGCGAAATCACTGCAATTTCAGAAGAAGTTAATTAATGTGTGTTAATACAAATTTTCTGAAAAAAATGTGTGAGACGTGTGGCAGTACAAAGACATAATTTCTAACAAAGAGAGTAAATCCCAGTACCAAGCAAATCCGTTACACCGGCCACGCGTTCAAACGAGGGATCTGTAGCTTCTTGTGACATTTTAAGTACAAGAGAACACAGGCATAAACTAACACACGCTTATCTAAACTCTAACCTAACGCAGATATTGAAAGTGCATTATAACACTCTCTTTGCTTAGTTTGTATTTAGTTTACTGCTAAGTAGAGAGAATCCATTGTGAACCAAACCAGAGATTTGTACAGATATGCTCAGAATTTTTCTCAATATAACATTTCCACAATTATATTTCAAATAGTTTGGAGTGTAAATAAATTGCCGTTTTGTCAATTGTTACAGGTAACACGTATGTACCAAAACTAAAAACACAGCAGGGATTCGCCTCCATATTCCTTTAAGTTTTGCTCTGCTTTGCTTGCATGCTACAGAGATAAAACAGTAAGAAAATTAAGTAAATTGAAATTCTCCAGAGGCTTGTAGATTAGCAATCACTAAACAAGTCAACATGAAAAATAAAAGAGAAATAATGAACATGTGCATCCTCCACGGATGTTAAATGTGGAGCCTAATCAATAAAAATATGCCAAAGAAAAAGGGGAAGAAATTACACTAAAGGATAAAATACCAAACAAGGAAATACGGAAGAAAACTTGCCTTTAAGATACTGTCATTACAGTTAATTGTTTAAAATAAACACAAGCGGGACATGTGATTCAGCAAGAACCCAAGAGATGAACTTCTTAACAATTGCAGATTGGGAAATCCATGACTGCAGATGACTCGCTGGTCAAACGAATTGTGGAAGATAATCGGCAGCAGGCGAACTACGTCAGCAATGGCTGGAAGCAGTGGGACTTGCTAATTAAGAAATGGACAATAAACGCGTAAAATATGAGACCACCTAAAACTAGTTTGCTTTCATTCGAAAATTCTCTTATTCATAAAGGATGCTTCACTGCCGCGCTGTCAACCGGTACAAGTTCAAATCAGTTTACTTAAAAGTTACTTTCGCTCACTCCATGTCTTGCAGTAATTGATGGCATCTACTGTCCAATTTCTCATAATTTATTTTTCTGTTTCAGGGTATTGGCTCAAGTATGGCCGGCTACAGGAACGCCCGTGTTAGCGACTTTCATTTCGGGACTCGCCGCGGCGCTAGCGGCACTTCTGATCCAACTGGAAGTTCTTGTCGAGATGATGTCCATCGGTACGATATTTTAGCGAGAGGCATGCTAAAAATCTATGGTCATAAGTTTCTAGACACAAAACAGAGACAGGTCTCTAAGAAGCAAATGGACCAATCACGGTTTGTTTAAGATCGTTTACTAAGCCAACACCATAGAACTAAAAGAGCATATTACATTTCGAACAAGTGTATTTTTCCTTGATAAGGCACCTTATCCACTTCCAGTCATCTTAAAAGTGTCTCAAGAGTAGAGTTGGACAAAAGTCTCCATGAATACAAATATTTGAAACCATGTTGAGAGATATGACAAATACTTTACTCGTATTACAGCAAAACAAAATACATAAACATGGGAACAAGACAATAAATATAATGTTACTTGTGTGATACGGACTGCCCTTCAGTTTCGGTTCAGTGTCCATTGGCAGTGCACTGTAATGCGTATACCAGTCTGTTTAGATTGAGTATCGGTATGTGGTTCGAGCACGATGGAACTCCACCCCATTTTCTACGCATTGTGCGACAACACCTAACCCAGACCTTTAGTTTGCGAAGATCGGTCGAGGAGGTGCTACATTTTTATCTTAATTCTTTGAATTTTTCGCTACAGAGGCAACCTAACGCCTATACACAGACATTGCAGGAGTACATGTCAATGCCTGTCTTTATATTCGAAGGAATTCTCTGACATGTAGGGCTGAAGTTTGTGTGATAATACATGGTAGCCACATACACGACTCAACAGGCCAAAAGAAAAATTATATTTGTTTCCACATATACGTTCATAGGAACCTTTTTGACAGTTGTAACCAACGCTACCTGTTAGGAAAAGATGCTATAGTTTTATTTAAACGCTCTTTATAAGTTAGAAGGACAAGCTCCTACTTTCTGACCAAAGATATCTTGAAACACCGGCGTTTGTACGAGGTCTTGATGACGAACTGCGCTCAGTTCTGGCTAAAGCTCGTAATCGAGGGGTTTGCGCTCATGTAAAGTAGCCAAGATTAAATATTTATTACATTTATAAAGCACTGAACACCCTTATCTAATTAAATTCTATAAACTCGAGATAAAAAAATTTATTATCTATATTAATTCACTCTGATACTCTAGATAAAATAATTAAATCAACATCAACCCTTTTTACAATTAGATACATGATTACAATCATGTTAGCAGCATTTTAATTGTTTCAATCTTTTTGTTAAGGCGCTGCTAACGTTTGTCATCGCATGTTCCGTGATAAAACCCCAAGCTTAATATATTTCTTAAGAAGCGAACTAATGAAAGAAAACTCTACATTAAGTGTTAATCCTGTCGCCAAAATCTGCTCCAACATTTGCATAAAGGCTGCAATTTTCTTGCCGCGCGGTCTACCAGCCTGGGCTTATATTAAATACTATTTATTTCATCATTTCTGAAAGACAATATAAACACAGTAGGGTGATTAATATACGACGGATGTTCAATAAAGACTAAGACTACTAATATAAAATTTTATTACTAAACAACCAATCAAAATTAACTTTTCCCCCTCAACATAGTCACCATTAAGAGCTGTGCACTTGCACCATCTTCTCATCCAATTTCGGAAGATATCCCTCAATTAATTTTTTGATAGGCGCTTCAAAATTGCTTCTAAAGCCTTCACTGCGTCGTTCTCAGAGTCGAATCGCCATTCTTTATTGCCATTTTTGGCAATTGGAAACAAAAAATATTGCAGGGGTGAGATCGGAACTGTCTGTACTGGGATAGGGAACAATAGAAATTATTTTCTTGAATAAAAAGATAGGTAACAGCTGTCGGAACGCAGGGCCGCGCGTTGTCATGGTGTGAGCACTTACATCTGACATGTCCTGCATTTTTGCAAGTTCCCTAACGATCACACGAAGAGTCCTCATACATGATTGCAGCGCAGTGTTGACAGCGACCTCGGAAAGAATGGTGGTGGGGGCTCCTTCCCCTCCTTGCAGCATAAGCTCTCTTTTCCATCTTTAAAGGCTTTAGGCCAACTGAAACATACAGTACGAGATATTGCAGACTCACCACAAGCTCTGCAAGATCTTCATGCGTTTCTCAAGCTGTCTTCTTCAACAGAACACAAAATTTGATTGTGTAACGTTGCTCTCGCATTTATGCCATCTTAAACTTTAGAGGCGTCTCAAGCTACCATAACAAAGTTCAAGACACTGCTGACACTTGACGTTACAGACAGGGGGGGGGGGGTGCTGCTGCTGTAGTCCCGAAGAAAGCCGGAAAGTGTTAATGTGCAATGGCATAATTTTTTTTTTTTTGTTAAACCATAACCTAAAATTGTAACTTATGCTTTGTCCTCCTTAAAAATTAGCAGCTCTAAGCCACTAGTGGAAAGAAAAGAGTGACGTGCAGCTTACGAGGTCTCTTCAAAAAGTATCGTGAATTTTTAATTTCCGCGGGGTACGTATATTCCATTTTCGATTGTTTTGTGGCGTTATGTTGGTACTCATGTCCCTCACTTATGTTGACAAGCTCGGCCATTTTGAATGTTCAGTTAATTGTTGACAGCTATTTTTCTTGGACGTGTTTTGGCTCGTCTTCGATTTTTGCCTATTTCAAAAAATGGAACAAAGAATCTGTATCAAATTTTGTGTGAAAAACAAAAGTAAGTGCGCGGATGCATTCCGAATGTTGATTGTGGCATAGGGTGAAGCTACCTTGGACCAAACAACGTTTATCGGTGGTACAAAATATTCTCAGAGGGTCGAGAAGATATGAACGACGAAGAGCGTCCCGGACGCCCGAGCTCGTCAACAACAGACGAAAACATTGAAGAAGTGAAGAAAATAGTATTGGCCAATCGTCGAATCACCGTTAGAGAAGTTGCTGAGGACCTAAACATATCGATAGGCTCGTGCCACTCGATTTTTACCAATGATTTGGGCATGAGACGGCGCCGCAAAATTCGTACCAAAGTTGCTCAAATTCGACCAAAAATATCATCGCATTAACGTTGCTAAGGAACTGTTGAACTCTGTCCTGGACGACCCAAATTTGCTCCAGAGTCCATAACTGGTGACGAATCCTGGGTTTATGATTATGACGTGGAAACTAAAGCTCAATCAACCCAATGGATGCTGCCACACGAGCCAAGATCGAAAAAAGCGCGCCAAGTTCGGTCGAATGTGAAGGTTTGCTTACAGCTTTCTTCGATTGCAGGGGCGTAGTGCATCATGAGTTCTTGCCACAGGTAGAACGGTCAATAAGGAATATTACCTGCAAGCTATGCGCAATTTGCGCGAAGCAATCCGCCAGAAACGCCCGGATTTGTGGAGGAACAAAATTTGGCTTTTGCACCATGATAACGCCCCTGCTCACACATCGTTGCTTGTGCGCGAATTTTTGGGTAAAAACAACACACTTATGATGCCGCAGCCACCGTACTCCCCAGACCTGCCCCCCTGTGACATTTTTTCTTCCCAAAACT
Organism: Metallyticus violacea; assembly: GCA_030762175.1. NCBI lineage: Eukaryota > Metazoa > Arthropoda > Insecta > Mantodea > Metallyticidae > Metallyticus > Metallyticus violacea. The sequence continues at coordinate 45,856,118 of CM060841.1, read as the reverse complement.
GAAGAGGCCCATGAAAGGACGACGCTACGCTACGATTGAGAAGATAAAGACGGCATCGAAGGAGGAGCTGAACAAGATCACAAAAAACGATTTTTTAAAGTGCTTTGAGGATTGGAAAAAATGTTGGCACAAGTGTATAATATCTGGTGGGGATTACTTTGAAGGGGAAAAATAGATATTCATGAATAAATTATTCCTTTTTGAAAAACACAAAATTCCCGATACTTTTTGAACAGATCTCGTATGCAGCCATGAAGTAAGAACGAAATTTCTTTTATTTGATAATTTAGAAAAAGTATCATTTATTGTACTAAGAATAGTGTAGACAAATTATGAAGATTACGAGAGAGAGAAACAAAAGTTTTCCCGTAGGAGGGGAGGGATCGAACTCGTCCACCTGCAGTATTCCCCCTGGATTTCGGCTTTGCTGCGTTCGGGAATGCAGTAGCAGGACAGTCCCTCTATGTAAGGGTAAGTCTACTAACGGAGAATGGTTGAGTTTAGCAAAAAACAGAGCCTTGTGGCAGTCGAGGGTACTTAAAGTATAAGAATCGGCCGGTAGATGGTAGAATGATCACGTGTTTTGGTACTTTAAAAATACGTCTTAGTCTTTATTGAACAATGCTTATATAACGGCTGGTTTTTAATCTGATCACATTTAGTTAGATGGGAGCAAAGAATTTGCGACTACTTTCAGAATATATCTCGGATAATTTTTTACCCTTACAGTAAATGCTGAAAATGAAACATCCGTACCAGCCACCCATTGTTTTGTGACATTTCATTGCAATATGTCCGTAATGCCGTCGATTTCAGTGATGTTGATCTTCAAAGTGTCAACTTTTTGTGGCATTGTTTGACACATCCAGTCTTTAACATAAGCTCAGAAGAAGCGATCTCGTCATCTTCGGATGATCTAGGTAGCTACAAATTCTTAAGACATTAACAGGTTGTCAACTTTTATTAAGTCTATAGATATAGCTAACGTGTGATAAGTTACAGGTGTCTTGCGTTTGTACAGGTCTGTTCACCGAGTTTGGTGAGCGAGAGAGAGAGCCAATTAAAGTTAATTGAGTTGAAAATTTGAGAAATAAAGGTTACATTAATTTTTTGAAATGTGTCGGCTTGCGAAATTGCACATCAGATTCCAGCTATCTGAATTGAATGGGACGCTGATGACCTGAGATATTAAAGAGTGTCGTAAATAAAGCAGCAAGCAGCATAGTGGTGTAATATCTCACCAGTATTATAGAGAAAGGGAGATATAGTTGTTAGTGAAAGTAAACTAATGTACGAGGGCTATTCGACAAATCCGTGCAAAATAAAAAATAGATTTTTTGTGGGGAAAATGGTTTTATTTATGAACTTGACATATTTTCAAATCAATACATTTATTTCCGCATTTTCTAATTTGTTTATCCCATCCACAAAATGGGATTTCTTCAAGAGTAAGAGAAACGAGGAAGGATTTTACAACTTCAATTTAGAGGTCGCGATAGCATTCTTGTGCGCTAACAGGTTATCGTGAATGAACATAACCTTTTTCTTCGCCAAAAAAGAGAACGATTCTAATTGAAAACCCGTTTAATTGCTCCAGTAGCATAGCATATGCTATAGTAGCCTAGCATATTCAATGGTTGTGTTTTTGCCCTTTTCAAAAAGTAAATTAAGACGTGACAATCCCAAAATGCAATTGTTATGCTCAGGTTATTGTTTTTACTTCGTTTGAGGAGTATAGTGATGGATTCCACTTCCTGCACTGTCATATATAATCTCCGAGATTCATTTGGATTGCGTTTAAACGGCTCCATTTTCTGCGCGGAAGTGACAACTCTTTCTCTTTTGTGATCAATCGTTAGCAAACGCGGCACCCCTGCCGATAGTTATTTCATTTTCAAATGATTGTGCAAATTGCACCCGATCTCCAGAAACGCCCACAGATCCCGCACAGTCTCCAATAGCTCAGCACAATGCCATGATTTTTTTTTTCTCAATAATTTTGAGAGTTGTTACCTCGTTGGAACGACCAGCATCGCGTGTGCTCCTCCTCCACGTCTAAACTCACCAAACCAGTTATACATCATTCTACGTGAAAGCGCAGTCACTGTAACGTTTGTCCGCCTTAGCCTTAGTTTCTGAGGAACTGTCCCTTTCAAAAAGTAATGTTTATTCATAAATAAAAGCGGCGTTTCTTAATTTTGAGCAATTGCTTAGAAATGTAACCCGTACATATAATAATTAACTACATACCTGTTTATAACCATGTGCATTATTATTCAACAGTCCCCACGTTACCAAGGTAACGTTGAAATAATTTAGCTACCATCCATTTAGTACCTTTGAGTTATTCTACACACTTTTGGGGAAACTTTCCATGCATGAACAGGGATGCAAATATGATATATGAACATGGCAAGGAAATGTTTTATTTCCTTGTTAAATATCCTTTTTTACAACTGCACTTACACAGTGTGATATACAAGCTGTCCTGTGACAATAACCCCGCAATAGAACAGCTACTTAATACGTACAGTAGGTAAACATTCGCATTTCCTCTGGTTAAAGGAATGGGGAAAGGGTTTTTAACTACCCTCAATTCCAAGGTTCCTTCGTTAGTACCTAGTCCGCTTGTTGTGTTACTCACTTCATTGCTTTGCTTGACGTAGCACCGAGCACGTAGTGTCAGTTCTTTGTGTTTATGGAATCACTCAAGATACAGAAAAATGAGGTATTCAAATGCAGAGTTGCCAGATGCTCATGTGGTCTATGGATTAACCGAAGGTATTGAGAGACTTCGTGCTCGTATTCTGCAAGGCTGCCAGACAATAAGAGATACTTCAGGATGCATCAGCCATCGGGGAGTCCATGCGACGGGGATGTATCTGTGCTAACGGAGGACATTTTGAACATTTCATGTTATTTTCTGCTTTTGAAAATTCTGCTAGTGGTACATGTATATAAAAAAGGTCTCTCACAGGGAAATAATTTTGGATACATGTTCATGTTATATTTTTTATCCTGTGTTTGTGAGGAACATTTCCCCAAAGTTTTTATATACCTTTGTTACACTTCTAAATATGTACTCAGAAAAGGGCCAGAGAGCTAAGCTCATATACTCACAGATTTAACGGTGTCACGTATGTTCGTAATATACACATGACTTCGTTTAATTGATGGTCAAACATCATACTTTTTGACATGAAAACATTTAATTATAGCATTACAGAGCAATTTTGGTGGTATATTTAAATAAATTAGGTTTTAATTACCTAGGCGCCCCTCGCTATTTTTCCTATCTGGCTGCTATAATTTGTGAAACAGCAGTGGTTTTGTAATCTTTACTACCTCCGTTTGCTACTTTTGCCACTCTTTAAATGTACAAACTGTTCAATTATTTTTGAAGAAATTTCCGATGTCCTCTGGCACATTTACCAAAAACATTGGCAATACTTGACAGTTGTTCATCTTCCTCATTAAGGTGAGTATTGACTTTCTCTTGGAAGACACGCGCACGCCGCACCTCTGAAATGCCCTTTGCAGGATAACGATGAAGTTTGACAGAAATTTTCCTCTAAAACGTACATAATCATCTTACCTATAGACAACGTAAACAAAAGAGAGGGGAAATTAACATCGCTGACGGTAGAAACATCACCCTGGTACTTTACAGAACTTACAATGTTCCAATTCTTGAGATGTTTAAGTGAAAACCCCCTCCAAACTGATTTTATATGAACTGTAATGTAGATCTTGCAACCTTTTTATTTTTTTCTATGTTCTGGAACATAGAGGTTGGATGCTTTTACATCTTAACATAACAGGCATAAAATGCTGTTACATTTTCAAAGCTAATCCAAGGATAATTATATACATAGCTAAAAGAGCAATTTCAGAAACTGAAGCTACGCTATGTTAGTTAATTGAAAGTGTTTTCAAAATTTGACCAGACAATGCAGAACATGTTTAAGTACGCGCTTATGTAACATGTAAATTGTCTTAATTCTTTTGTCTTATTAATGTAATATAATTAAAATCCTACTGATATATTTCGGACAAGAGTACCAACTACTACAGTAACTTAAGACTAAGTATTCGAAACATCTTCATAAATAAACTTCCTTATTTACTTATCAAAAAGTTCCATCTTAGTAGTTTTCTAGTAGAGATTTTAATATGGTATATCTCAGAAAATGTTAATATCAATTATTGTTTTTGGCAGGCACACTTTTAATATTAAGGCCGGTATCATAATTAAAATAGTAAACATCTTCAGGGCTGTTTTACCTTGGAAATACAACAGCATCCTAACAAGTTTCATGCAAATGGCGGATGTCACCTAAGTAGCACATGGAAACCGGATCTTAAAAACAAACTACCCCCTTCCCCCTTCCCAGTCATCACTTCCACCACACACATAATATTGATCCAGAGACTGATCAATACTATCAGGTGTTGTGCATTGTCCACTAATGATGCCAACCGCAGCAGTTGGTGAAAGCTATGGTAATATATTAAATCATGGACCAAGGCAAATCAGCCTGTAAGAGTCTAACTGTTTTAAAAGAAATATTTGTCTAAATTCGTTTAGAAATTTTCTTCTCCCTCTTTCTTTCTTTAAAAGTTCTATTGGTATATTAAAAATGGTTAGTTCATTATTATGAAAATGTATATTTTAAATTTCTTAATAACACAAATACGTTTAAGAATGTTGACATTATAATGGCACTCGATTTTTGAAAGAGCAAAAAGAAAAAGAAAAAAATCGCAATCTTTTCCCACTATACGCAGAGCTTACAGTGTGTCAATGTACATATACAAAGGGAGAAAGTACCTTATTAAATAAAACGCGCAATATTTTATTTAATTCAGTTAACACATCTTCTTCACCCCTGGTAATCCATAGCCCCACGGGGGCCTTCGGCTTACCGCGACGACCGCTGCGTCTTCTCTTCCATCCATCACGTGATATCATTGGTAGCGTGCAGTATGTGATCAGCACACCGAATCCCGCCGGTTGCTATCGCAGCTTACTAGATCGAAGATCGCCACCTCTCCATCAGGCAGCTTCCAAATTGTCCTCACGAGACTGGGTGGACCCCGTTCCAGATCTCCCTAACTTATAAAAATTCCTAAGTAGGCACCTGGAATCCAACCCGGGCCTCCCGGCCAGCAGTCAGCAATGCTAACCACTAGGCCAAGGAAATGGTCAAAAGTTAACACATGGCTAAGTTCAACGTGACTCGTATATTACAGAATGATAGTGACAATTTTTTGTATAGCTGTATATTTCATTTCTAGAAAGTTTGGAGGAATTAAGGTAGATTTTTGGATGCGTGTTTCTACTGAAAGTAACAAACTCTAAATGATAATAAAATTAAAATGCACTTATCGGTTTGTTTGGCACATGAGTCTACTTTCATTATCAGTTGAGGAAGCAGCTTCTGCATGATAGTGTTGGTTAACTAGCCATGTTTCAACGTGCTTAATTGTCATTTTTAATAAAGTTTCTTCTGTTCGGTTTACTGTTTACGAGGGTCATTCCTAAAGTTTAAACTATAAGTTTGTCAAATATATAAATATTTGCATTTGCAAAAGGGGTGTATTGAAGCCATACACTGTAACAGTTGGTTTTGCAAATTTCAGATGAAAACGCAATATGTAAACAGACACAACAGAACTCTCATTATGTGATTTTTGATCCACGATATGATTTTTAGATTGGAATGAATTGGTAGGGATAGATGGGGCATTTCGGCGCTTAAATGTAGCTCCACGGCTGGCCGTTTGTCCCGATGGCATGTGGAGGCACTTCCGGAGGAAGTATTTACAGGTGGTGAGGAATGAAGGTAACGTGTTTCCAGAGAGAACACCCCGACGTGACCCTTCCGTCCAAGGAGCTCGAATCGGGGCAGAAATCTTTCCAAAGAGCAGGCCAACGTCACACCGCTACACAACATCAACAGACTTCGCGTGTCACTTTCAACCTGATTTGAAGCAATGGAATGAAATTTTATGAAATAGCAGAGTTAAAAATGAACAAAAAAAATTCATCCTTAGGGACCAGGGAAAACCATGAAAACACCCAAGATCAAGACAGTCGTCTCCAACGGATTGAACCCGAGGTTTCCTTAATGAGAGTCCAAAATGTCAGCGCCTGAAATACTCCAATGGGTTCAAAAGGGGGTTTACTGTGCAATAATAGGGATATTTGTCACGATTCTTTATCTCGAGCTAAAAATTGGTTTCGGGGGGTTTCAAAAAGGTCTGGAATCGCTTAAAGATGCACTTCGCGTAGTTTCTCATCCCGCGTCGTAATTCCAGAAACAAATGAAGCTGCGTGAAATTTGCTCAAGGAGAATCCCCACAGCATCTGTGTGGAGATGTAAAGTACTTGTGTGAAGTATTTGTGAATCCCCACAGCATCTGTGTGGAGATTTAAAGTACTTGTGTGAAGTATTTGTGAATCCCCACAGCATCTGTGTGGAGATTTAAAGTACTTGTGTGAAGTACTTGTGAATCCCCACAGCATCTGTGTGGAGATTTAAAGTACTTGTGTGGAGTGATGTCTTTTCATGATGGAAAAAGTTGATATCTAAAGAAGTGGGACAATATAACACTCTTACAGGGAATAAATCGTGGTTATTGACTATGATCCCCAAACAAACGGCAGTCGACTTTGTATTAGATGACCTGCCAACAAAAGTGTGAAGAATTAAAAGTGTGAAGAATTAAAAGTGCAGAATTAAAAATAGGTAGTTTTAACACACAAAAACTGTTGCTACAGAATATTTTGTGAATGATTGTCTTTCATCCGTCTTCTGGGATAGTAACATGAACAATTTTAACGAGGGGCTTTTTAAAAGTTCTACACCTGACCAAGAAAACACAAGATTTAAGATAAACTTTTTTGTTATTTTTTAAAATGGTCACCTTAAAATGAAATTAGCCCAATTACTTTCCAACTTGTTAATACCCTCAGTAAAATAAGATTGGTCCAGCTGTGAAAAATAAGCGTCTGTCTCAGCTTCAATCTCATCATTTGATGTGAATCTTCGTCCATCCAGTCATTTCTTCTAGTTCGGGAACAAAAAGTAATCGCTGGGAGTCAAATCCGGCGAATACGGCAGATGTGGGATCACTTGGAAGCGGAGGTCATGCAATTTTCAGCAACAATCCCACACATGTGTGAAAGCGCATTATCATAATGAAAGAGAACTTTTTTCGCAAAGGTGTGAACGTTTGACCTGAATAGAATGCTTCGGTTGGTCCAGTACTGAGATGTAATACTCCCCGGTATGGTTCTGCCCTTCTGGAGGGAGTCTACGAGCACCACGTCATGAGAATACCAGAAAACCATAGTCATGACTTTTGCTGCAGATGGAACAGTTTTTGCTTTCTTTGGTGCACTTTCACCTGTTGTCACGCACTGTTTGGACTGCTCCTTCGTCTCTGGCGGGTAGTGATGAATTCATGTTTCATCTACTGTTATGAAACGTCCGAGAAACTAGCTGGAATTGCGTTTAAATAAGTATGAACACTCTTGCAAAATGTTCATTCGTATGAATTTTTGGTCAATTGTTAACAAACGCTGGGAACGGAAAGCTTTCTCATAAAAAAAAAAAAAAAAAAAAAAAAAAACTTTTGTGTAAAATGTAGTGGACACGGTCTATCGATTTCTTTGCAATGTCAGCCAACTCGTGTACCTTCAATTGGTGATCATTTGAGTACAGCATCGTGAATTTTGTCACAATTTCATCGGTCGTAATAGTTTTGGAAATCCTGAGCGCTCATTAACTTGAACGCATGTACTACCAAGCTTAAATTCAGCAGCCCACATTTTAACCGTCGAAAACGAATGGAAGATCCTTTAATGTGAAATCTAACTTCTTAAACCCTTCAAAACGAAGTACTTTACCATTGCTAGTATTTCAATTTTGTCCATTTTGTAGAAAATGTTAACCACAGTTTGGTTACACGATCGTCATAAACAAGTGACTACGCATACGCGTCTGAAACTTTACACTGCGCTATCTAAAAGGATTATATATCCACTATCATATTAATTTGACTTTCTTCACTACATCTCTGAGTCAGGCCGAGATTTTTTAGAACACCCGTCATACGTAAAACAAAAGAACAGTTTCGTGGGTACTATTTCCAGTTATATCAAATGGCCATTAGAATTTTCAAACTTAATGAGAAAGAACACTTTTTTAACTTTCTCTAAAAAACTTGGGAGTGGCCCTCATACCTATGCTGCAAAGCATTAAAAATAAACTAAATTTCTATACCATGCATCAAAGTGTATAATATATATGTTACATAGCTTAAGAATGACAAAATTTAAATGTTCTTTACAGGAACGTTGCTGGCCTATACTTTGGTGTCTACGTGCGTTCTGATACTGCGTTATCAGCCTCACTCCACCAATTTGATTGAATTACTGCCGCAGTCGCTGCGTACGCCTGTCCGCGGCTCGCCTACCAAGGAGAACCTTAGCAATGGACAGGCAAGTTAAGACAATTTTCCAATTGTTTAAAGGTACAGTCCAAGATGGAAGAATTTGTTACTTTAATTAGAGATTACTGCAGTTTCTACTATCCTCTACTCTGTGCTCATTCATGCAGTAGAAGAAAGTTGCTCTCAGACAACTTCTAGCCAATTCATTTCCAATCATTTGCTAATAATTGGAAATATCAAGCATTTTAGCAACGATACATCGACCGACACTGTACCTCAACTTAGTGTCAGTAATCGACAACTATCTCACGAGTACAGTTGTTCTTGAGTCACGAATATGCTGAGAGATGATGTGGAACGTTCACGTGAGATGCAGGTAGGTCAGCTGTTTTTAGTTATCTTTGGGATAAATATACATACCATTACACCAGTCTTCCAAACTTACGTTATCTTCAATATACAAGTTTCAAAACCATATAGAAAAACCAAAAAGGTTAAGATATAATGTAAAACTCAGAAGAATAAGGTATTGTAATTTTTTACCTGCCACTTGCTACATAATAAATTCTTTTACACATGCCTTATGGGCCTAATCTGCGATGTTTCGAGTCACCTCTCAGGCTTGAATCTCTCAGTAAGATAACACCACGATATATAAAATTAGATGGGGGATATTATAGTGATTTCAGATTTCCTGGATATTGTTTTTATTGGGGTTGAGTACACAGCTAAGGTAGCATTTTATATTTATATCCACGCTTGCGGAAATATTATCTCAGTTCATTCTTTTCTTTGTCAAGAGCTACAATTTGTTGGCAATTTAAAATTTTATATTCACGAATTTGTTTTGAAAATTATATATTTTCAACATTATTAAGAAAAAGTTATACCTTTCTATATAACTGATACCTATCAAACTAGATATCATTAAATTTCACAATAGTCCTACGTATATATTATTCTTAATTAGAATAACACATGTTCTCTGATTTATGTGCAAGACAAATACTTAAAACATTTCAGGAAGTATAACAAATTACATAATTATCATTATTTTCAATCCAAAAATTAAGCATCCTACATGCTCAATCTTTACAGTGAATATACTCCATCTTTCCATTCGTTCTATAATGTACAACTTGTTTGGTATTCGTTTTTGTGTTTTATTAATGCTTTAACATTTCTAACAGTTTCATTTACGAGCATTATATTGTTATAAATTTCATTTCTGTTTCCTGGTTATTTACTTTTAATTTTTTTGTAATGATCCAAATCAAAACTGGCACTGATATTGTCTTTAAGAGAGTTTACTCTAGTCTCCTTCACTATTTTATTTTTCAGAGTTTATGCATTGTACCACAAATTTATTGTTATTTCGCCCGTTTTGTGTTTATTGATGTTATATTATTAAGAAACTACAAATACTTAAATTCTTAATTTCTCTTTCAAGATCCTGAAAACATAGCTTTGAATAATATGCAAATTTTGCAATAACGTTATAATAGCATTTGACTATTTTCTGTTTTAGCTTGCTTAGTATTTTCTCCTTTTACGTTCAGGTTTTATTTATTCTTCTTTTAATATTTTCACTTTAATTATTCTATTTCGTTATATAAAAAGTTTTAAATATAGTTCCTCTGAATTTTTTCCTGGTCCTTTCTTTCATTTTAGCTGTATTGTCATAATCGCCATTTTAAATATTTCCTTTGACAAAGAGAATGCTCATAGTCCTACAGCGTGCAATTTTACTACATTCCTCAACACAATGGTACAAAAGACAAATGTTGTGCAGGTAAATAAAATGAGAAATAAATCATTTAGATTGTTTTCCAGGTATATTGTATTTTTAACAAATTATTCACCAAACTTAGTCTATTTTTAGCGTAATTGGAAATGTGTTTATCTAAGAAAGATGAAAGTTAATATAGCGCAAGAGAACACTTTAATACATACTCTCATGGTTAGTAATAGTAGTAGCAGTAGTGTATTTATTTACAAAATATGTTTTTAAAAATATAACTCATCTAAGTCGCAAGGGTCTTGGGACCTACATACTTTCACAATATACTAAGAATTACATGAAATTGCACAAGCTGATATTTAACTCTTAAGGGACTAACAGTGTACATATATAAAATAAATAAATGAAAAGCATACGAAATAAATTTTAAAATACATAAAATGATAAGAAAATGTACAAACAGAAATAACTTATACCCCTTATCTCCAAAATGGTGTTTAATGTTCTCTTTGTATAAAGAGCTATCTCACTTTGTATAAATATTTACCTACTCCCTTCTCCTCCTTCCTCTCTTCCAACGAAGTCCAGCACAAAGTCCTCTCCTTCGTTAACAAACGGGCCCGGTAGAAACCTTTTCCTCCATTCTTCCGTCCCCTTGTAGTGCATCAGAATATATTCTCAGGATTCTTTCTCCGCAAACATAGGACAGATTCTCTACCCTCTCTTTCTATTACTTTGATCATATACCATGTCCCGGTTGCTCAGTTTGGCCCTGTTAGGATGTACCGCTCCATTCTCCACTCGATTTTCAGTTCCAATTGTATCTCTAGCGAAGCTTTTTCTGTACACACGAAAGAGTCAGCTGCCTATTCAAGTCCCTCAGGCGTTTCTTAATTTTCTTCCAAGCCCCCTCCTGTTTCCCCGCCCTAAAAATCAAATGTCAACCCATTCCTATAGTTTCCAAACCACTTTTTAATTCTGAAACACTTACTTAACCGATCATTGCAACAGATCGCCCCACTTGGTGTCTGATCTAGTGAGCAGCTCATAGCCCGTACTTGACGGCTGAAGTTATTACAGACCATTTGCTTTTAGTTGAAACGCGGAAAGTAGAAAGAGATAGCACTATATTCGGCAGGGCAGTAGGTAATTCTTAGCTGCCTAATCTCAAAAACATTACTACTGAAACTTACTATTTAAAGTATGGGTTAGGTTGAAACATGAAATTCCGGTAATATGCATGGTTGGTTGTATCAGGGTAATTTCCGTATTTCACTGCCAAAAGGTGCAACTGGTCACAACACGTTATTACAAGTATAGTTGCCACCGAGAGGCTATGCAGTGTAGGATAATTATGACAGTGCTTCTGAACCGCTTTGACGGTCATTAGCACACCTTCCACCTAGACAGATCAGATAGCTGCAAAATGGTCATGTTACAACTTAAACCAAACAGTCTGCAAGTAACTATCCTCGTAAACCAATCAAAATAAATGCTCATTTGGACATACTCAGGTAAATCAGTACCTGGAGATTTCAAATCGCAAATTTAAGATCACTCTTCAGACACCCTTAACCTTGGCTCTCCAAAGGTTTTCGGATCAAGTGGCTCTCAAACTGTTCTCAGGAGGTTAGATATATCTGTAACAAATTCTGGATTCCAATCGGGTTATCAGGATCAGCATGGAAAATTGCCAACATGGTGCCTCATTAAGTTGAATGATAGTTTAACAACTCAAACGTTTCTTCCAGGGTTTTTCCCCCTGTGAAAATTTCAGAAGAGTTTTATAGTAATATGTTGCTGTTAGGTTCTCTATGGAAACCAGTTACATCCTGAACAACTGAGAGCAGCCCTCGGTACAAATGCCACGCCGGTCCACCAGCCTCCCAGCGCAACTCCAGCAGCTGCTGGTGGTCCAGGAACAGGAATAGCTCATTCACAACATGGAACTCTTCATCAACAGCAGAGAATAATGGTCCGACGTGTGACCCGCAGGTATGTTTACTAATAAAGTACACCGTAGTTTTAACTTTGTTCAATTCGATGTTTTGAATGTAACACTGGTCATATTTTCAAACGCAAGTAGAAACATGAGAGAACGTAGGCTTTCACGACCGGAGTCATTGGTGTAACTGTAATCTCATTTCACACAAGGATGCTATAAGGCAAAATTAAAGACAATGTTGTAAACTAAGGTAAAACCTTCAATTAATTTCAATTTTGCACCTAAAGGAACACTTTAGTCTCTGGTATCGCCTCCATGTGCCTGAACTACTCCCTGAAGGACTGTATCGGACTCTCCAGCTTGTTCCATAAATGCTCAATGGAGGTTAAGGTCAGGACTCATATGAGTTCCTGTATAATGGCCGTGGTTGCTCTTGCTGCATGTACCCTAGCATTGTCTTGTTGCAAAACAAACCGAGACCCTATTCCGACTATAATAGGCATGACATGCTCCAACACCATTTCAGCAATATATCTTGCAGCATTAAACCGGTTTCTGATCACTATAAAGTCTGTTCGATCATCAATAGTGATGCCACCCCACAATTAACTAAACCTTTCCCTTTCCTGAACTGCTGTTTCTGTAAAACGTTCACCATGGCGACGATACTCATGCGATCGTTCATCTCACTGTTAGACGAAAGCAAGATTCGACTGTAAATAGCACATTGCGCCAGTGACGAAATTGCTAGCTCCTGTGCTCCTGCACAAATCTCAGACCCTCTTGTGGATAATCTCGGGACTTTATGAGGTCTTCGTGGTCTTAAGCTTGCTTCTTTAAGTCCATGGTTACTACGTTTGCACCAGAGCCGCCCTCAGATTGTTTTTGTGGTCCCGAAGAGCACAATTAACTTATATATTGGTCATCTCTGGCCGATGTTTTACGTTTTTGAACCTGGCCTAGTTTCCCAGAATACGTACCTGTTTCAGTGGGGCGCTTCCATGCCCTACCAATAACAGACTTAGCCACATTAAGCTTGGCATGCCACTGCACGAATAGACCAGCCTTCCTGCATCAATGCGACCGCTTGAACAGTTTCTACCTCAGTGAGGTGCTTCGTCTTGATACTCGACGTTACAATCTGGATCAATGCTGTACTATCGAACTGTTCTTGATGCTGGAGGAATCTCTTGCTGTGCTGGAGGAAGGAATATCTTGTTGCTGGAGGAATATCTTGCTCTGCTGGAGCAAGGAATATCTTGCTCTACTAAAGGAAGGAATATCTTGCTCTGCTGTAGGAAGAAATCTCTTGCTCTGCTGAAGGAAGAAATCTCTTGCTCTGCTGGAGGAAGGAATCTCTTGCTCTGCTGGAACAAGAAATCTCTTGCTCTACTGAAAGAAGGAATCTCTTGCTGCTAGTCTGCATTATTAGGGGGATGAAATATTGTAACGGTGGAAAATGTGTTCTTATTCCAATTCGCAACTAATTCATAGATACACACTAACCTAATATGTCGGCTAACCTCGTGAAAATCCTAGAAGTCGGTAGACCTAGTGGTTTAGCGAGTAAACCATTGTAATTGTGGCAAACTGCTCTAATTCCAATTCACCACTAATTCAGCGAGTAAATAATTGTAATTATGGCCATTCTCCTTTAACTCCGGAAGAAAAAAAGCATGAGGTTGTAGCATTTGAACCCTCTATAGTCAATCTTCTCAAGTGTAACACGATGCTCTAACAGCCTACGCTGTTTCGCTGTTGATTCTGAAGAGTTATTAGCTAAGAACTATGTTACAATATCTTCGGCCCTCTCCGCCGACACTCGGGCACGGAGACTAGCAGCAAGAGATTCCTCCAGCAGCTCGCCAGATTGCACAGTGCGGCATTGATCCAGCTTGTAACGTCGAGTTCGTATTGACTGACTACGTAAATATAAACAAAGGAACAAAGGTGAATGCTTCACCTACAGGCACTAGATGTCAGTTTCAAACAAGGCTGTTCGTTAACACAACTTTAATTTTCAACATTGTCTGTAATTTCGGCCTGTAGCATCCTTGTGTGAAATCAAGTACACAATACACACTGCTGTTAAATAAAGATTTAAACACATATTCAAGCTATTCTCCCTCTAATTATTTGGAGCAGTATCACATGAAGTTCTCCTGGTAATTCTAAAATTATTAGATGATTAATTTGTGTTAATATACAGGATAGAAAGTCTATATAGAGGTGCGGTCCATAAGTTTCCGGCGTGATATAGAAGGCCGCGATTTATTGTTGAGACCTTCGTGCTAATTGCCACTTATTTTTCAGAAGTGTAAATATTACATTTTCTGTGGCTACCCATTCGTTTACCAAGGTAAACTCATTTAAGTCAGATATGTTGCATAATATAGCATCATGTTCTAAATTTAATAGAGCTTTTCATCTACAGAGGACTTTCACCCAGTGGCCTTAACGGTGTATGTGAAAAAGCTTGTCATTATTTCACTGTGAAGTGGGCAAAATTATTTACTTTGGGCAGATAGAGCCTTGAAGATGACCTACTGAGGGTAGGTCGGTGTATGTATTGATACAAGAAAGCACATTTTTTCTCGAGGAGGAAGTTATGAGTGTAGACACCTGACGACAAAAGAAATATCTGCAAGACGAGGCTTTCTAAAACAACTAGCTTTTTATTTATGTGGTTAAAATTCACTTAAATCTTAATTTATATAGTTTATTAAAACATTACAGTTTCATTGTAATACTTGCATCCTTCATAAACATTTGCATATGCATAAGATTGGTGCAAAATGGGTGTCATGCATTATTTCAGCTTTTCAAATACAAGTGCGTGTAGAATGTTGTTAGAAGTTTTGATCCTTTACCTGGTAGCAAGAAAGCAGTATTGGATCCCATCGTCTTAGAGTACGAAACTATGGGGTCCTCTACTATGACGCTCTTTTTAAAAAAGAAACAATAGAGTGGCGGAAGAAGCTCCCCCTAAGGTCAAGGCCATTAAATCCACGAAAAAGACCATGTGGACAATTTTTTTGCACCGCAGAGGACTTCAAAGAAAGGAAAACTATAACTGAAAAGTGCTATTCTGAGCTACTCTCATCAATTACGCACTGCCATTTAGGAAAAAACGGCTGAAATGCTTAGTCGAGGAGCTTGTCTGTTGCACTACCAAGAGTCAGTCCACCGTGCAACCCAGGTCTTGCCCGCAGCGACTATTACTTTTTTTCAAACCTGAAATCTGTCGGTCCTTGGGGTGTAGTGGTAACCTTAATTACCTTCTAAACCCAAGATCACGGGTTCGATCCCGACCAGGATCGATGATTTTTTCAGGCGTAAAAATCTTAAATACCGCTTCCTTTGGAAGAGAAGTAAATCCATGTGCCCCATATCGTACACCGTACATTTACAATACGAAAAAGAACCTCAGGAAGAAAGAAAGAACCTGAAAGAAGAGGACTCTGAGCAAAATTTGTCGGCCGTTTCACGCCCTGAATTAAATGGAACGCTGATGACCTGAATGTTAAAGAGCGTCCATAAATAAAACAAATAAAAACTGAAATCTGACTTCCAGAGAGAGGATTTTTCGAACGACAATGTGCTAAAGAACGCTCTTTTTTCCAGACTTTTGCAAAACTTCGGATTTTTAGAGAGATTGAAATGGGAGATAACGTTGAAAAATGATACCTGTAGACCGGAAACTTGTGAACCGCACCAAAAAGAAGCAATAATGTACAACAGATATAAGATCCTAGATTAATCTTACTAAACCAGTCTACGAGTATCAATTAAGTATGTAAGTTTGTATTGTTGTATTTAGTATAAACTATTAAAGCTGGTCTTCACAACAAAGGAAGTGAATATTTTGTCTTTTGCTAAAATAATCTTCAGTTCTCCGATTAACCGGAGTAAATAACTGTAATTATTTGTGTACTTTAATTTATTATAAAATACTTTAATCTCTGGAATATTCAGATCCACATTAAGTGAAAATTAAAATTCTGTTAAGCATTTCAAGCATATTTTTTAGTTATTTATTTATGTAATGTTTGTGTTATTTGGCGACCTTTTCGTTTAATAACCGAAGATTTTTTTATACAGGAGCGATTATTCTCCACATTGCTTCGATGGTGCTGCAGAGTAAGATATATACATATATACATACATTTCAACCTAATCGTATTTGTTGCCACATTTACTTTGCTTTCAGCTGCTGTTTGTGAAGTAGACAATTAAGATGAGTTGTGCGCTGTTTTTATTACTAGCTGCTATAGAAAAGTGTCAATGAAGATTGCTTTAAAAGTTCACTTGATTACTCTTTTATAATTCAGAAAATAAATATTTTATGTGTATATCATCTTAAGAAGTGCCCTAAGATATTAAAAATTGCATTAAGGTGCAGATTATTCTCATTGCACCAATAAGAATTTGTAATCGAGTTCAATAATTTTAATTATTTATTTTTGAAAAACTAATAAAGTCATATAACCTTTATCATTATCTGTGAATAAGTTTAACTAAAACAATAAAAGTTAACATACTATCAGAGAGATATATTAAGATGATTCAAATGTAGTAAAGCTACAGAGCCATCGTTTCGACGCATGGCCGCTTAATAGGGATTTTCCTGGCATGGGAAGCACGCTGTTTGCCGGAGGAGTAGGATATTCATAGCCCCTTAAATTCAAGGGGCAGAGATTTTTGTAAGCATTCATAGCACACCAAACACCAATCTTTTGGTCATCAAATGGCATTTCGTGTACAAGATCGAGATTTTCTGCACTCCACTATCTATTGTTATGTGTCGCTACATGACCATGCAAATAAAACCACTCTTTGTCCGTAAAACTATTAAATGCTGTCAATAGAACGAACCTTAACATCAACATCCAATTGCAGAAATCAACTCTACTCACATTATCGCGTGGTTGCAATTCCTGAACTACAGTTATCTTATAAGGTTTTAATTTTAAAAGTTTAGTGGCATTCCATGCCGATATTTACAAAATGCCCGATTCCTGTACAAGCTTTCTCGGAGATTTCGTTCTAGCTTTTCTCCAATGTCATCGAAATTTTTCTATGCATAAATATGGCGTTTTAACTTTGGTTTCTTTTCCAGAACAGATCCCGTTTCCCTAAATCTGTTCACAGATTACGAACAGTTTCTCTGTGAGGTGCACGAACAGCAGGCATCTATCTATTAATCACCATCTCACTTCTCTCATGAGTTTGTTGTCACTTAGGAATCATATATAAAGATTCTGGGTGCTAAAGTATACAGACTTTTTATGCATTAAAACAGCACTAACACTATAACACTGAAACTCTGGTTTTACAACGTTCAACGTGTAACAGCACAAAGACTTCACGTCAGGTGATTAACCGGCACACGGAGAGGCGGGAGAGTGGAGGGGAAACAGAACCGGTTAGAAACAGAGCAGGAAAATTCCCGTTAAGCCGGCCACGCGTTTAAAGAATGTTTTGTAGCTGCTATAACACAGGTACTAATTGTTCTTCGGTAAATTCTTCGAGTTAAAAACAAGTTTTTATCATGACAACAAACAAGACATTAAAGAGTGAAATTAAATGGTCTTAGGAATTACTATCAGCTTTTATGACTGTATTTGTAAAGTAATCCAAAAGAACGCTCTTGGCCTTTAATTTTTATCAAAAACAACTAAACATTTGAGGATATTATAATAAGTTTGAGAAAAATAATCGATCATTTGAGATTATACCTGTTAATTAGTTGAAGAAAAATAATCAAAGGTGATAAAATGAAAGCCACCTTGAAATAAAACAACTGAGCAGCTGAGATTATAAGAATTATTTATTTCTAATTAAGCATATTTAATTTCACTGTGAAATATTTTTACATTCATTGTACAATTCAAGTAATTAATTACTACTCCATTCTAAGATTGGGAGTTTAATGCGAGCAGTTCATTCGTTGAATTCATTCCAAACCTTGGCTTTATTTCTTTTTCTGTTCATTTGCATCAATATGGCATTAACTTACTTTATGTTTTGAATATTTATTGTGGCAAATCCTACCTGGTTGCTTGTACCCTGTGTTGAAATTTATTCAAATTTAAATGGGTCTCACGTCACTTCTCGACGTCATAGTTACGTTTACCAAGCCTAAGCGAATACAGTAATCTAAAGGTTTTTTCCCTATTTGCTAGTTTCAAAGAATAAAGCAAGAATTCTGTGCTTTTATTACCGGCTTGGCGCAATGAAAATAGAATATTTAAACCATATAATTCGGGTTAAAGAAATCATTTAACTTTAATTTTTGACTTGAAATCAATATCCTTAGGATATGTTTTTAAAAACTAAACGAAATTGCTAAAATAAAAACTTGATTACTGTTATTATCAGTTCAGATTAAGATAACAAAAATAACAATATACAATTTTGTTGGGCGTTTATGTGTGTCTCGAGGATTAAATTCATTAAAAAACGGGAGGTCCATTTAAAATTAAGCACAGGGATAGTAATAGAGTAACCGCCAATAATAAACAGAAAACTGCTTGATTTTCGTTCTTGTCTTGTGGCTCAGTAGTCGAATAGAAGCAGAGATGATAGGAATAAAACAAATGAATGTAAGAGGAAAAAGTATCCTTAACAGTATTAGAGAAGCTTGTTTGTAATTTAATTCTCAATAACCAATCAAAACAACGAGTTCGTTCATTGGCTGAAAGACTTTAACACAGAATTATCACACCACCAGGGGTGGCCGCGGTCGTTAAGGCGCGGACTCATGAGCGGGAGGTCTGGGATTCGAATCCCACCAGGACCGGACGGGATTTTTTCCAGGTCTTCCTCAGTCCTCATAACTGGCAAATGCCGGGGAGGTACCCTAAACTTAGGCCTGGAACGCTTCCTTCCTTAAAAAATTATCCTTTCCCAATATATCATTTCATCTCATGTATCATCAGTGTCCACCGCCTGTGGTGCCTCAGTAGTAAAAACGGGCGTTAAACACTACTGAAAAAAAAAACAGAATTATCACAAAAGAGTCCGAGATCGCAAGACCCTCAAGTGATATTTATTAGAACTATTACACGAATAAAATAAAAAATTTATTATAATTCCCGTAAACTTTGCTTATAAAATTGTAATAATTGTATATTTGTATCAGGAATACTAAACCTTTTCAAGCCATCTAGCAACAGACTTGTCAGTAAGGTCAACAAAGAAGAGCCAAATACAGGTTTAGGACTATTTCATGAATAGCATTAAAATAAAAGTAATAAATTTGAAACCTTAAACTGAAATAGGCGAGAGTCGACTATTACAATCGCTACCGTTCGGTTTATTAATACCAATAGAGAATAATAAAACATTTTACCATTGAGAACTACGTGTTTATTAAAATGTATAGTTGCTTAGGCAGATATTGTTACATAACTTACAAATGAATTCAGAATGTTTTGCTGAATCGCAAAATCAGTTGCGTAAGTGAATACACATTAAGTTAGTTAAATGTACAATTACTGAAAATACAGAAAAGTGGTCAGTGATCATGTTAAGGAATTATATAGGAGTATAGAGCTGGCTACAACTGCACTGCAATATCGGGCTATGATTGTCAAAATTTGTTTAATTTCATTGGTCGATTTTACGAACGACGCCAGACAAGTGAAATAGTTACTGAAGTACACAGAATTAACCCTGTGCTAACGTTTCGTTGACATCTTTCTTTCAAAGGTTCTCCAACAATGTCGCACACAAGTCTCTACTTAAACATGTATAATTTAAATTAACTTGCATACTTATTTCAAGCATAAAACATTACAGAGATGCAGCTGAAAGCATACAGTGAATTATTCTTTTCTGTCTAAAAATAAAATATTACTAGATACTTCCCCTTTACTCAAAATGCTTGTATTTATCCCTGGCCTAATGTTTATATGTTTACTACTTACTGCCCTTGTGAACGTCTGTCTAATACTAAACCTCTTTGATCGTGTCAATAAAAATATACAGGCTCGAGAATGATTTTTGTCTTAAAGGCTTGCAACGCTTGCATCCTGTAAACTTCTTTCTTTCCTTTGAGCAGCGTTTCCCTCTATTCACTCATGGGAACCCAACCGTACGTGAATGTATTACCTTATTTAGTGTTCCCTTTTTGCACAACCTGTCTGTGGTAAGCTAAATGTGTTCACAAAGCCATTTTGTCATTTTTGTATAAATAAGTACTAATGTGTTTCTAAAAAAATCTTTTATTTATGAAAAAAGTTTTGTTCCCAAAATTAACTTCCAAAGTTAATAACCATATTTATTACTAAGCAGTTCACAGAACCTATATTAGAAAACGTACAAATATTTAGAATAGTAGCCTTGTGATAGTTATAGGTTTATTAGAAGAAATAGTGCAGAACCATGATGTGATTTGTAATGCAAAAATAAAAATGCAGATAATTGACAATATCTTACAAGTTTTACAATGTTTAGATATTATTTATTAATGATTTAGCTAAAACCCAATGTTTAGTCATAAAAATTCTTACTTAAATTGAGCAGACAAGAAAAAGAAAACTTAAAAAATAAGTTCTGTAAATTCGAAATAATGAATGTTTAAAAAAATCTTCTTTGCAATAAATTAAAATTAAGATTTATATTTTCAGAAAACTGATACTTATTTATAAATCTCCGCTCATGCTATAGGTTTAGCGCAGCCTGCCAGTCCCACTGCAATTTATATTCGTTCGCGAAGATGGCAAGACAGTTGACAAGAGCAATGCATTTATGTATGTAAACATTATTTTAAGTACAAATCAGCTCGTCGCACGTACTGGATCAGTGGGAGGGAAAGAAAAAAAAAACACCAACAATTGCGTACAATTTTAACACAGGAAAAAATAAATGAAACAATTCTTCTACACCCTCTAACAAAATCACTAACGAAATTAGCACAAGTGAGAATTGTGCAATGAATTAAAAACATTAGCAATGAAATAGAAACATTGCAATCGATCAAGCTGGTGAAAGGGAGTCAGAAAGCCCACAGCTATGATTGTCGCGTTAGTTATTATCAACATTTAAACACTTAAAACTCACCATTATCAACATAGAAGATGCTGGAACTGACTCCATTTTCGACATACTTCTGGAATTGGCTTATGAAATGAACCATTAACCTCTACACGTCTAAGAAATGGAAGACATTTCTTGACGAATATCATTTTTCAGTTCGTCTAATGTGGGTGAATTTGTCTTGTACGCTTATTTCTTTAATGCCCCCTATAGATAAAAATCACAGATCGTTAACTCGAGGGTACGAGGGAGCCATATGCTGTAAGTGTTGATTCATGAATTGCATGCAGGGAGACATAGGCTGTATATGCCATTGCACAGTCCTGTTGGAAAGTCGCTAACCGACATTCCCTTGCAGTTAATTCCACGGAAAAGGATTGCAAAATATTCTACGCATGCCTATCTCTATTAATTGTTTTTTTTTCTTTAAAAATAAAATAGTGCCTAGTATTCTCTCGCCAGTAATAGCACACCATATTCCTATCTTTTGATCATGTATGGGTTTCTCGTGAAGCAGGTTAGGTTTTTTCTGAACTCCAGTACCGGTTGTTTTGTGAATTAACATACTCACTTAGGGGGAACCAAGAAGCGCCCGTAAAGAAAATTAGATTAGGTTCAATTTCTCTTAAAAAGTCATTCACAAAGTCTATTCCTGGATGCAGGGTCACCCGGTTTAAGTTCCTGCACTGCAGTAATTTCATAGGGTTTTAATTGTAGTAGCTTTGCAGCCCAGGAATAGGCAATTCCCGATTACTCAGAAAGGCATCAAAAATAATTTTTAGGATAACATCTCGAAGCATGTTCATTGTTACATTGCTTTTCTTCTATGAGTACTGCACATGGGAATGTACGCTTTTATCAAGAATACTTCCCATTTCACGAATTTAATTACCAAACTTTGAATCGAACTTCGACCTGGAAGTTAAATATCAGGGAATCCCTCTTGAAACAATCTCAGTTTTGTGCACACGTATGAATCATAAATAAACACTCTTTGTGGAAAAGAATACCTGAATTGAGTCGTATTTACGTAATTAATATACTGTATTACGTCCGTACGTTCTTAGAGTTAAACTCGTACTGATCTCCCCTCCGGCTTCCCGGCTGACATTAAAGAGTGGGAATAAGACGAGAACTACAGAGCTCAGTCAACTGCTGCCAAATACACGTGGAGAGATCTGGAGAAGGAAAAATTTCCTAGTAGTACGGAATAGTCAAGTTTTTCCGTTTTAATTGCTAAAAATAACTCATTTTATCATAAGAATGAGCTCCTCTAGCTTACAAAATCTTCTGCGATACAGTATTCAGCGTATGTGGTTGATAATGCAGAGGCCTCAGCAATCCTAGTGACGTTTTCTAAAAGAGGTGCTGTAAAACGAAAGTAAACTAACCCCATGAGCTGAGTTTAACCGTTAGTTGTGAAGTTGCCATGACCAGCACCCCATCGATGGCTCTCTCTGTGGAGACATTTGATTCTGCAGGCCAGGGTTCCTCGGAGTTTTAACATCTTATCTTGCGACCTAATAACCGAACGTTTATTACATTATTTTCAGGGACACCAATGGCGCATCTAATAAGTAACAATATGTAGATCAATACACATATTTAACTCTGGTGAGTCGTGAGCAATAAATGTAAAGACCTATGTAAATTACTAAACTAGTCATGTTTATTACAAACAAACATTAGTTGAAAAGTTCGTTTGATCTATTTTAAAGAACTTTCTAGAAGAGATACGATACGCATATGTTTTCACAAACTTTTTTTGGATAGTCATGTATTTAGAGGAGATTAAAATACATCGTAAATTCTTACAGGCTTAAACGATTTTTGTTTAATTAGTATAAAATGTGTTTTGGCTTTGCATATAAACATATTTAAAACGTTTAATGATTTAAAAAGTACAATGAAAGACAAAGTGCTTAAAGCTGGCTGTATTGCTACTTCTCTTAGGTCTTATGTACCCAGACATAAACTAATTTACTTGATTGCATGTTACAGTTCTCCAGATAGTGACGACACCTATCCCGGGGAAGAGCCTGAGGAAGACTTTTCCATGCGTGACGACCAATTCTTGGTCTCCGATCGCAGCGAGAATAAATTCTACGGCACGGTGCACGGGGGCGGCACAGGGGGCAGCAGTATGGGCGGCGGAGGAGTTGCTGGTGCAGTGGGTCCAGGTCTGGGCTATATAGGCCGTCGACTAAAGGTATATTATCTACCCTAACTGGAGGCTTGCCTGTAAGGAGGTCACACAAAACAAAGATGACCCAAAAGTAAATAAAAGGAAGGTGAGATGAACTTCACCCCTCCGAGAGAAAAATAGTGAAAGAGGCTCTTATAAAAATAGCACTATATAGAGTCCACGAACATGAATATGTCACATTGGTCTGCAAAAGTACACTGGCAGGAAAGAGTCGGTCCTCGTGGTGTAGTGGTAGCCATACTTGCCTTCTAAACCCAAGATCCCGGGTTCAAACCCGGCCAGGATCGATGGATTTTTTCGGGCGTAAATATCCTAAGTATGGCTTCTTTTGAAAGGGAAGTAAAGCCATGAGTCCCCTGTCGTACATTTACGGCATGAAAAAGAACCTGAAGCCTGAAAGAAGAGGCCTCTGAGCAAAATTTATCGGTCGTTTCACGCCCTGGTTTGAATGGGACGCTGATGACCTGAGATGTTAAAGAGCGTCCATAAATAAACCGAATCAACAACGAAAAGAAAAAAAAAAAGAAAGAAAGAAAGGGAAAAAAGAGGAAGGGAAAAAAACAACACTTTCACTATTCTCGAAAATAATCAAAAGTAATTTTATGTACCGGTATTTCATTTTTATTGTAAGTACAATATTCATTACGTGTTTACTAAAATAAATAATTCGCCTTTACTTAAGTTTCTTATGCATTTCAGATATTAGTTAATAGTTTCGCTACGCACTCTTGTTCAGAAACAAGCATCAAGGTCCCCAAAAAATATAAACACTTAGGATGCAGCGCTATATTTACACAATTGTTTGCGAAGTTAATTTTTTTATTTTTATTTTCATTTTTATTGTATTTATTTATTTATTTTTTGCTTGCTTAACTGTATATTAGATGTTCAACAAATCGGTGAGAAACAGAAGTACCAAAGCTCTTAATTTAATTTCATAAGCCTCCTCTCACAAATCATTCAGGTTTACTCCTATTTATTTTTAAAACGTAATGTATTTAAGGATAGTTTAGTTGAATTGCCCTTACAGTGGAAGAGTTTCTTATAGTTTATAAGCCATTAGTACTAAAGATCCAACAACTGATGAGAAATAATGACGTTAACCTTATGACAAATCGATTAGGGAAGTTCCTTTTGCAGACACTGTGATAGGGAGGACAGGTTCAGTGCGCATGTGCAAGGAAAGTCCACAGATTCAGCGTGTCCTTCTTGTCTGTGACACCCCTCTCATTCCCTTGCCGACCAACTTCATAACAACAACTTTTAAAACAAATTATTCTGCACTGCTAAGCCTGGACACAAGGAATGCGCCCTAGCCCGTTCTCTTCACACATACACATACACATACCAAGTTGTCTGGATTCTTAGCCAAACCATGCGCCTCTCTTGTATGCTACAATGCAGGTGCTGAAACCTCCAGGGTGTGATTCTATGAAATGCTATAATCTTTTCTCAGTTGAAAATTATGCAGAAAGTATTTAAAATGGTTCAAAATTAAAGGGAGGGCACGTGTTCTTGCGTCCTTTAGCGCGAGTAACCACTTTTTTTTTTGTCTATAAAGCAAGTTGCCTGTGGTTATAGGCGAATATAAAGGAAAAAACAAAACAAAAAAGAAAAAAGAAACACTGTTTACAAGGCTATATTAACAATTATACTGGAAAACGCATTCATGCTCTAGAATGGATTAGCAAAATGTCAGTTTTTAATACTAATTTAAAGCTTACGGAATGGACTTCTCGTGAGAGTCTGAATTGTATTAAATCGTTGTTTATCTTTGACAATCCTACGTAAGAGTTACCAATAAATGATTATTGCTGATGGAATAACTACAAAACTGATGCTGGATATTAAAGAGATTAAAATTTACTTTCTTAAAAAGCAATTGATTGTATATAAATTTATTAATAACTGTCAGTATTTTAAATTGAACAAAAAGGTGCTGACAATAGATATCACCCAAAGAGATAGCAGTAATTCTGTAAAATAAGAATTTGTCTGTATTAGCACCATTGACCCCTTAAGATTTTTTTTTTTTGATTGATTATTTATGGACGCTCTTTAACAT
Organism: Metallyticus violacea; assembly: GCA_030762175.1. Taxonomy (NCBI): domain Eukaryota; kingdom Metazoa; phylum Arthropoda; class Insecta; order Mantodea; family Metallyticidae; genus Metallyticus; species Metallyticus violacea. Next base: position 45,830,659 of record CM060841.1, on the reverse strand, counting down.
CTCAGGTCATCAGCGTCCCATTCAACTCAGGGCGTGAAACGGCTTACTAATTTTGCTCAGAGGCCTCTCTTTCAGGCTTGAGGTTCTTTATCGTGCCGTAAATGTACGACACAGGACCCACGGCTTTACTTCCTTTCCGAAGGAAGCCCATACTTAGGATTTTTACGCCCCGAAAAAATCCATCGGTCCTGGCCGGGTTCGAACCCGCGATCTTGGGTTTAGGAGACAAGTATGGTAACCACTACACCACCAGGACCGACTACGCCCCCTTAAGAAATTATAGTATGGAAAAATGCATAAGATGATTTTTTAAGAAGTTCTTTAGATACAAGGACCTTTAAATGATATAATAAATTCGAAACGCGAGATAAACAGGTGCATAGGTAAGATATATGACTTATTCAGTTTAAATGTGAATTCAAAACAGTGCCATGACGTTTTACTTCAGAAAGCATCTGATCAAAAATATACTTTAGTGTAAACAACTGGTTTTTGCATTTTATTGCCATTGAGATTAAAACCACTGACTTCAACCAATGAGCAGCGCCAAGACTCCATAAATCTTGATAGTCTATGGTCGTAACGTTAGCGGATAAACTTGAGTCATAATTAAGATTTTGAGGAAAATTGTTTGCTCTAAAAATGGTACAATACACTGAGGTACTACAGTATCAATGTTGATTATGTTGGAAAATTCACCACCAAAAATGTTACTTGAGAACTATTTGTCAAATATATCTGATGGTTCCAATTACTTACCCTTAATACTACAATTATGCAATTTGAAACAAATGATTGTTTGAAATACACATCAAACGCTTTAGCCAGGTCACAGAGTATTGTCAAGGTACTATCGTATCTTTCAATACAAGAAATTACGAATCCAATTATGTGATGAACTGCATTTAAAGTTGACAACTCAGATCTTAAACCTGCCACAATTATTGAATAAACAAGGAGTGAGTTTCGAAATACAAGATTATGATACTTTCAAAATATATTATCGCAAAAATATAAAAGCTTGTGTACATACTACTGATCTAGACTGGGGTTCCATTTAATGAAATTTCTAGTTCATTGTCATTTAGCTTAGAATTGTTCAATGCTACGACTAATAAACAAGCATGTACGAAATACAGAATTAAATTTTGTATTTTAACCACAACTACATAAATTTTGCAAGTTACTTACTCAGAACAAAGCTTCTAGTGATGCTGTAGGATGAATCAACGATCTTGTTCATAGATAAACCCTGTAAAGACAAGAAATGCAGTGCAATAATTGTTTTCACTAGATATTACCATTCTTTTGAGAACAACTATTTGGGTAAGTCAAACAGTAAGTTTTAGGTAAACGCTTGGTGAAGATAAAGTAACTGTTTAATTTCAACATCATTACTTTATTTTCATACATAATCAAAAAACCTATTCAGACATTCGTTATAGTATAAAGCGAGTTTTCCATAGCCATGCGATAGAAACTGGCGTTCTTCACTTTGTTTAAATCATCCAACTCTCAATTTTTTTTTTTTTTTTTTTTTTTTCCAGTTTCACTAACAGATGAAATTAATATTACCAACTATTTAATGGACCATTTAATTCTTCAATCTTCTGCAAATACACGGCACCATTTCTGCACCTATTGAATTAATATCCCAACTGTTTGGCACACAATCTATCGGTAGGTGTTTACAGGTTCTGTATTTTCTGTGCACAGAATCGAACAACTACGCGCACTTTCTCCTTTTAACCACTCATTCAGTACCTTTACCATTTCGTAAGTATTACTTCCTTTGTTCCGTTAACAAATTGGCATTGAGACTACTTGCAAGTTGCAGCTAGCTGAATGCTTTTGTTTTGGAGTAATATAAAAATTGAAAACTTACTTTTTGACTTAACCTCGAAGTACGTATCTAATAGATAAAGGAGGGAGAACGAGAAGACTACAATTATATATATAATTAAATTCTGTACTATTACAGACTAGCAACAAAATTTAAAATACTTTCGATGAACAGCAGGTTCTACAAAACTATGCTGAACAAGTCGAGGTGCTATTCACACAGAATTCGCATACTAAAACAAGAATCACAGAAATTGGAAAGCGCACAATTATTTAACAACGAAAAGAAATCAATAGTCTTTGCATTAACTGCAGGGGCTTCAAGTCTGTGTTAACGGTCTGTTAGACTTTAATTTAACTACGCATATCTCGAATGAAACAAAATCTCTTACCTTTCATTTAGCTGTTTAAATTTTTAAGGTTTATAGCCATGAATTTGTTCAGGGAAAGAGAAAAAAAAACATTACATTATAATATTAATGTAGCATGCAATTATTGTATAACATTACAAATGAGTTTTATACCTTATTTTTGTATAAAATTTCATATTATTTTATAATAAATTACTGTGAAGCAATCGGTCCCTTCTTTTGTTATACTTATGAAGTGATTGTATCAACGGAAATAACTTTCTTCATTTGTTACTATTGCCGTTAGCAAAGATGAATACACCGCAAGAAAGATTACTAATTCATTTGGTAGTTATTAATTCATTCTGCAATTAAGATGTTAGTTAGTTCTATTTTCAGTATATATATATATAAATGAATTCCTTATTATCACCATAACACAATACTCAATTGATGACAGCATTTTAGAATGAAAATACTTTAATGACATACTTTACATTGATAATTTTATGCAACTAGTGTCATAATGCAGCATTTATTAACTTTTATGAACATTAAAGAATAATTAATAGTGTACACAAAATGTATTTTGAGTGAATGTTAAATACATTATTAAATACTTTTCACGATGCTGGTTAAGTAAGAATAGGGAAAGATGAAGGTAAAATTGATGAACCAGTTCTTGTTTCTTCTACAGTTGTATGTGATCAAAAGCATATTGTAGCACACGCATTCTTGTAGTGTTCGTTCATTGCTAGGGGGAGAACGTCCGCTAAGGAGAGTGGAGATGGTGGTTCTCAGAAATTTCCAGAAGCAAGTGTATTTTAACCTGATTGGTAGTTAGGAGTTCCCCCACCTATGCAGCTAGTTGGGGATAGACCACTAAATGGTCAGAACATGTGTATTATATCTTTCCCAGCACAAAAGCCTGCACAGCTAAACTCGATATTGTATTCAGGTTTGTAATAAATGTAAAACTAACTGTTTGATAACCTGGAAGAATTTCATAAAGTTCATAATCTGGTTTAGTGTGAAAACAAGAGCTTGTTTTAACAAAATAATTCTTCAATGTTTTCTTGCCAAGCGATTTACAATCTTCTATTGGGTGAACTTTTATAGCGCTACGTTTTCACAATGTAACTACCGTAATATTTATAGACAAAGGAATCAAGAGTAGTGAAAATATGTTAGCTTTGATGAAACAAATTCTTTCCCCACCAAATAGGAAGTAAAACGAACAATTAATCATCTCTTTCATCATTATACTATTCGTTTTTACCAATTTATGTTATAATTACCAATTAATCATCTGTTTCATTGCTAGATTATTGCGCTGTTACTAATTTATGTTATCATAATTTTAATATGCCACAACTCCAAAATTAGTTTTAAATAACTGAAGAAAAACATCTAGACTGGTGGCCTAAAGACGAAAGACCCAGCCAAGCCTTACAAAGCTTTCAAGCCATAAGCTTTGTCCACTCAAGTGTTTAAAGTGATCATTAAACCACCTTCAATATATATTTTAAGTAGATGTTCTTTTATTTATGTGCATTCTTTACAACAATGCCACCCATACGCAAGAAGTGTGAGAAGAAAGGAATGTTTCAGGCTGCCACATATTTGTGTCCAGCCATCTTCCCATGGGTGGATACCGGCCCTGCTACAGAGGAGTCGGGCATGTTCGTTATGAAGATGGTAGGCCTGCTGTATCTCCTCATCCTCATCTTCGATCTGATCATAGTGTGTGGAATGGGATCCATGACGAGTGCCACAATTTTCTTCCTTGTGTTCTTCCTTTTGGCTATCATTACTGTGCTTCTTGTTATCTCAAGGAAACCTCAAAACAGGTAAGTTTCCTTTCACTATAGAAGTGTTGCTGTGGTTAAAAGGTTGGTTGTTTTCAATGTATTCAAATTCTTAGAATGTGACTTAACATGTTACAGAAAGACATTGTTATTCATGACACCGGGACTGCCATTTGTGCCAGCAATAGCCATTATGGTGAACATCTACCTCATCTTCAAACTGTCCATCCTTACCCTCGTCCGCTTCACCATTTGGATGGCGATAGGTAGGTGTTTCTTTTAATGATGGACAGGCATGCTAACTTGTACACCACAGACTGCAAACAGAGGAACAATTTTAGAGCGCTGTAATTCTAACATTCACCTCAGTATCTTCTCATTAATGACAAAGTTAGTAAAAAACATCTCCGGAGTTCTACAGTTTAACTGCATACACATTAATGAACTTATCATTGCAAATGTAAGCACGAACAGTACAACTGTGATAGTATATATATCAAATTAGGACGTTTAGGAATATTGGTAGTGTTGTCACACACGCTTCGTATCAATAGCAAATGTAGATGATTGGTTTCCACTTGCAGACACAACCAGAACTTCTAAATTTCGCGCACAAACGGATGAATTAACTTAATTCTTCTAACTTTTACCTTTAGAATTGCATTGTAATATCATCATAAATGAATATAAGACTTGGTAAAAGAGATATTCTATGAAAACTTTGCATATCTTCGAAGGCGACGAAAAACTGTGATTGTGACATTCATGGAATTCCAGCCCACAAACTGCCTTCTCCGCTGCTGTGGCAGCCATATAGTGGTCAACCGATCGAACTACGTTCACCAAGATTACCAAATTCCACAGTTTATTCGTGTTGCAAGATGCACCAAGAGCAGTGAAAATTTAGAAAAATGATTTTTTAACCCTGTAAATATACTGAAGTTTTCAAGTACTAGAGCTACCTACTTCTCTATTCATGTTTGCAAATCTGGCCACAAAAAGTAATATATATAAAATAAAAAATATATTCATTTAATAATGGCCAATCTATATCTAGCAAAGCCTAAATATCGGGTCTTTCATGGATTTGTCGCCCGTTTTACGGCAATTGGCGGGTTGGCAATCAGAGCGGTAATTTCCGGAGAAGCTAATGTAATATGTGTGCAAATGATTAAATGTTTCGCAACTGCAATTACAATTACAATGAAAACAAGCACGCACCTTATAACAGGAGATGTAAATACTTTTCGTGCTATATTTACACATTTCTGGCATATTAAAAAAAAAATGTCTCAAGCATTGGGTTATCTTCCGAAAAAAAAAACAAATTTAGTTTAAAATAAGAAATGCAAGCGAAAACGCACAGTTTAATAGAGGAAAAGCCAGACGAATTTGGTGCAGATCTTACGCGTTCGTCACCAAAACCATACGAGTAATTTATACAAGAGGTGGTTTTTGAATATAAGTAAAAACATTAGCAACGAAATAATAAATTAACTTAGAGGAACTTAATCATTACAATGATGCGTTTTACAGTAAAATGTATGTTTAACCTAGGGTGGACGACAATTCAATTTAAAATATTGTGCCATATACACGTATTAGAAAACGGAGTGGCAGGCTTAGTAGATGAGTTTTTTTTATTTGGTTTATTTACGGGCGCTCTTTAACATTTCATGTCATCAGCGTCCCATTCAACTCAGGGCGTGAAACGGCCGACAAATTTTGCTTATAGGCCTCTTTTTCCAGGCTTGAGGTTCTTTTTCGTGCCGTAAATGTACGACACGGGACCCACGGCTTTACTTCCCTTCCGAAGGAAGCCATACTTAGGATTTTTACGCCCGAAAAAATCAATCGGTCCTGGCGATCTTGGCTTTAGGAGGCACATTACACCACCAGGACCGACATAGCTGAGAGTAACACGACCCCTTTCATAGGCTCTTTTTCAAGGTTCGTCGTTAATATGCCATGCGCTTTTTACATTATATCTATAATATACATATTTGGGTACAAGTAAAACATTCTAAAGCGATAATGTCTATTAATTTGGTTAGATACATGTAACCTCCGATGAACCTTGACCAGAAGAGGTTAGTTTGAGAGATATCTATTGGAAAAACTTGGCAGAAAAGCAAAGTTCACAATAACCTTAACAATACTAAAATCGAGGTTTTATCGATTCTGAGGTCTGCTCATAAGAAGGAATCAAAAGAACCTTGAAGTTATAAGATTTCCTCAACAAACGAGAATTCAAACCATGGACAATATTCCCACAAACTTTAAAATTTTCATGTAATTTCATAATTGTAAAACTGCATAAATAATATCATAAGATTATTTAAAAAGAAGACTATATGGACCCAACTTTTAAAAATTAAGAAAAGACATTGATTTAATTAGGGAAAATATTAGTGAAATGCTTACATAAATAAAGACATCCTAGCTATCATATTTGATAGCTCATTTACATGATTATAATGTACTTTTTTCATATTTATGCGCTCTTCATTCTGTGAAAAACTTACAATGATTCTGTACAAATGCATTTGCTCGAAGCCTTTAAAGTCATCTCCAATAGATAGAATCATATTTTTTCAGCACTTAAGAAAATTAGACATGCTATAATAGAAATACAGCTTATAAGAACTCTTTTAATGATATAAGTTGAATACAATTCACATACATACTGCAGTATGGACGAAAAGTCCTGCACATCTACAATAACCCGCTGTCATGACGCTGTGTTTATAAATATATGTATGAATTTTATGTGTGGACGATATTCGTGTAACAGCTTCTACTATATATGCTTCAATCAAAATAAAAAAGTCAATATAAATGTTTTATAAGATAAAAAAAGTAAATAAGAAATATATTTTTTAGTTTAGAGGAAAGAACTAGGGCTCCCGTGTGGGTATACGAACGATCTTATACAAAAAAAAAAAAAAAAAAAAAAAAAAGTAGGAGACACTCGAAACTTGTCGCTGAGGCGACAAGAATCGATTAGAAAGCGTGTCGCCAAGTTGCAAGTGCGGCAATAAACAATGCGCCAGACTGCATATGTTTTGTTCCTTCAGACATTTCTAACACGTGAAAGACAGAAGAATATCCTTGTAACAGACGAATGCACTATTTATCGCAGTTCAAGAAATCGGAACATCATCTTCTGGGCTATGGGGAATTCTTTCTATCAGAAATTCAATAGACTCCTCTGCATGTGATGTGGGGGGTATGGATGCAAACCATATTTCTTTCAAGGATTGATAAATCAAGTGTTATATCTTGACACGTTCAATATTTGGCTATGTCTGCAGCTGCAAGTAACAGACATAATGAACAAAGTATGATTGCAACAAGACAGTGCACCGACACACTTTCCTGATATTCCAATATTGCTGGAACTCAACAATCACTTGCACCATTTGCCCTGTCCTCACCACACCAGATAGTAATGCAGTATGGGGCTTCATAAGGAGAGAGTGCGACAGGGCCGATGCTTCCAACAATGCTTTAAAACCTGCTGTCGCGCCGCCTTCTAAGAAGTGACGATAGAAATTCTCATCCCGAGAGAACATCCCGTCGTATTAGTCTTTGCAGAGATCGTGCGGAATTCACACTGACGCCCTACACATATAACAGATATATTTCCATTCATATTTCATAAATATATTCATCAAATAGCATAATTACAAAATTATTATAACTATACTGGGGCTATATTTTAGTATATTTTACGTGTTAATAACACATTTTATTCTGTGTTACTTGAGGGACACTGGGAGTGAATTTTCAAAGTTCCCATTTTTGTATAGATTTTTCTGAAATGTTTACTGGTATTGCATTGCTTTGAAGTTAATACGTATACAAAATTTGATTCATTCAAATTTGTTAATAAATACTTTGTGAGCTATAAATTAATCCATAAATTTTATTAAGTATAACACACAATTAAAAGAGTTGAGAAAATTTTTGCAATTGCACCTTTGAACTCCATGCAAAAATTGTATAGAAATATCTTTTAAATCAATTTCAAGAGTTAACTGTGATAATTTTTTAAATCTGTAACAAATTTTAATCTTTAATTTTAATAATTTTTTCATAGACTTTTTTTTTTTTTAATTATTATTGGTGTTGTCATGTTTTCTGCACCATAGAATGTTACAATGGATACAGTTGCAGATTCTGATACATTTTAATTGAATTTAAATAAAAACTGTGATGCATGGGACATTTTGAATGTGTGAAAATGAAGTTTTGAGAAAAATGTTGTTTTATAAAAACATAAGCAAATGTTGACTCTATGGATGACCAAAGGTTTGAGAAACCATTTGCAGGGGGGAAAAAAAGGGCCAAAACCTCACTCCCAGTATCCCTTAAACAACATTTCATTCAAGCCTTTTAACAGCAAAAACTTAAAATAAATTTAAACAGAAAATGCCGTGAAATAATTCAATTTAATCATGATGCACATAAAATGCAAACAACCAAGTTCATTCATCAGCTATCGCTAAACTTGGGTTGATTATTTCATTACAGGACTTGGAGTCTACTTTTACTATGGCATCAAGCACAGCACCCTTGAGGAGGAGGCTAGTGCTGAAGCTGCTGCAGAACAAGATGGTGGGAACATAGAACTGACAGTGACAGCTGATATGCAGCAACATCATCAGGAACAGCAATTGCAACAGCAAGTGCAACAACAGCCACAGGCAACAACTCAAGAACAATACTCTACTGATCGCTCTGATCTCTTTGTTTCTCCTCAAGCATTCCCCACATGGGATGACTGAACGATGACACACCAGTATGGACACTACCACCGCATGGCAGCTAATTGAGGGATGAAAAGGGCTTAGCAAATCATCAAGCAGATCATTAGGTGGGAGGAGTAGTTTGTGGAATACATAAACAGTGGCTGTATGACAAGAATATTCTTAGGAACCATTCTTATTGGTTTGTCTAAGAACGAGTTATGTCACAGAGATAAGAGCAAGTACTAGCTGGAGCAGCCGGTGGCCGAGCACGATAGCTCTAGTGGTGAAGCATGTAAGCCAGAAAGTTTTATTGCTTGCTTGATTTTTTTTCTTTTAGAATGATGTAATACATGAATAAATTTGAAGAAGAAAATTTAAATGAATGGAACTAGCCAATAAGAAACCAACACACCTAAAAAATGTTAATAAATAAATATATTTAATGAGAAAACAATATTATCACATAAAAATTGGTTCTATCTCTTATAAAATACATACATATGAAGGGGAAATATGTCCGTCCGTCTTGTGTGCATCTTGCACTATAATATTTAAACCTCTTTTAAATCATTTAAATTAACATCAGGTGCAAAAACCAGTGAGAGTAATATGAAGTTTGAATTGGACAGTTCCTTAAAACCGATTATTAATATATCATGGTATAGCATTCTAAATTGGGCTTTAAAACATCAAGACACATAAAAATTCTGAGTTACAAATTTTAATATGATTACAAAATATTACTAATATCTATTTTATTTTTCACAGTAGTTTTATATTATATCTGCTGCCACAAAATGAATATGCAGTAACAGACACTATTGCTAAAAAGTTTAAGACCTCTTAAAACCAATGACCAACATATTATGTCATTGTACTGATGTACAAATTCATACCATGGTCATATCTGTGCCTTTAGCACAAAGTTCACTCAGACATCAAGTTCAAACAGAAATAATGATTTTAATTAAAAATAAGAATTTGATTTAATATCAATTATAATAAACTATCACCCACAAAAGCTAGATTCTGCATTCTTGCAAATTTCAAAACATTTGCAATACAGTTCAGGTATTATGGACATTTTTAATCAGGAAATGGAAACCTTGAGCACAGATAAGCTTTATACATAAATCAAACTAGAATCACTGTCTACTACCTAAAGAGATTTTCTTGTTTTATTCTATTCCCCTCCCCCCTTTATTTTGCTCTCTTTTGTTTGCCAATACTTTTTTTACATTTTTAGAACTATTTTATCAGAATATTTCATTTAAACCAATTTTGCATGACTATGATATTTAGTGGAATAGGTAAATGACTTAGTATCAAAGCTATCCACTTGCTCATCACAGATGCTTCTGGTGCATCATCCACTGGCTCTGCTACGTTATGGTTTTGATTAAAATCAGGAAAGCTAGTTTAGTTTGCAGAATGAAATACAAAACCTTCATTATTTTAATTTACATGGAAAACCGTTAAGATAATATTTTTTTACTTTACTCTACAACAGCAGTAACATTTACAATTAATGCTATAACCTATAATGAACATATGGTTATATTTATGTATTTATTTTAGTTATGGTCAGAAGGAAGTATTAAGATAAATGGCTAAATTATATTATGACAACAGAAAACACTGAAAAATTATTTAATATCTGCACATACTTAGTCATTTAGTGAAGTGTGGTATCACCTGGTAAATATATTAGGAAACTATATATTTTAGTAATGTAATGGAAATTGTAAAAATGTTTTCAAAAAAGCTTGACCACACTTATATTTAGTCAAAAATTTTATTCAGAAATGTTACAGCACAAAGAAGTCCTAGAAAACTTATTTGATACTAGTTATATATTATTTAGAGCATTTGCCTAAAAGAAATTTCTTTTTTCTATGGTGCAATATTAAATATTTTCTTTTCTAAATAGTATAAATGTAGAGCCAGAAATCTGAACACAGTATAAAAGAGAGATGAAGGATCAAGACATACCATAAATTAAGCATTTGAATCACATATATTTGTAATTAAATAAAAAAATAAATTCATATAGTATTCATATTTCATATGAAAGTATACTGAATCCACCACATGGGAAAATTTTCTGCTTCCATCTTTCAAATTTGCATATTAAGAAATACTAGAGCTTGGGAATGATAGTCAGTGAATATGGAGAAAACATTTAGCATTTGAGATGATTATTGTATTTTATAAAGTTTGGGAATCCTCAGTTACTATTTGCTGAGCAAATGTCATTCTCTTAAATAACCATAATCTGTTGATTCTGATTTATTAACTTATAGTGTTGATTTTTATCTCAAAAGAGCTTGTACAAATACATTACCCTAACACATGTGCTCATTTTCTGTGTTCTATGCTAAAATACAATATTAAGTAAAAATTGATCTTATTGTGCAGACTGCCTGAACAAAGATACGTAAAATTATGCAATAAATAAAGCAATGCTTATATGAAGCTCATTCACAGTATTTTTATGTTTATATATTTTCAAAAAAATAAAAATATGTTATCCCAAAGTAAGTGCTTTTTCCATATAAAAAATTTGTAGTGTTTGGAAAAAACAAAACAAAACAAAAAAAAAACTCAAAATACTGTCAATGCGGTTGGCTGTGTCTCATTTAATCATAGATTTCATCTTTTGTCCTCAGAAATACTGCTTTACTGATTCACGTTATTTTATGCTTAAATGTTGAAAAATTTCACTTTCCTTTAAATGGATAGTGATCTAATCAATTTGCTGAAAATTAATTTTCAATTTACAGTATCATTCAGAAGTTTCTAACTTTCCATACATTAATACTATTAGCTATAAGGGACAAAATTCTTAGAAAATATAATTCAAATTTTTATAAATAAAAAACATTTATTTTTTCAAATGGAACAGACAATACCTTTACTAAGCACACAGAGCTCATGTTATTATATTTCCTTGCAGGAAAAAAAATAAACAAAATAAAACAAGCTTCTTCTATACGAAATACATCTATGAAAATTGTCTTTCTCATATTAAGACTGAGTGTTATTAGAAAAATGCATTAACACTCTATGTATAAGTAAAGTGGCATATTGAATATGTTCTTTTTCTCTCACTATCAAGCATTATATTTCAAAGCTGATGCAGAAACAATGACATGAATCAGCAATGAGTTAAGAGTAATGGGGATTAATGTGAAGATGAAATATTCAGAATGTTGTATCTGTATCTCTAAAAGTAGAGACTCAATATTGCAAATCAGAATATTCTCAGAAAAATTTTGGTGTAGGTAACATAATTCATAGGCTAATATATTGCTTACTATGCATTTATATGTAATTTGAATGAAGCATTAAACCAATCAAAACAGAAATGTAAACATAGTTATATATAGTATTCAAAATGAAAATGATTTGCATTATTGCAGCTCTACAGAATCCCTAAATTCTTCAGTGTTATAGAACAGTATCTAAACATACAATGTGTTTCACAAGTTAACTACTAATATAACATCATCTGTGTATGTGTGCATTCTCTCTCTTTCTCATTGTGTTGTTATGAAGAATAATAAAATAATAATATAATGCAATAACCGGCACCAGCATTTTTGCCAGACTGCAATAAGAAAAACCAAAATGACAATGAATGACCTTAATGGGGACTGCAGATCTGTTAATATTATATTTAATATTTTGATTGCACCTCTAACTTGCACTGCTCCTATTAAAAATAAAAATGTAAGTGTACATAGAGCCTCTTCAGTACATAGAAATGGATCATGTCAAAGGTCTTACTTGGCTTGGAAATTTAATTTCTTATGACTATACCTAAATGCTGGAATTAAAATGTTTACAGGTATTATGGAATGAAATGTAAGTAAAAATTTGAGAACAACATTATCGAGCAAATTAAGAATATTTTATTTAAAGATAAATTTTGAAAAAATCTTTAAAGTAGTTAGGTTAAAAATAGTTTAATTATACATATTCAAACAATTTGTAATCATACTGACCTGTTATCTATTAGCTAACAGATTATACTGGTCTACAAAAAAAAGATTTTTTTTCTCTTTTTCCCCCCCCCCCACCTGTATACCTGTATACATGTAATATGAATGCCCTAAATTCAAATCTCTTTTCCGTTTTGCTCCATTGGGTTAGGTTTTTAAACAAAATCACATCAAATATAATAATGTACTTACATTTTTGATGAAATATTATTAAGTTTTAAGATATATAGCTAAGACAAAACTGTTTTTGTAGTTTTCATTTTATCTTAAATATTAATATTTGAAAAAAGAGAGCTATATGGCAATACTTATGAATTTGCAAACTTGTTTACTATAAGGGACAACAAAACTTTTTTTTCTCAAAGCTCTGATATGTCTTTCATTAGTGTCTCTTTTCAAACGCCTACATTAATCATCCATCACTAACACATCCCAATGGCTTAATGGTGGTTTCCATTGTTTAATGTCCTGCTCACTTTGTTCTTCACTCATTGAATCAAGACTCAAAGGGAAGTAATCCGTTGAGAAAATGAACTTTAACTACAACCTAGATTTATAAATGTTATAACATTTCCTCCAAACTTTTCTAACTCAGACATGAACTGAGGAAAGATCTCATTCTGCATAAGCTCACAAATCCATAGAAAATATGTGGTGCATCTTAGCTTCAATTTTCTGTGGGAGCTTTGTAACAAGAAATTAGAAACAGTCACTATCCTTATTCAGAGCAGTAACAAATTGCTTCAGCAGGCCTAACTTAACATGGAGTGGTGGAAGAAGGGCATAGAAGGAGAAACCAATGGTTCATACTTCATATTTTTTTCTCCAGGAACTAAATTGCTCATTTGTGGTCAATTTTTCCTGGTCAAATACTCTGATTTAACCCTATTGTTCCATTCACAAAGTGAACCATTTATTATCTTGTTAAATCTCTCAGAATATTTATTTTATGTATTCATTCAGCACAAATTATGTAGACCAGTGTTATTTATAAACTTACTAGCTGTAGACTTGCATAAAGCATGTAAAGCCATCACTACATCTGGATGTATGTCAAGACTTCCATTTATTTGGCATAATAGGCTTGTTGCTTCATGCTAAATGAATGTTGTTATAATAATTATATTATATAAACCGAAGATTCTCTTAGACTGCTTTAAGAAATTGGGTTTATATTTTTCTATCACCTTAAACCATAACGTGGTATACTTTTCTTATGTGCAATCATGTCCAGTTTGTTCTGAAATTGAGTAATGAAAAAAGGGCATATGACTACTTCAGAGATTTGTGCACAAACATACAGACATATTTGCACAAAACAAAAATGTGCACATAATTCTTAAATATGTGTGATTTTATAGCTCCATGTAGAATATGTTTGTTGAAGCAAAAGCCAAGTGAGTACCAAATAACTTGCATCCAAAAACTGAGTAGGAGTCACCACTTGTTAAACAAAATCCCTTGCTAGCATGTCTCTGTAAGTCAGTGCCTGGAAGTCCGAGAATAACAAGGAAAATATGAGACCACAAAATGTAGTACATGTAATAAATAGTAGATTTTTTTATAAACCTATAACCACTTCAAAAAAATAAAATGAGTATTATGTAGTATAAAGTGCGGAGGATACAAAAGAAACACAAAAATGGCCTATTAAATATATATATATATATGTATATATAAAATACCATGGTGAAGCTATGTAATTGAATGGATGTCTGTGTGAAAACTGTTAAGACCTTGCATATCTTGTTTAAGTTCCTGTTATATATTATTAATTTGAAGACAAGTCAAAGAGATGAAATTTGTTGTTTCATACAGCTATGCAGCCTTTAGACCTCCTTACACATGCCAACAGAGATATACAATTTTACAAAGAATTTCATTAATAATTAGTAAATGCTAATAGTAAAAACATCTAAGTTAATTTTAATGGATTTTATAAATCCATTATTATTATTATTATTATTATTATTATTATTATTATTATTATTATTAGAAATTAAACAATATTTATTGTTACAAATGAGCTTCAGCTATATATTGCTGCAATGTAATACAATACAGGTGAAGAATTTAATTTATTACAGCTACCATTTAAAAAAAATGAACTGATTTGAAATAAACAAGAAATAAATAATACTTAATTTTGAACAAGAATTACTCATATTACAACAGTTTTTAATTAAATTACTTGGATGTTTTAAAAGTTGTTAACTCCATTATCTACATTGATTCACTGTCAAGTTTCCCAAGCATGGTTTGCAAATGTATCTGTAAAAATTAACACAAAGGATGTAATACTCCCCTGTGCTACCAGCAAACAGTCAGGCATATTAAGAAATCAAATTTAAAGAGGAACACATGAAAAATGTTAAATACAAACATGCAGAAAAATAAGCAATATTATATTATTTCTGGTCCAAAAATCATGGATTCTGAAATGTACCAAAACTTCTTAAAGTGATCCTCAAACCTAATTAATCAAATGACAAAACTTACTTTTATGTAAAAGTAAAAGAAAAATAGCTTAATTTTGATCTTCTGAACAACAAGGATCTCATCTCCAAACTCATGTGATTTGGACAGAAACATCTGCATATCACACTTGAAAGTCAATGGTGAATTGATGCTGACAATGAAGAAAGAAGCCTTTGAAACATGTGCAAGTAATTTTGGAAATTTTGAGTGATGTTTGTCAAAATTGTTTATTGTTACGTTTTACTCGCAGTAACTTCCACAATTATTGTTATCATAAGAATAGAGATATTTTTTAAATAAATTCGAGTTACAATTTAAAAAAAAATCACTAAAACACTGGTAAATATTTAACATTAATAATTTTTCATAGGCCATATATGAATCTGAACTAGCAATTTTGAAAGTGCAAAATTGTAAGAAGACATATGATACACTGAACACAGAGCTTTAGTCTTATTATTACTAAATGAATACCAGAATTTAACAATCTTTTGGAATTGAAAATAAAACTAACATAGTGCCAAAATTTATTTACATTTTACACCAATGATCTTGGTATATTCTTTGAAAAAACATTTAATATGAGAGATTCTCTCATTAAAAAGTAACTATTTTTAACCTAAACAAATATGTACATTCAGCAATACTTGCAAATTAATTTAAAATTTGGTTTTTATTACAGATTTTAAGATAATTTTATTTTTGTGTAGGCATTATACTTTTATAACACCTTTAGTAATGTAGGTGTAACATTGACACCAAGTAAAAACAATAAATGCAGAACTTTGGCAACATTCTGTTAAAAAATCTGGCTGTGAGAAATGGGTAGAAAGGCAGTGTTTCCATTAAGCCGCTCTGACCATCAATTTTTAAACAAGAGAACGCCACTAAGACATATGAATATTACATTTTATGTATCCTACAGGAAAAACATATACTGAAATATGTTCAAGGCATTACGTTTATTTTTTATAAAATTAAAATTTGCTGTGACTGATCTAGATAATTTACTTAATTTAACTGTTTTTTAAAAATATTTTATATTAATATTATGACATATATAACTGCTTTTAGAGCAAAATATCTTCCCTTAAGTTCATAACAAAATTAACAAAGTTTTGGGCCATGCACATCATGCAATAACAGAATTATTTAACTTTCATATCTGTTATACAAAGAATTGTATCATTATATGGAAGAACTTTTAACTAATACACATTGAGATTAATATGATAAAGGAGGTTAATAAGATAATCTAAAAGATTCTGGAGGGCAGAAGTGTGAAACATCATTTCATCTATTAAAAGTAAGACTGAAAAAGATGTAGTAACAAGATATAGTTTGAGAAGATGAGCTGGAGCTTTTGTCAGGTGCTTTCATTTATTTAAATATACTTAATTCTCAGTAATTATGGTTATTTGTATTAGAAATATTTAATAACTTTATAAAAAAAGTTTAAATGCAAATTTAGTATACCTAACATTCTTAAATCATTTTTGCAAGCACTAACGGACACATGCCTGATTCCTGCTCCAGTTCGTTTTACCCTAAGGTGAGCCTGTTGCTAATTTAACCCATTCCAAAAATAAAAGTGATATTTCTAATTTACTTACTGTAGTTTACACATGTATTTTCCAGGGAGGAAAAACAAATATATTTAAAATTCAGTGACTAAAGTATGCTTAAGTGAGTGTAGTAGTTGCAAGTCTTACTTTACAAATAAAGTTTCATAATTTTCGTTTATGTTGTTTGTAATTAACTTTTTAGTATATATAGTTTATGATTACAATATCAGAATACACTTTAAGTTAATAAAAATATTTTTAAAATGTTTAAGATACTTGTATAAGTATACATATATTCATATTACAATGCTTTTAATGACTAAATGAAAAAAATTAAGCTATTAGGTAGGTTGTTTTAGGTTGTATTTCTATAACAGGACACTTCTTTAAATAAGAAGGAAAATTAATCTAAGTTAGCCATGTGTTGTTGCAATATACCTATATACTTGAACTTAACTGCTGCATGCAGTTTAATGGTTGATAGAAATTACAGAGCTGGCACCCTTTTAGAAGCTCTCTTGTTTGGTTGAAGGTTGGGGAGTTAAAGGTTTTTGAATAAAATGTGCTTCCCAGTGATATAAATAAGAGCATGGCTACAGGTTCTTTGCCAATATATTCTACAGAACATATAGAAAGTACTGTGCATATATTTTAAGAAATGAACTGAATTGTTTCAAAGCTTCAGTTTTAGTAAATCTGCTTTTCCTCCCTGGTTTAGTTTTAGGTGATTTTGAGATATTGTTGTTAATCTATTTTAAGAGTTATTAATATGGTTATTTTTACTTCTGATTGTCTTCTTGTACATAAACGTGTAGCGTTCTAGGAGTTCTCGTGTTGCAACATTCAATTTCTTGATATGTGTTCAAAATAATTTTTAATGCGGTGAAAACCAAATTTGTCCTTTTTGTGAGCCTATCCTTCCTATGTAGATATTGTGACGTTCTAGGACTTAGAACATGACATCTGTGTATGTTCATAAGTTGAAGACTTGAACTATTGTTGAAAGATAAAAACAAAATGAGAATGTTTTTCTCTTAAAATGTTTAAAAAAAAAGTTATATTATTAAAAAAAGAAAAATATATTGTTGAGTTTTTTATTGTTGCATGATAATGGGTTTTCATTTATACTTATGATTGACTATGGTGAACTCAGTTGTAAGTAAGAGAAACTGGAATACTATATTATAATAGACTTATAGGTGGAAATAAACACAAACCATTAAACCATTGTATATGATTTCATGAGAGTCCTTTCCAATAAACATTTTTAAAGAAGCAGCAACTTTTTCTGTTTAGGAAGAAATGCTACAACTGTACTTTTCTATTTGAGTTCACTTTTCAAATAGAACAAGTCTAAACTAAACATCAATTTCATCAAACCCTAATGTGAAGCATGTGTACAATTAAAAAGTTTGGCCAAGCTATTTCATGAACACTTCTTTCACCATTTTCTCCTATCCAAAGAATGGTTAATTATGAATATTCTTCCTACTTGAATGAATAAATTAATTAAGTTTTATTTCAGCAAATAACATTACAATTAAATTTACATTTTCCCCCTATTATTATAACTAGTTTCATAACTTCATAATTTATATCAATTAAAATTTTTTACATCTTCAATAAAATGTTATTTAGTTTTGCTTATTCAATTGATTATTGAACTCTTGTCTTCACCTCATCAGCAGTTTCCTACTGGAATATTCAGAAGACTTGGGTTAAACTATTCTGTTGAAATTAAATTTTATTACAAATATATCTCAATGAACTACATAATATACTTCACTCAAATATACATGCACTTGAATTAAATTATTTCTTAGAACCAGTTTTATGCAATTTTTACAAACAAGTAACCTGTTAAAATCAAAGTAAATGATTTACATTTCCAACACATGTAAACTTTCTACTACTGTAACATTTCAAGTTCCCACTTAATCACTTAATTACTCTTATTTTATGGAGTTGCATTCCTTCCATACCTCATTACATTAATACCAGGTTCAGTAGGTAATGGGGATAGATAGTGCAATTGTCTTGTCCACCTTCCATAACCATTTTTGTTTTATCTTGCCTATGTATTTTCCAAGTATTTTTGTGTGGTTTTAGATTCTTCTGCCTCTTATTTCATTTGGTAAGTTTTCCCACATTTGTAATAGGAACTGTTCCTTCCAAAACTTTGTTTGCTTACATTCTAAAATACAATGCCAAGTACTATCTGATTCTTCACATAAAGGACATATCTCCTTAATATATCAATTTCTTATCCCACTTAAATATATTGTTCCTGTTCTAAACCATGCCAATCCTTTCCTTCCTGCCTTATCACAGGTTCCAATGTATCTCTCTCTTCCTCACACATTTTTTAGTGTACTATATAATTTCAGAGATTTTTTGACATTAAGATTAACCCATATTTCCTGTCTTTCAATATCCTCAATTCGGGTTTTTATCTCTTTCCAAAATTCTTTTCTCATTCTTTCTCTCTTATATCATATTGATCCCTGTCCACTTCTTGCAGAATACTTCGGATGTTAGATAATGAAGTTTCTCCCCTTGTGCTACCAAACACTGATTAATGATATTCTCCTCTTCTAGTCTTCTTATTCTATACCAATATTTCAGTACTCTTTCTATGACCTTTCTTTTATAGCCCAATCTTCCTAGTTCCATTAAAGCAACTTCATTAGGCGAAGATCTAGGTAAGCCTAGGACAATTCTACAAAATAGTCTGTTTATCATATTTATTGCTTTCATCCTCCATCTGACCCCCAAAATTACTATTTCATTCATCATTCTGCTCTCCAATAATGAACCATATAGTTTCTCTAACCATTTCTCCTACTTAGGTATATGTAATGTAAAATAAATTCATTACTCATTATTACCAACATCTGAACATTTGCAAAGATATTAGTGAACTAATAAACAAAAAAATAATACTACATGACTGTCTTTTATAATCCTCTTCTATATGCTGCACTATACTTTTAGTAAATTATCTTCATATACATAAACAGCTCTAACATTTATGTAAAATTATAAAACAAGTCAATAATTTTTTAATGATGGATTGCAATAAATAAAATTAATGTTGCAAGTAAATATTGTATCCACATATATATATGTGTACTTTTTGTCTTATTTCAACATCCATCCATTTCAAAGCACTATATCATAAGGTCATGAAGTCCTATAAAATTTATGCTTTTTTATTTTTGTTGTTTATTCTGACAATCAGTACAGAATGCTTATAGGTGTTTATAGAGCAACAAATGGTCATTGTCAGTATTCAATAGTATGGTTAAACATATGCAAATATGCACCACAAGTTTTCTAAGAAATTTAAGATAGCATTGTAGACACCATTGGTTTTCAAAACAATGGATATTCCCTTATTTTGAGTTGGATGTAAGTGAATAACCCAACCAATGATTTCCCAATTGATGAATATGTAAAGGTTTATCCCAAAGGGGGTTATCACATTCACCATATATGATATACTTGGGAGTTTTGCTTGCAGATTAATCAAGTCATGAATGTACTAAGCCAAAGTAAGAGATTTGTCTGATTTGAAGAATCATATTCAAGAAGCATGTGTAGCAATTTCAGGCAAAATATTTACACACATCTTTTGGCATTTGATTTTGAAATGAAGGGTTGCCATGTTGAATAAAAATTAAAGTACATATGTATATGCAATACCTACATACCAAATACATTTAATTTACAGCAGACCATTATTTTATAAAAATATATGAAAAATATGTTCACTCTATTCATTTACATACTATGCATTAATTTTCATAAGATGAAAATCAATTTCATTTTTAAAAAATAAGCTAATATATTTGGTTTTACATTCTATAAGTCCATCTCTCTCTTCCCAGTGCTGTGCAGTTTTGGCACATTGACAACAGTAGATACGATGAATGACCAATGAAATAATGTTCTTTTAATACATAAAATATCATCTTAAATAAAATGAATTACCTAATGTTGATTATGTTGCACCAGTTTGTATAAAAATTTTAAATTTTTATAAATAAATTAATCAATCCTTATGAATTGATATTTGCAAAAACTTTGAATTCAGATTGTCTGAAATTGTACTTCAGAAACAGTATACTTTTTAGCAATTCAATATTAATGTCATCCCTAATATTTGAGTATGCATCAAGGAAACATTTTCTACATTTGCATCATGCACCATATAAATTGCAAATAAAAGAAAGAAATACTAATATGTACGATAATTTGACTTTTTTCAGGATATTCAAACAGTTAAACTGGAGAATGTATCTGGGAAATATATGATGTTTCATCAACCTACCACAAGAATTTGTAGAGGAGATGTACTTTTGCTTATAGTTTGTTGCAGTATAGTGCTAATGCTGAATATGCTCTTTATAGCACCTTTTCCATTAACCTACCTTTTGTTTATCTTTAGTAAAGTCAAATTTTTATAAAGATTTTGGTTTTGACACAATGATATCTACAAGGAACTACACCACATAGTAATGTAGAAGGGTCACTTCAGTTAAATACTTCAATTACATAGTTATATAAATATAATTTACTGTATTGACTCCTCTCACACATATACAAATATAAATATAAGCAGGCAATTGTTTTACTTCTATGTTAGATTTAATAAATAGAGAGTTGGCCATTTCTGCAATAATTTGTATTCTTTTGCAGAAAGGACTGATCAACAATGGTCATTTATACACATGCTTACACATTTTGAATATTATTCATAACCCAAACATATTCATATGCAGTATTTAATGCAAGAAGAGTCAGAAGTTTTACCCACATGAATATATCCTTTAAGAAATAATGTAGTGTATATTATTATTATTATTATTATTATTATTATTATTATTATTATTATTATTATTTTTTTTTTTTTTTTTTTTTTTTTTTTTTTTTTTTTTTTTTTTTTTTAATAATACTACCTAATACATTCTCAATTCAATTCAATTTTTTTACATAGTAGGGTTTATTCAACAGAGGAAAAGTGTTGACTATTAAATTCATCCCCTAGAAACAATTAAATTAAACACTAAATGGAAGATTTCAGATGTAAAATGCAACTGCCAGATTAATGATGTCTTTTCTTGTCTTATATGAGATGTATTGTTTGTCCATAAGGAATAATTATCAATATAATTTATCCTGATTTAACAAAGATTGTACTTGTAGTAATAAACTATTTTTTCTAAGCATATAAGTGAGACTATACAAGCACTTAAACTATTAGTTTATCCAAACATTTGTATAACAAACACAACTATGTAACTTTTAAATCATGAGAATGTTCGTAATGATTGTGATATCCCAGTGATTAAAAATGCAAATAAATGCAATGCAATAATTCTAACTGTCTATGGAATTTGTAAGATCAAAGATTAACTAACTCAAATTCAG
The DNA here is from genome assembly GCA_030762175.1 of Metallyticus violacea. Lineage (NCBI taxonomy): Eukaryota > Metazoa > Arthropoda > Insecta > Mantodea > Metallyticidae > Metallyticus > Metallyticus violacea. Next base: position 45,808,425 of record CM060841.1, on the reverse strand, counting down.
CTTTAACATGATAAATATATGAAGAAGTATTTAAAATTGGCCTTTAATGCAACTAATGTGCCCTCACTGCTTTAAAAGAAATGAATGAAACATGCACGTATCATTTCAGTAGCATTCTAGAGTAAGATAGAAACATAATTCATAATTTTAATGAGATTAAAGTGTTTGGGAAAGCAGTAATCATAAGCTGGTTGGTAATATCTCAACATGAATGGAATTGAACTATGCCATTGAATTCATTCGTTGAAGTGCTTCATATTTGCACAAGCAAATAATTGCAGTATAAGAAAAAAGAGAGGAAGAAAAAGTGACTATAGCCTCTAATAGGTATATTCTCTCTTGTTTTTGTCGTTCCAGATCTATTTGAAAATTGCGCATTTGTTGCATTTTTATTATGTTATGTTCATACTTTTTTTTTGAATGGTGTTTAACGCCCGTTTTTACTACTGTGGCACCACAGGCAGTGAACACTGGTAATACATGAAAGGAAATGATAAATTGGGAAAGGGCTTTTTTTTTTAAGGAAGGAAACGTTTGAGATTATACAAATGGATCTGGAGTCTATAGCATCAAATTCACCTTTTCAGGGTAAGGAAAAATCCAGAAAACCTTTACCCAAGCAACATTTCCAACCGGGAATTGAAGAGGAGCTCGCTATTTAACAAGCAGGTGCAGATATTGCTTATGGACAGCTACTAACTTAGGCAGCTGAGACAACTAATAGTAAAAAATGACTGGATAATTTGACTGTAAAAAGAGCAAACGATTTAGTGAGCTCTAGAGATAGAAGTGGAGGAAAAGCACTATGGTATAAAAAACAAGAAGAACTTCATGTTTGGAGTTATATAATACCTTATGTTATGCCAGTGTTGTCCCTTTGAGAATGATTTTATGCTGATGTGCAATAAATTAAAACAGTAGACAACTAAGGTTAGAATGAAAATATATACATGTACTATGCTTCTAGTCACTGTGGTAGCTCAAATGGTGAAGTCTCTGACTACAGGCAGGGCAGTCTAATGTTTTATCTCTAGCAAGGATAGAGGGAGTTTTGGCTATTGTGTCATGTCCAGATGTACACAGGTTCATTCAGCCTGTGATACAAAGGAGCTACATGCATAGTTTCTGTTGTACAAACCTAACCTAACATTGCTGGAGCTGGAGCTAACCACACTATCTCCATTTCATGTTATGGGCTAGGTGTCACTCAAAGAGACAAAGCTAATTTTGCTATTGTACCTAATAACATCTACTCTTGGCATCAGTCTTTTTATAATGCTAATCATCTTCATATTAAGAGGTTCTATTGTTAGGTATTGGTCTTTTAGGTAAATACAAGAATAAAATAGAATATCATGAAATATTTCAGGTCAATATCACTGTACCCAATCTATGTCATATGCAGTAGCACTAGCAGTATACATGATACAAAACATGATGGTCTTCCTTCATCCCCTTCACTAATTAATGGTTGGTATATGCCATATACAGGGACAGCCACTTAGCTTAGTTGCCAATTCTTGAAGTCATTGTCATAGGCTGGATTTTTTCAAACCATCATCTATGAAGCCCATATACCTGCTATAGGTCTGTAAATTTGGGATCTATTATAGCAGTTGGGGAATGAATGGGTTTTCAGTTTCAGGAAAAGAGGGCATGATTTAGAGCCATGAATAGCAGTGGAAGTAATAATTTACAATTGGGTCATAAAAGTTGGTTTTACTTCAGGTTTGAGCTCACACACATATTGACCAGAACAAACAAACAAAAAAGCAAACAAACAAACAAAAACAAAAAAAGAAGAAGTAGAAGGAAAGAAATTAAGAAAATTGTTACTCCACAATTGTGTAAAAGTTAATTACAAACAAATCAACTTGGAACATAAGTTAAACCAAAGTCAATAATTAAAATGTAAATTGGAACTTGCACAGTGAAGCCAATCATATAATTGATATTATTGTATGATTTAACTGCTACACACTCTTAATGCTTTACTTACTTGTCATAATATTTAGAATTGGTTTTGAGAACATTTTGATCTCATCGTCTGCCAGGCTAAAATTCCAAATCTAATTATAATTCCAATTTTAGCCTGGCTGATGATAAGAACAAAATGTTCTTGAAACGCTATATATTATGACAAATGAGTGAAGCATTAAGAGTGTGTAGTTCAACTAAATTATACAATAATATCAACAATGTGAATAAGTTGTGAACATACAATCCTTGAACACAGGCACTAAGAGTAAGGAATTGGAGCATTCAGTATATGAAAAAATCTCTTGATTTCAAACTAATGTTAATGAAACTGGAATTTACACATAAATAATATTATCTCCACTTTGAATTTAGCTGGTTTTGCAGTTACTACATGCTTCTTTTGTGTGTCCCAAAACATTACTGATTGTTTATTTTGTATATTTCCATCTAGTTTTGAAATAGTTACTGAAGTTACTGAATGAATTTAAAAGTAAGGTTCTTTCTGCTTCAAAAAGAAACAAAAACAATCTTGGGAAGCATTTGAAAGAGAGACTCTTGCGGAAGTCTGCTTAAAAACAAATGACACAACTCTCCATGTGAATGTTTTCTTGTTATATTATTTTATTTTTGTAATTCTATCTCTCTTTTCTCACTCTCAAAGACATAAAATCTAGTTGCAATCAGGGTATTATCAGCCATCGTATATATTTCCAAAAAAGAGCAAAGGATAAAGATAGTTAATATAAAAGTTATAGAGAATAGACTCCTCTTCATGACTCTGGGTAACAAACTTTTAGAACAGCTAATTGCAATTGTGGAAACTTAATTCCTGATCAGAGGGGCTAGATTTTTCAAATGCCCTCGACTCTTGCCCAAGATATATGTGAATACAGAAATGGTTAAATGCCTAGAGAAATGCATATTAGCCATAGAAATAATTCTACACTGATACAGGATGAATCAGATATAGAACAAGTAAAAGAATTCTGTTATCTTGCCAGAATGATGAGCCAAGAAAATAATGCAGATACTGATGTTAAAAAAGGTATCAATAAAGTTATTGAAGTCCTTGTCCAGTTGCATTCAACAATTAATTTTTCGGACCTATCAAACTAAAAATATTTGAAACAAATATAAAATCTGAGATATATTATGAGAATTTAGTCACCAAATATAACTTCTAATCAAGAGCTTTGAGTTATGTTATTGGACAGGTGTAATTGTAAATGGATTGGCTGCACGTTATACAAAACACAGGCATACTTAGATTAACGGGCCTTGGAATGGAATCCACAAAGAAGCAGGAACAGTCACTGACTAAGAAAATGTACCAATTCTTTTTTTGTATTTCAAGGCATTTACAGTACTGTAATATTTTATACTTTCAAGTGTCTATATCAACATATAGCACTAAATTATTTAATAAGTTTTTAATAAAACTTTTTATATTCTTCTTAAAATGTTTCCATACCTTTCATTTCATACTATAATTTATTTTTGTGCTCTGATTGTAATGCTCTTTTTCATTTATATGTGTCATAATTATAATTATCTTAATATGTATGTGATGATTAAAATTTTTCATTTCAGAAAGAAAATATTAGTAAATTAATATTTTCAAATTTTTTACTAACTATGGGAAATTGCTTTGAATCTTGGCCACAAAAAATTACATGCTTTCTTAGTGCGCTTTATGAACCATCTACTTTGAGTATCTGCATTTTCAGTTTGTCAGAGAACAAGAACAAGAACCACCCCCAGAATCTATTGCCTACCTAAAATACATAAACCTGGCAATAAAATGAGACTTACAGTAAACATAAAAAATTCACCCACATACAATTTAGCCAATTGCCCTTTAAAACAATTTAACACTTAACAAATACAAAAGCCAAAGCATAAAATGCTCATAAGAATTAATAGATAAAAATCAGGCATGTGAAACTAGAAAATGGAATTTGCAAGTTTCTTATGATGTGGTCTCTCTATTTCCTAGCATCCCCAATAAAATCTAATTAATATCATAAAGAAATGGCTAACCTGAATAAACCTAGCTGGAGAAGTAATACAACATCTGAACCTCACCAAAATTTGCATTAATTAAATGTACTTCACATTCACAGGCAATATCTATATACAAAATAAGGGTCTAGCAATGGGAAACCCACTTTCATCACACTTAGATATGTACATGAGTTTCTTAGAAATAAAATTAATTGAGGCCATTTTATTGATGTCTTTGCAATAACAAATGAAAAATGGAAAAAGGATGCAATAAAACTACTGAACCTACAAGACAGCACCACTAAATTTACAATGGAAAAAGAAAACCTGGATATAAAAATTTTAAAAAACAAAAGCCACAATTCAAAACAACATAAACTCACCATAATCAACAGTCTCACATTCAGGATAACAAACCTACCAATAAGCAAGATAGAATACAAATTGGAGTACCATAAAATCATAGATGTAGCACAGAAAAATGGCTACACAATAGATATGGTAAACAAGAAAATTCAAAAATACAAAAAGCAAAAACAAATAAAAGACAACACCATACTAAAAGGCTGCAAAGTAGATCATATATGTAAGAAATTCACATTTCACCCATGGCATACCAAAAACTCAGAAGATTTTTAAAAATGCAAACAATATTTTGGCTCCAATAAACAAATGCAATTTAAAAAAAAATCTATTAAAAACCAGCACAAAATACAAAACTCTGCCAGGATAACAATCAGGCATGTATGAAATTAGTTGCAAAGATTGCAGTATGAAATTTTTAATGAAAAACAAAAAGAAACTGTACCTCAGGTTAAGTAATACATGAAAAATGTAAAACATAAACATATGGAAAAATCAGCGATAGTATACCATTTTTGGCAAAAGAACCATGAATTCCAAATGCACTCTTAAAAGCCCTTCAAAAAGCAAGAGAATTAACAAGTTGTTAAATATATTTATAAACAAAAACAAGGAAAATTTAGTTGATTTTGATCTCCCAAATAACAGTAACCCAAACATTAAGTTTGTAAAATCCAAAGAGTGACATCTTAATACTATGCTGGGAAGCTGACAGTGAAACTATGCTGATGATAAAGGCAAAAGCCTTGGAAAAAAGTCCAAGTAAGTGGAAAAATTTGAGTGATATCCTCATAAATAATTTGCTATACTATACTTAAGATTTACCATGTTCCTAATAGTAGAACAAGAGAATGTCTATATGTTGTTTGTATGCAGCTTAAATTAACCTGCTTTGCATTTCACAGATACTAAAACATAAGAGAACATCAAAAAGTGTAACAAGTCAGATGCAGTATACAGACTAGATTTTAAAATAAATTTGGTTGTGTTAAAAGTCAGTTATAAGAATTCTTTAAATGAAAACAGGTCAAGGGCTTATTGTCAGGATAAATCAATACAATATAAAAATAATAACTATAGATCACAGGGCTTAATGCTATTATGGTATTATGTTAGACTCTCAAGCATAAAGTGTAATGAGTTGCTAGGAGAATCATTTCCTGCACCTCTGCATCTGCATCCTAGTGAAATTTGTGACCCGGAGATGTATCTTAACTTCCAAAAAATATGAAAATCACAGAGGGGTAAATAAAGGTGTATTTTCCATCTGAATGTTATGTTAAAGAACAACTCCTGTAGTGTGAAATTCTAGTAGTGTGAGCTCATTGATATAACATATTGAAATTTGAAAGAATTTATGCATAAGTCATTCTGGACGCAAAAAATACATGTACTGAGGATTATTTTCATTTTAATTATCTTTATATTTAATGCTGTACCTTTGTTTTCATTGGTTGTTAAGAAACTGGAAGACAGTGGTGCTTTTGTATGTTAGTGTTTATAACAGACTCGTAAAGCTGCATCTTGGATGTCTGAAACATTCTTTTGATCCTAGCCATGTAACATATAATACATTTCAGTTATACTAAGTTATTTCCTACAATATTTTAAATTGGTTGTTCTTTTACTAAACCACATTAGAATCCTTAGTATAAAAATATTTCTAAGCACCATTTTTTATCTAAAGCCACAGTTGTCATGAAATATTTTTAAGTTATTTATTTATAAATCTGTTTAATATCATATAATAAATATTTCAAATATCAGTGTATATCTGATAAGTCTTAAAGGTAATATTCATATTAACACAATTTATACTTTAAAATAAACAATATTTGCAATATGTATAATAACAGATTTTAAAATTAAAGGCTTTGTGTAATTATAAGCATAAAAATGATAAAGGGGCCTCTGAACAAAATTTGTTGACTGTTTTATGCCCTGAATTAAATGGGACGCTGATAATCTGAGAGTTCATGAATAAACCAAATAAAAAATAAATAAAAAATAAAAATAAAAATAAAAATGATAAGTAATGATAAGTTTATAGCTCAGTTTATTTTTAACTTTTTATTTTTTTTTAATTTTTTCTCTTTCCTTTTTGCAAAAAGCACTAACAATTTTTACTAACACAATTTTGTTTATGTCAATAAGAAGATAAAAAGATTTGAAAACGAGAAGAAAATAAATTATACCACCACTTTGGAGCTACAAACATAGAAAGTTTGAATTCCCCTCCCAGGCTCACCAAAAATTTCTAAAGACATTCAAAGATTATAACATTGTCTTGGCCCCAATAAACAAATAGAACTTAAAAAACCTCATAAAAACAAATATTAGGAACAAAATTCCTTCCAGCAAACAAGAGGGCATATATGAAATTAACTGTAATTACTGCAACAAGAAATATATATGTAAAACCAAAAGAAAGATTACTTTTCATATCAAGAACAACATGAGAAATATATGTAAAATATAAACAAATTGACATCTCAGCGATAACACACAATTTTTAGTTCAAAACCCATGAATTTAAAAAAGAACTAAAATCTCTAAAAGTGATTCAGAAGCTGTTTCTGACAGCCTGGGAAAATTGATTTATGTACAAGAATAAAGAAAAGTTGGTTCATTTTGAACCTCTGAAACCAAATGATCTCATTTCCAAATTTGTAAAACCTACAGAGCAACTTCTGCATACCACTTAGAAAAATTGAAAATAAATGCCTGCTGAGAATGAAGGCAACTGTTTTCAAAACATGTCCAAGCAGTTGGTGCAAATTAGTATTAACTTTGGTAAGAAATGTGCATAAATCAAGCATTTTTTTGTACTTTGTAAAATAAGTTTTAAATAAAAATCAGGGTTAGAATGGGCAGTCCTTTATCATCTTTTCTAGCCTACCTGCTCATGAGCTAATTTGAAATTCAGAACACAAAAGCTTTCCCTCATAATTTCTAACACATGTAGAAGATGTATGTGCCATAATAAACAAAAAACATGCAGAAGATGCTTTAAAACTTTTAAATTTACTTGAACCTGTGATTAAATTTGCTATCAAAAGTGAAAAAAAAAAAATATTTTGCCATTTTTAAATTTGAAGATTAATGTAATCATGGACTTGAATTCAGTATCTACAGGGAAGCATGCACACACATAAAATTATATTAAATTCCATAGTTTCAATCCTAGGTCACACAAAGAAGGAGCATTCAATAGCATGATACACAGACCAGTAAGCATATCATTAAATCATAAAGAATACAAGAGCAACCTACACATACTAGAGGCTGCTAAATCAAATGGGTTTAGCAAAGAGAGAATGACAACAAATTTTTAGAATTCCTAAAACAAAAAAGGATTGAACAGTTTAGAACAATCTATATGATATGCCAGAGAAAAATGTTTTGAAAAATGCACATGCTATTCTGGAGCCAATCATAAGTTTCATAGGATTTTCAGAGATTACGGTAGTATCATAGTACCCCAAAACTAATAGTATTACAATTTTTTTAAAATTACAGAAATATGATTTTCTGCTTAAGGAGAAAAAAACTGAGATCAACATTATGTATAAACAAATAAAAAATCAGCAGTAACAACACATTTTTGGGAAAAAAAAAATAGATGAGATAGAGAAATGCATTAAGTTTTAAAAGTGGTTCAAAAATAAAAAGAATTAAATATCTAGGAAAGGATTAATACATGAAAATATAAGCAAAATGAATTTTGATTTCTCAGAAGCACACAGCTCTATTTTTAATTCATCAGAAGGCCAACAGAGTCAATCCAAATACCAACAAACTGAACTCCAATGAACATTCCAACAATCATAAGATGAGGATGTGGACAAGGGTCCAGGAAACATGTCCTAATTAAACCTCAAGTAAGTGAAACTAGGTAAAATGTTAAATTGTTCCACTTACAAAAGATTACTAAGATTATTATTTTTCTGGCTTATGAATACCTCACTCTTTATGATTTGTGCAATGCTAGACATGTTTAAAAGTTTGCTTTGTACATGTCATAATGTAAAATGCTATACCTGTGTAAGAAATGTGTAAAAAGACATATAGAATTACACAATTAGTTATCTACAATAAAATGGACCAGATTTCATATTTTTAAATAATATTTAATTTAATTCTGTATGAATGTTTCTCACTTTTCATAACATGATGCATAATGTGCATGTGTGTGTATGTGTGTTTGTGTGCGTTTGCATGCATATGAGTAAGAGAAAGCTAGAGCTAGATCATTTTATAATAGTTTGTATTTTATCAATGATTAAATTGCATTGAAAATGTATAAATGACAGCTGTAAAATTTTAAAGATAAATTTTACAGTTTTTTTATTTTAAAGCTACTTCTTTGAAGTAGCTTTCAGAGTCAGCTCTTTGGCAGATCAAGGCATTAGAGTTCTGCACACAGGTGACAGAGGGAAATGGTGTCTTTCAGTTTCAAACTGATTACTAGAATACAATTACATTACTTACACTAGATGGTGAATTTTTTTTTTTTTTTTGAATGGTGTTTAATGTTCGTTTTTACTACAGAGGCACCACAGGCGGTGAACACTGATGATACATGAAATGAAATCTTTCAAAAGGATTTTTTTTTAATGAAGGAAACGTTCCAGGCCTAAGTTTAGGGTACCTTTCCGGCATTTGCCATTTATGAGGACTGAGGAAAACCTGGAAAAAACCTCAGTCTGGGAGGACATTCCTGATGGGATGGAACCCTATACCTCCCACTCATGAGTCTGTGCATTAATGATCTCAGTCACCCGTGATGGTGATGATGAAAATGATGAGGAAAAGATGACAATGGAGCAGTTACAGATGAATACAAAAGAAATATATTATTTAAAAGGTTTGTTGCTGGTAAATGGAAATACAAATACAAAAATGTTTCTGGAAAAACAAATTTCTAATTTGGTTTAATATAGATGTTAACAATTTTTAGCAAAATGCTTAATGCTTGACAGTTATTTTCTTTCAATATTCTACAGCATTTTCCACATGTGTGTTACTTTACAATGCAAAGTTTTTAAAACCATGCAGGATTTTGGCACTCTGGTGCTATCATTTTTGTTTCATTTGGAAAGTTATTCTAATATTCAAGGATTATTCAATAAATATTAGATAAACATTCTAAATACCCTTCCTATAAAATAATTGTTTTTACATTTTTTAGTTAATGGTAGAAATGTTACTGTATTTATTTCTAAAACCCCTGCAATAATTCCATATAAGTATGCTTGCCAGCTTAAAAAACCACAGCTCTAAATTAAGCTCCTATTAGAAGGTAATCATCATTCTACTATGTATATACAGGATACTAAATGTCTATAACCGAACAATATCGCAAGCAAATAAATAATAAACTGAGTGTCAAATTTTAGTTATTATTTATCTAATCTCTAGAAAATTAATTTTCTTTGTTCAAAATAACTATTAGAGAACTGCATAAAATATTTATTCTTTTTCAAACAATTCAAACTTTGGTATTTGCTAATTTTTTCTTTGAATTTCTCATGCCAATGAAATTCATCTAAACTTCAGCACATACTACACAAATTATAAAAAAATCACCAAAACAATTTTAATAAGTTGATATTCTAATTAAATACTGTTTATAACATGGTATATAAATAAAACCCATCAAATTAAATATGCCCATTGCAGAGAAAGGCAGACTTAATGGTATGATAATCATAACTGACTTAAATCAATAGATATTATTACTTAGTGTGTTTAAGATTTTAAGAATAATTTACATTGCTTTCAATAAATTTTGAATTAGTAAGTTAATATCTTTAGATAAGTTAGACTTTTTTAAAATTTGCTTGGAATCTGTTTAAAAGCTTTATCCTAAATAATGAATATCTGAAATAAATAGGCACGCACGTGAGCACACATACATACACATCAGTGTAGAAGATACAAACTGATTTTAAAGCATACTTTACATACCAAGCCCAAGAAAATGGTGGTAGTTCAGTTTAACTTAAGGGATACCCAGATTTTATTATCGTTTTTGAGTCTAACAACAAAGGAAAATATTATGGAATAACTTAAGCAATTGAGTTTTGGGCTCTACTGGAGTAGGCATTATGTTTGATTTGCAGCCGAGAGAAGATACATGCATACTTTTTTTTTATTTCTGTCCCAGAGATTCTTCTCACCCTGAAAAATCAAATATCTTGGTATTTAAAATTCCAAAAGATCCCAGTTTTATTTTTCATTAATAATTCTGAACTCTTGCGGAGGTTAGCATCAGAAAATACTATGCTTTGAAAGTAAACATTGTTACTGTAAGCTGAAGAACCTGCAGCTAAGGCCTTTACGATGGTGGATACAATTAAAATGTGGTGTTGGTACTGGCAGCAGTAGCAGATGAAGTAAAAGTATTTATTCATCAATTTGATCATATTACATTATATAGGACACATACAAAGAGCAACAGTTTAACATAATATTAACAAAACGAGTTTAACATTTGCAAAAAAATTTAATCTACTTTTTCTGTAAAACTGTTTGAATTTATCCACTACAGACATTTTCTTTTTATATCGTGTGTATATGAGGTGCAGTTGCTATTTACAGATATTAACAAGTAAGTCATAATTGACAAGTTACATTTATAAATACTAATAACAAAATTATTAGTAACTTTTAAATATTCTTATAAAAGTCACTTAAGTAAGAACTTTTTGACACAGAGTTTGAATTTATGATGTAATTTTTTTTTTAGACATTTTTGGTTGGCCATTGGTTGGCTGCAGACCAGTATGGAAAAAACTGTTCTTAAACAGACTGGTAATATGACTTATTAGCTTAAGTTCGTCTTTCTTGTATTATGCAAGTGTATTTGAAAATTGTCGTGTAAATTTTTTTTTTAACAAATATCACTGCTTTGTAGATGTAATTACAAGGCAAAGGTAACAATTTAAGCAGGGTAGGTTCATAAGTTTCTGGCCTCGCTGATAAGGTTTACCACTTCACAAAACCATTATCTGGCATCATACCTTATCATTAAGTAAATTATTACTGCTGTAAATTCCACTATGCTGTGTTCAGTTGTTCAGATATAGTTGCATAAAGAAGGCTATGTGTAGAAAATAGTGACATGTTCAAAATGGAATATCAAGCTGTTATTTAGTTGTTGACAAAAGAAGGCCTTACTCCAAATGAAATTAAACAGCGGTTTGACGGTGTATATGGGAAAGCACCCCCCCCCCCCGCATGATCTATTGTAAAAGAATGGGCCAAACTTTTCGAATGGGTCGAGAAAGCATTGAAGACAAAGAGCGTGCACCACTTTGGAAGTGCTCACTCCTGAAGGGGAAATTATGGAAGACCGGTGGCTCAAAGTAACAGAAATAGCATCAAGGTTGAGCCTTTCTATAACAACAGTCTTTCGAATTATTCATGAGCATTTAAACATGAATAAGGTTAGTGCCTAGACATCTTTCCTCAGTCCAAAAGCAGCAACGAGTCATCTGTTGTCAGACATTTTAGGAGCTCTGTCGTGTTAACGAGAGAGAAGTTGTGCAAACCATTGTTACAGGAGATCCTCTCCCATGATCCCTTATCCAAAGGAGAGTCATGACGTGATGTAAACTCGCGAAGCACTGCCTCTAAAGGCCAAGGTTACTCGTCAACCAAGATCATGGGCATAATCTTTTGGCACTGTGAAGGAATACTCTTCATTGACTCCAAGGAGAGGAACACCACAATAAATTGGGAGTACTACGCTGGCCTACTGCACAGACTACGTGCTTCATCAAAGAGAAAAGGCGAGGAAAGCTGAGTGGTGGTGTGCGCCTTCCGCACAAGAACGCGCCTGTGCACACGGCTCTTTTTGCAAAGGAAGCTGTGAAGAAATGTGGCTTCAAGGAGATCAACCATCCATCCTACATCCTAGATCTAGCTCTCAGTGATTATTTCCTCTTCTCAAAACTCAAGAAGGTCCTTCGAGGAAGGGAATTTAAGTGTGACAAAGAAGTGATGGATGCTGTTTATGCCTATTTTGCAGACAAGACTTCTGACTCTTTTTGCGTAAAGGGGGATTGAAATGTTAATTCAAAGATGTGAAAAATGTATTGCAATAAAGATAACTATATTGAAAAGAAAAATATTGTTTTGGTCTTTATCATACCTAGAAAAGATTAGGCCGTAAACTTATGAACCTACCCTCGTACATCCTTAAACAATTGTCTACAGGTTGTTCTTTTACTAACTTTTAGCATTTTTCAAATTATCTCTCCTGTAGTTTGAAGATATGTTAGTTCCTGTTGAAATCACCTAAAATATTATTCCAAATTACATAAAAGAACCAAAGTAGACAGGACATAGTGAAAGGACTCACCTTAATTGCACGATTTTTTAAACTATAAATAAAGTAAAACAGTATAATAAGTTTCTGTGTTTCTGAGCGTAAATATACCAGTTTATATTTTGCTCTATCCACAGACCAAGAACTTTGTTGTGTCGCCACGGGTGGCGGAGGTCGTTAAAGCGCGGATTTATGAGAGGGAGGTCTGGGGCTCGAATCCGGCCAGGACCGTCCTCCCTGACTGAGGTTTTTTCCAGGTTTTCCTCAGTCCTCATAAATGGCAAATGCCGGAGAGGTACCCTAAACGTAGGCCTGGAACGTTTCCTTCTTTAAAAACTCCTTTCCCAATATATCATTTCGTTTCATATATCATCAATGTCCACCGTCTGTGGTGCCTCTGTAGTAAAACGGGCATTAAACACTACTCAAAAGAACTTTGTCCTCCTGTGTAACTACGGTAAACTAATGCTTCTATCCTTTAGATCTCAACTGGGCATTCATTGTATTTATATATGGTGAAAAATATTATTCCTTACTAATCTATTCTTCTCAAACTACTTGAGCATAATTTATTTACTGCTTAGCAAAATAAAGAACTAAGTTCGGTGATAGTCTTGAAATATACTCACCTGCTCTGAACTAAAACCCCCTTTTAGGATGATTGTAAACGAGTTCTTGCCTCTATTAGCCATTCAAAGCCAATTGGTAAACTTGTTGTATAGATTGTGTAACTAAAAACTTATATCATAATGCTCATTTTGGTTTGAAAACTGTGTAAAATTGCTAATATAACACTACAGATTTAAACTTATAAAGGTTTGGTTAAAGTTAAAGTTAGTGTTAAATAAGAAATTACCGTACCTACATACGGGATAGCCTTCAGATATTAATTGGAACACGATCCAGTGGTAAGCCTCAAAGCCACGAGAACTGCCATATGTTTACACAGACTATTTATCCATCACTACCAAAATCACGGCTGTTACAAACGTGTTTGTTCGTCTCCAAGGCCCAGAACACGCGGAAACATGGTACGACAGGCATCGCAAAGTGTCTACTCAGTTAATTTCGTACGAGTAAATATTTCCCCTCTCCTGGGATGCATAAGCGGGCAATGGAGGGGCGGTATACTGGCTGACGTGTAAACAGATTGAAACAGTCAAAACACGGCGATGATTATTATTTGAGCGCTGCGTTGTACGGTAGTTTCCAATTTTCTTATAAGATGGATGCATTAATTCATAACCTAATAAATATACAATTACTTATTATCCTAGATATTGCTGAAACGAATATAGGAAATTCATCGATACCGATAAATTTCAAATTCTGGTGGGGAGAGCTGTTTATTTTTCTCTCAATGATGGTTTGGCATTTTTCTTAACTTGTAATTACGTATATAGGAAAAATGTACAAGCTGCAATTGCATTAATAGCTTGTTAGTTAGAGCTTATGGACACCTTTTAATGTTAATAATGGAATTGAAAAAGTGTCATTAAGAAATAGGTTGTTTAAAATATAGCTAACGTTCTATTTGTTGTCAAAAGCGCCAAATAAACTTTACGAAATATAATTAACATTCCTTAACTTTTCCTCTCTGGCAATCAACTGACCCAAGATCGCGGATTCAATGCAGGTCAGAGTCGATGGATTATTTTCTGAAGGGGAGTAAAACTGTGGGTCCCATATCATAGATTTATGACCTCTGAGCAAAACTTATCGACCGTTTCGCGTCCTGAATTGAATAGGCTGATGACCTGAAATGTCAAAGAGTCCCCGTAAGTAAACCAAATAAATAATAATAATAATAATAATAATAATAATAATAATAATAATAATAATAATAATAATCTGTGGCAAACACCTAAACGCTTTTCATTCATTAACATATACGGGCTTCCAGAATATGTCCTCACCATTTGCAATATGGAAACGGGTGGTCGAGGTTGTTAAGGCGCGGACTTGTGAGCGGGAGGTCTGGGGTTCGAATCCCACCAGGACCGTCCTCCCTGACTGGGTTTTTTTCCAAATTTTCTTCAGTCCTCATAACTGGCAAATGCCGGGTAGGTACCCTAACCTTAGACCTGGCACGCTTCCTTCCTTAAAAAGTATCCTTTCCCAATATATCTTTCATTTCATGTATCATCAATGTCCACCGTCTGTGGTGCCTCAGCAGTAAAAACTCAAAAAAAAAAAAAAAAAAAAAATGCAAGGGGTTTAGCGTCTTTGCCTCCTTCCAGAACTGCAACTCAAAATCATGTGAATAAATATGATAGTACTAGTTTAGTGTGAAATAAGAAGCACACACGAAGACGTACAATTTTAACACTAGGCAGTGTCTTCTGCATATACAGTAACAAATTTGTTAAAACTTAAACCTTACAAGTGTAGACTGTCTACTGCTTCGGGCAAAGTGATTCCTTAGCATGTGTGCGTTATTGTGAGTGGTTTCTTTCATCAGTGACTGAAGGAATAATCTACCCATAGCTTGTGTTCTTTTCAGACTAATGGTGTTCTAAAAATCCAAATCTTACACAAGAAATTTGGAGTTTAGTGTGCCAATAGCGCAAGCAAGATCATAAGACATGGCTGGCTGTGGCATGTTTAGATGCCAAGAAGCGAAACACCATGCGAGCGGTTAGGACATATTCTGGAAGTTTTGTATTGCGTAGTTAACAGATCATATTTTGGCCTAATCTTTATTTAAATTGTGTTTGAACGTGAAATGCCGCCATATCAGTACTTATGGATCATAGATTAATATATACCGCCACGGTTAGCCGAGGTCGTTAAGGCGCGGACTCGTAAGCGGGAGGTCTGGGATTCGAATCCCGCCAGGACCGTCCTCCCTGACTGAGGTTTTTTTCCAGGTTTTCCTCAGTCCTCATAAATGGCAAATGCCGGAGAGGTACCCTAAATGTAGGCCTGGAACGTTTCCTTAAAAACTTCTTTCCCAATATATAATTTTTTTCCAGGTTTTCCTCTTTTCTGAACCAATGAGTCAGCATTGAGTCACGCCAAAGCAGATAAAATGAAATGTTCACGATTTGTAACACGCTGTTCAAAAATTAACTAAATGTATAATAAAAACGCCACAAAAGATTCAAATACGTTTACATCAACACCAAAATTGTAGGATATAGAGAAACGGTTGGAAGGACTATTTAGAGAAAACAGATAGTTCACTAATACCAAAAATATCTCTGAATTACACTAGGATCGTTAATTATTTATTTTGTTTAT